>CM025782.1:9553082-9592041 GCA_014636745.2 Centella asiatica
TTTATTCATCGGAGACTAAGTTTTTTATTCATCGGAGACTAAGTTTTCGTTCATTGGAGACTAAGTTTTCGTTCATCGGAGACTAAGGTTTCGTTCATCGGAGACTAAGATTTCGTTCATCGGAGACTAAGGTTTCGTTCATCGGAGACTAAGTGTTTCAGAGACTAAGTGTTTGTTCATCGGAGACTAATGTTGAAGCTACCAGAGACTAAGACAAAAACACTCCAATGCATTAAAGTAGCCTTGAGAAGATTTGATTGTCACCAAACTCAAAATGACTATCGCCAAAGTCGTTTGGCAAATCAACAACATCGCCAAACTCAAAATTACTCATCGCCAAAGTTGTCGGGTAATTTACATTAGCGCCAAAGTGCTCAGGCATCAGTGGATAAAATGTGAAGCACCAAAGTGCTCGAGCGTCAGGGGATAAATCTTTTGGCATCAGGGGACGAGTTTCTCGGCATCAGTGGAGTTTCTCAACATCAGGGAATGAGATTCTCGGCATAAGTGGATGAGTGTCTCAACATCAGGTGATAGTTTTCTCGTCATCAGGGGATGGACTTCTCGGTACTAGAGACTATCCATCAGAGGATAAATATCCATTAATGAATAAAACAGCTCGACAGGGGATAAATATCCACTGATAAACAGAGACTGTCTATCAGGGGATGAAATAAACAGAGACTAAACATGACATATGGGATGACACATGAATGAGTTCACAAATTTGCTAACTCAAGTTTAAAGGCAGTGAAATTAAAATATAGATGGTGGTCCAATAAGGAGAGATTGACTACCAAAGAAGCTTCAAGGAGATAAGTTATACACTGCAAGTGTGAACACTAAAATGGAGAAAAGACATACTTATACACTAGCATGCGTATATACCTGTTAGAGTGAAAACTGTAGAGATAACTTATAAAAACTTCAAGAAGGAAAACATGGAAGCTGGTTCAATTAAAAACCAGGAAGCTTCAAGGAAATAAGTTATACACACACACACATATAAAGCTGCAAGTATGAAATATTACAAAAATAACTTATGACAACTTGAAGAAGAAATTCATTGAAGCTGGACCAATAAAGTCTAGAGAAGCCTACAAAGATAAGTTATATACTGCTGATAACTTATCTTAGGGAACTTCAAGAAGAAAATAGGGAGCTGGTGTGCTGATACCCCAGAGATGTTACATAACAGGTCGACGTGCAAGGAAGATCATTCAAAAAGAAGAAGTAATGTGACAGAGTTGCAATTATCAAAGAATATCAGAGATATTTTTGGAGGCAACTCACTAAAGAAGCTTAGAGAACAAGGAGACTATGTCTATAAATAGAGACATGGAGCAACTCAAATAATAGATCGAGATATAACACACATCGAGAGATAAAAACAGGAATATATCTTATCTCAAATCATATTGTAGCTCTAATAAACTTACAGAGAAGCAAGTTTTTCATAACTTGAGTGTAGCAAGTTTTCAGAAACTTGAGAGAAGCTAGAAATCTTTTTTCTATAGTGTAGCTGTTATTTTAAATAGATATATATATATATATATATATATATATATATATATATATGAAGATCTATTGGTTGAAAGAGGTGGTGGAAGAGGAGGTTAGCCACATATGTCTAGGTTCATTGAATATAAAAATATATATATGATAAATATGATGATCTATTGGTTGAAGGGTGGTGGAAGAGGAGGTTAGTTGCCTATAAATACTCATATTCCTTTTATCCCTTTGATGAGATATGTTTGACATATACATAGATAGAGATATATGCTAGATATACACAACCTTCAGTTATTTCTTATGCTCTGTATATAAAAGAGTAGAGAAAAAAGAAATAGATCAAATAGAGAGAGTGAGATAAAAGTTGTTCTTTGATTTCCTTTTGGCTAGTACCATATAAGGGAAGTCATTCATCTCCTTGGTTGAGTTATATACGCTCATGTGGATACATGCAAATGCTTGGTTCAGTTGGATTGAGCTTGTGGTTCATCACTATCTCCACCAAAGTTCAAAATCTAGAACTTGAACAGGTACTCTTCTATCAAATCTGTATTACATGTTTTGCATGGATCCTGGTTGGGGTTTTAATAAATTGTTTTAATTTATCACTTCTGCTGCATTTATGTGCTTGAAACCCCACCATTACTTACCAATGGGGTAGGTTTTTTCATGTTGTCACCCTCTTTTGAGCTAGCTTCCCTAGGAACTCTTGCTTACATCTTGCGGTGGCATCTATAGGCTAGTAATTACACCTCCATTCATGAAGCCCCTAGGAAAGTGTGCTGGAATTGTGGTAACAATAATCATCTATCTTTTCAATATAAAGAGAAACCACAAATTTTGACTGGCACAATTTTATATGCTGATGATTTACCAACTACTAAAGCTTGCTCCTCCAAGGATAAAGGCAAGATAACTGTTGAGAAATCAAAAGCATATATTGAAGCTCCTAAAAAGGAGAAAGTTTTAAATTTGCCAAAACCTAAAGTCATTCATAATGAAAAAGTTGTATCATCATTAACTGTGACTAAACCTAAAGGACCCAAAGCCACTTGGGTACCAAAAACAAATTAAATATTTCTTGTGTGCAGGGAAAAGTCAAAGGCAGTCAAGTCTGGTTTCTAGACAGTGGTTGCTCAAGACACATGACAGGAAACAAAGCCCTGCTCACAGAATTTCAAGAGAAGGATGGTCCAGTGATTTCATTTGGTGATAACAGCAAAGGACTGACTCTTGGGTATGGCAAAGCAGCAAATGGGAATGTCTCATTTGAAAATGTAGCACTAGTTGATGGGCTCAAGCACAACTTGTTAAGCATAAGTCAACTATGTGATAAAGGATACATCATTTCTTTCAAGGGGAATCAATGCTTGATCTCAAATGAGGATGATGGGAAGCTGGTTTTGTTAGGGATAACAAAAGGAGATCTCTATATTGCTTATTTCAATTCAGTAAGTGGAGAATCATGTTTCTATAGCAAGGCAACCCCTGATGAAAGTAGACTATGGCACAAGAAGCTCTCTCACCTAAACTTCAAGGCTATCAATGATTTAGTGAAGAGAGAGTTGGTAACTAGGCTACCCCAAATGGAATTCATTCAAGAAGGGTTATGTTCAGCTTGTCAACAAGGGAAGCAAAGGAAAACATCCTTTGTCAGCAAGGAAGCCACAATGATTAAAGATCCAATTCAATTGCTACATATGAATCTCTTTGGCCCTGTCAATATTATGTCAGTGTCAAAGAAAAGATTTGCAATAGTCATTATGGATGACTATACCAGATACACTTGGGTGAAGTTTTAAAATTCTAAATCAGAAGTTCCTCAACAAATCATTGACCATATTAAGAAAGTGGAAACTGAGTTAGGGTTAGTGGTTAGAACATTGAGGACAGACAATGGAACTGAATTCAAGAATGCAGCTGTTGATGGATTTTGTGTGGAGAAAGGCATCAATCATACACTTTCTGCTCCAAGGACTCCTCAACAGAATGGTGTAGTGGAAAGAAATAACAGAACCTTGATAGAAGCTACTAGAACAATGCTAGCAGAGGCAAGAATTCCTACCTATTTTTGGGTTGAGGCAATTTCCACTGCTTACTTCACTCAAAATAGGTCCTTAATCAACAAGGCTCACAACAAGACACCATATGAGCTAATGACAGGGAGAAAGCCAAGCATCAAGTTCCTACATGTTTTTGGATGCAAATGCTTTATATTAAGGAACTTTGGTGAGAACTTAGAAAAATTTGATCCAAAGGCTGATGAAGCAATTTTCCTAGGTTACTCCCTGACATCTAAGGCCTACAGGGTTTACAACAAGAGACTTCAGGTGGTGATGGAGTCTATAAATGTAGCTTTTGATGATCAAAAGATTTCTGGACTTGAAGACCCTGGTTTTCATGAAGAGCTTAGATTTGAAAATGAAGATGAGATTGATTATCAAGAAATTGAAGCTGATGAGTGCAGACAAATGGAGAACTTATCCATTCCTGATGTCAATCCAAACACTGTAGAAAACCCTTCAATAGATAGAGTCAATTTCCTGGGCAATAGATCAGGGGATACTCCATCAGGGGATCATTCATCAGGGCATGCACCATCAGGGGATAACTTGAACCTTGAATTAAGAACTAATTCAAGGGGAGGGTTTTCAGAAGCTGAGAGCACAGACTTAGGGGGAGGAGATGATAATCAAGTAAGCTCATCAAGATACATCTCCAATCCCAAATGGCCTAGAAGTCACATATCAGATTTAATTATTGGTGACCCAAACAAGAAAGTGCAGACCAGAAAAGCAACATCTAATGAATGCCTATATGCTTGCTTTTTTTCACAAGTAGAGCCATAGAAATTTGAAGAAGCCATTCAAGATGCATATTGGATAATGGCTATGCAAGAAGAGCTTAATCAATTTGAAAGAAATCAAGTATGGAAGCTAGTACCTAAACACAAAGACAGAATCATAATAGGTACTAAGTGGGTATTCAGGAACAAGATGGATGAAGCTGGCATTGTTATAAGGAACAAAGCAATACTAGTTGCAAAAGGGTATCTTCAAGAAGAAGGGATTGACTTTGATGAGACCTTTGCACCGGTAGCCAGACTTGAGGCTATAAGAATTTTCTTAGCCTATGCAGCACATTCAAGCTTTAAAGTTTATCAAATGGATGTGAAAAGTGCTTTTCTGAATGGGAAATTAGAATATGAGGTGTTTGTCCAACAACCTCCAGGGTTATAATGTTCAAAATTCCTAAATCATATCTACAAACTAGAAAAGACACTTTATGGACTGAAGCAAGCTCCTAGAGCTTGGTATGACACACTATCAAAGTTTTTGGTGGAAAACAAATTCACAAGAGGTATCATTGACAAAAAATTGTTCTTTAAGCAACACCAAGATCATCTGATTTTGGTTCAAATTTATGTTGATGATATTATCTTTGGATCTACTGACACTAGGCTGTGTGAAAAGTTCTTCAAACTCATGCAAAGCAAGTATGAAATGAGCTTGATAGGTGAGTTATCATATTTCTTGGGATTGCAAGTTAAATAAGTCACTGATGGAATTTACATTTATCAGACAAAATATGCCAAAGAACTTCTCAAGAAATTTGATATGGAGGACTCAAAAGTAGCAAAGACACCAATGGCCACTACAACCAAGATTGATCCTGATAAGAATGGAAAGAAAGTTGATTTGAAAACTTACAAGGGAATGATTGGATCATTGATGTATCTAACAGCCAGCAGGCCTGACATAATGTTTGCAACATGTTTTTGTGCAAGATATCGAGCTGATCCAAAGGAATCTCATCTCATTGCAGTGAAAAGAATCTTGAGATATATTGTTGGTACAAAATAAGCTCAAGTGTTTGTAGAAGGGGGGGATGAATACAAACACTACAAACTTTTTGCTCTTTTTATCTTTTAAAAGTGCTTGTCGGAAACAGCTGCACAGAGCAGAAAAACTATGTAATATGAACACACATATTCAAGTTAAAATAGTTATATTAAAACTTGGGGTTTTTCTGGAAATCTGTATAATCACAAATGTGATTTACAGCTACAAATTCTGTGAATAAAATTCACAGCTTCTCACACTCACTAGCTACGAAAACTTTTCTCTAAAAAATAAATCTCTCGAGAAATATATTATAGAGTTTCCTAGTGTTGTGTGCTTCTATGTTTGTTTGATCTGTTGGATAGATTCAATCTCTCTGTGTTTTGTAATGAGAACTCCTTTGTTTATATGTCGAACAATGGTTGAAATCACATGCTTGAGACGTGCTGCTTTTCTCAACTTAGCCGCAAGTATGTCACATCGTAGCCCTATGTGTCAGACTGCTTCATGCTTTGTTGCTACTTTTTCTTCCCCTGATCTGTGTGTATTTAATGCAAGAGAGTTCTCATTGGATCAAAAATAAACTTCAAGAAATATCTTTCCAGTTAATATTTCTTGCTTCTGTAACACGTTACGTTGATTTTCGTGTAAGTACTGATGACGGGTGTATGCTGCCATAATGATCCACTGACTACCAGCCCTGATGGACTTTGATCAGTGCTTCTGAATCCCCTGATGCTTATTGACTGGATCAGGGCTTCAACCTTCACTTGAGTTTCACTCAATGCTTCTTGATCCTGATGGTTATGACTGACGGTATACACTGATGACTTCCACTGATGCCATGTTGGCCATTCCTCCTAACGGGTTACCCTGATGGGTTGGCCTAACACTGACATGTCCTGAAGTGTTTCCCTGACGGGTTGGTCTGTCTTCGTCATCCCCTGACAGGTTTCCATGATGAGTTCCCCCTGATGGGTTCCCCTGATGAGTTCCCCCTGATGGGTTCCCCTGATGAGTTCCCCCTGACGGTACTTAATCAACGTAACTTTGTTTAGAATTCTTGATGTGCGGAATACTTTGACTGTTAACAAGTAACATCAGACATTCTTCTCCACTTTGTCAAGTCCTTTGTATGTTCGATTTTCTTACTTGCCTTGTGAAGTTATTGACCATCCACTGATGAATAAGTTTATCATCAGTAGATGCAAAACTTGTGCTGATCTTAAGGTTTATAAAATACCTCAAGTATTTAGCTGCACAATTTATTACATAATCATCATCATCATCATCATTTAACTCTAATAATCTCCCCCTATTTATGTTTATCAATTTGATAACCATAAATCCCTAGATGCACTGATGATAATGTCTAAACCAATACTAAATACATGAAAGAATTTTGAATGAATTAATAAAAGAATTTCTGTACAAGTATTTTCCTATATCTATTACAATAAAGAATATGGTAATTTAGACATCAGGATCCCTTTTCCTTTTTGCTGAGACAAAGGGCAATGGGTGACTTGATTCAATCGGTTGAGAGTCACTTCCAAAGCCTTATCTTCTTTGATCTAGGTTTTGATCAAGAATCCTTAGTTTGTTGTCTTCTCCTCCTACTTCTAGTTGCTCCAGCTCCCTTTGAAGAAGTTTTTTGAAGTTGACAATGTTGACATTGCTGCTGGTTTCCAAAGCTTCAAGGACAGATTTTATTTCTTAAACATTGGCTGTAGCAAGTTGTGACTAGTAGAAGGTAATGATCTTCCCCTTTTTATTTTTGAATTGAACACCCATGGGGCTAGTGATCATTTTTGGATATTCTTTGAATCCCTTCACTGGTGGCACATTCCTTACAGTAGTGTTCCCATCATCAGCTTTGGTTTCTTCAATCTCCTTCAATACTTTCTGAGTCAGCAAGAATCTGAACTGGATGACATGTTCATTTTTGTGATAAGCTATTTGGCTTAGAACATGCATCGCTTCCTCCAGGTCGAGACCATCAACATCTTTGATTTTAATGTTTTTCTCTTGCCCATCAGTGGATTTGTAAAACAGCTTCAAAGGTCTTTCCAAGGCTGTGGGCAGACTCCTATCATCGTTGATGGCTCTCCTTAGCTTATCAATCAGTCCCCTCAAGTCTCTGTTAGCCACTGACGATTTTGAAATTAGATTCAGAACTAATCCCAACTGTTCAGCATCCATTCTCCTAAACCAGTCCATTGTGACATTGAATTGTGACCCACTTTTAAGTTGCACTGTTATCAGCTGATCCCTTCTATTGTTGAACCTGACATCTATGTTTTTTATGGAAAACATAAATGACAGGTTTTTGCGCCTTTCTTCTTTGAGGGATTCAGCTATAGTGGGTGGACTAAATGTTGTGGTAATAGGAGAAAGTGCTTGGTCCTTGGCTTCAGATGACTTAGGTTTGGTGGCATCAGGGTCATCAGTTTTGTCTTGGATCTTATCCCCTTATGCACCTTTAGGGTTCTGAGATCTTCTTTGCTGAGGATTCCTAGAGGTCCTAGGCCTGACACTCTTCTTCTTCTTTGCTTCCTCTTGTTCCTTTGCCATTTCCCTCTCTTCATCTTCTTGAAGTTGCTGTGCAAATAGTGCATCAGCTTCCACTAGCTTTTTATCTTGAGGGTAGACCAGCTCCACTTTCCCATCAATTACAGTTTCAACGGGTGTTGGAAAGTGGGCTATCTTCATGGCATCTCCAAGTAGCTTAGGCCCTGATTGAGTGTTGGATTTCTTCTTTGGTTCCTCAATCAGGATATCCTTGCCTTTATCCTTGGATTTTGGGGCAGGAACAGGAGCAGTCACATCCCCTGATAGTTGACTTGATTTCTCAGCAACATCCCTTGACGACTGCTTGGTTGATTTCTCCCCCTTTTTGACAGCATCATCAGTGGGAGTTGAGAGTCGGGATGTGACTTGAAGAACTTGTTGCAAAGTGCCAGCCATGGAATGTTGCAGAGTTTCCATGCTAGTCAGTTGGGAAGTGAGATCAGCAAGCTTCTTGTCTACAATGTCAGCTTGTTTCTTCATCTGGAGCAGGGTCTGGCTGGTGACCATGGAGTCGACAACTTGCTGTACATTTTGTATCTTTGAAGAAAAATGTGTATACAATTTTTGATTTTCTATATCTATTGACTGACCGATCATGATCTGTGATTTTAACACTTTGATCAAGATGGGATCAGTGGTCCTAGCTAACTCTTTGCATGAGTTTGGAGAACTTTTCACACAGTCTTGTGTTAGTGGATCCAAAAATAATATCATCAACATAAATTTGAACCAAAATCAGATGACCTTGGTGTTGTCTGAAGAACAAGGTTTTGTCAATGATACCTCTTGAAAATTTGTTTTCCACCAGAAACTTTGATAGTGTGTGATACCAAGCTCTAGGTGCTTGCTTCAATCCATAAAGTGCCTTTTCCAATTTGTAGACATTATTTGGAAATTTTGAGAATTCAAACCCTGGAGGTTGTTGGACGAACACCTCTTGTTCCAATTTCCCATTTAGAAAAGCACTTTTCACATCTATTTGATATACTTTAAAATTTGAATGTGCTGCATAGGCTAAGAAAATTCTTATAGCCTCAAGTCTGGCTACTGGTGCAAAAGTCTCATCAAAGTCAACCCCTTCTTCTTGAAGATATCCTTTTGCAACCAGTCTTGCTTTGTTTCTTACAACAATGTCAGATTCATCCATCTTATTTTTGAATACCCACTTAATACCAATTATAATTTTGTCTTTGGGTTTAGGTACAAGCTTCCATACTTGATTTCTTTCAAATTGATTTAGCTCTTCCTGCATAGCCAAGATCCAGTCTGCATCTTGAATAGCTTCTTCAAACTTCTTTGGCACAATTTGAGAAAGAAAGCAAGCATATAGACATTCATTTGATGTCGCTTTCCTAGTATGCACTCTCTTGCTTGGGTCACCAATAATCAGATCTGTTGTGTGACTTCTGGCCCATTTAGGATTAGAGATGTGTCTTGATGAGCTTGCTTGACTATCATCTCCTCCCCCTAAGCCTGTGCTCCCAGCTTCTGAGAACTCTCCCCCTGAATTAGTGGATAATTCAACGTTCAAGTTATCCCCTGATGGTGCATGTCCTGATGAATGATCCCCCGATGGAGTATCCCCTGATCTGTTGTCCAGGAAATTGACTTTATCTGCTGAAGGGGCTTCTACATTGTTTAGATTGACATTAGGAATGGATAAATTCTCCATTTGTCTACACTCATTGGCTTCAGTCTCTTGATAATCATTTTCATCTTCATTTTAAAATCTGAGCTCTTTATGAAAACCCGGGTCTTCAAGTCCAGAAATCTCTTGATCATCAAAAGCTACATTTATGGACTCCATCACCACCTGAAGTCTTTTGTTATAAACCCTGTAGGCCTTAGATGATAGGGAATAACCTAGGAAAATTGCTTCACCAGCTTTTGGATCAAATTTTCCTAAGTTCTCACCAAAATTCCTTAGAATAAAGCATTTGCATCCAAAGACATGCAAGAACTTGATGTTTGGCTTTCTCCATCTCATTAGCTCATATGGTGTCTTGTTGTGAGCCTTGTTAATTAATGATCTATTTTGAGTGAAGCAAGCAGTGAAAATTGCTTCAGCCCAAAAATAGGTGGGAATCTTTGTCTCTGTTAGCATTGATCTAGCAGCTTCTATCAGGGTTCTGTTCTTCCTTTCTACTACACCATTCTGTTAAGGAGTCCTTGGAGTAGAAAATGTATGATTTATGCCTTTCTCCACACAAAATCCCTCAACAACTGCATTCTTGAACTCAGTTACATTGTCTGTTCTCAACATTTTAACCACTGACCCTGATTCTGTTTCCACCTTCTTAATATGGTCAATGATTTGTTGAGGCACTTTTGATTTAGCATGCTGAAACTTTACCCAAGTGTATCTGGTGTAGTCATCCACAATGACCATTGCAAATCTTTTCTTTGACACTGACATAATGTTGACAAGGCCAAAGAGATCCATATGTAACAATTGAATTGGATCTTTAATCATTGTGGCTTCTTTGCTGACAAAGGATGATTTCCTTTGCTTCCCTTGTTGACATGCTGAACATAATCCTTCTTGGATAAACTCCATTTGGGGTAGTCCAGTTACCAACTCTCTCTTCACCAGATCATTAATAGACTTGAAGTTCAGGTGAGAGAGCTTCTTGTGCAATAGCCTGCTTTCATCAGGAGTTGCCTTGCTGTAAAAACATGATTCTTTTACTGAATTAAAATCAGCAACATAGAGATCTCCTTTTCTTGTCCCTGACAAAACCAGCTTCCCATCACTTTCATTTGATATTAGGCACTTATCTCCTTTGAAGGAAGTAATGAATCCTTTGTCACAAAGTTGACTTATGCTTAGCAAATTGTGCTTGAGCCCATCAACTAGTGCTACATTTTCAAATGAGACATTCTCATTTGCTGCTTTGCCATAACCAAGAGTTAGTCCTTTGCTGTTATCACCAAAAGAAATTACTGGACCATCCTTTTCTTGGAATTCTGTGAGCAGGGCTTTGTTTCCTGTCATGTGCCTTGAGCAGCCACTGTCTAAAAACCAGATGTGACTGCTTTTGACCTTTCCCTGCACACAAGAAAACATTTAAATTTTTTTTGGTACCCAATTGACTTTGGGTCCTTTTGGTTTAGTCACAGTAATAGGTAAAACAACTTTATCTTTATTGGTGACTTTTGGTTTTGGCATATTTATAACTTTCTCCTTTTTAGGAGCTTCAATATATGCTTTTGATTTCTCAACAGTTATCTTGCCTTTATCCTTGGAGGAGCAGGCTTTAACAATTGGTAAATCATCAGCATACAAAATTGTGCCAGTCAAAATTTGTGGTTTTTCTTTGCATTGAAAAGATAAATGATTACAATTACCACAATTCCAGCACACTTTTCTAGGGGCTTCATGAATGGATGAGAAATTGCTAGTTTTATTAACACCTAGCTTACCATTTCTATTCTTTTTGCTTTCCCCTGACAGGCTTTTCTATGTCAACATCTTTTATTTGCTGCTTCATCAAGACACTTAGTCTTGCTTCTTGTTTGTCCTTTGTGGCAGCCATCAGGGCTACAGATTTAAGCTTTCTGGCATCCCCTGACATTTCAGATCTTTGTTGAACCTCTAGTTCATATGTCTTGAGAGTACCATATAGCCTATCCAAGTCTAGAAGATTCATGCCCTTAGATTCCCTGATGGTTGTCGTCTTAGGATCCCATGATATGGGAAGGGCTCTCATGAACTTTCTGTTCACATCCTTGTTAGCATATGCCTTCCCATATAATCTCAGGTCATTTACCAACCTGTTAAATCTGTCGAATATTTCAGTGAGTGTTTCACCATTTTTCATTGTAAACCACTCATATTGTTGTGTCAACAGCTGCAATTTGTTCTCCCTCACTTCTTCGGTACCATCACAAAGGATTTGTATGGTATCCCATATAGATTTAGACGTGGTAAGATTCATGATACTATTCAGCATATCATCGTCTAAACCATTATACAGGATCCCAGTGACTTTAAGATCCTTTTTCACCTTTTCTCTTTCCTCTATCGTCATTTCGTCAGTTGTCTTTGGGACAAGCTTTTCAGGAATACTGACTTCATTAATGACTTCTATTGGAATGAGCTTCTTGGGAACATGAGGGCCTTCTTCTAGAATCTGTAAATATTCATCATCAATAGCTCTTAGATGAACTATCATTCTTTGTCTCCAGAAGAAGTATTTGCCATAAATAATGATCATTTTTAGCAAGTGAAATCTGCTAAGAGGCTCTGATACCAATTGTTGGTGCAAAATAAGCTCAAGTGTTTGTAGAAGGGGGGGATGAATACAAACACTACAAACTTTTTGCTCTTTTTATCTTTTAAAAGTACTTGCCGAAAACAGCTGCATAGAGCAGAAAAACTATGTAATATGAACACACAGATTCAAGTTAAAATAGTTATATTAAAACTTGAGGTTTTTCTGGAAATCTGTATAATCACAAATGTGATTTACAGCTACAAATTCTGTGAATAAAATTCACAGCTTCTCACACTCACTAGCTACGAAAACTTTTCTCTGAAAAATATATCTCTCAAGAAATATATTACAGAGCTTCCTAGTGTTGTGTGCTTCTATGTTTGTTTGATCTGTTGGATAGATTCAATCTCTCTGTGTTTTGTAATGAGAACTCCTTTGTTTATATGTCGAACAGTGGTTGAAATCATATGCTTGAGACGTGCTGCTTTTCTCAACTTAGCCGCAAGTATGTCACATCGTAGCCCTATGTGTCAGACTGTTTCATGCTTTGTTGCTACTTTTTCTTCCCCTAAACTGTGTGCATTTAATGCAAGAGAGTTCTCATTGGATCCAAAACAAACTTTAAGAAATATCTTTCCTGTTGATATTTCTTGCTTCTGTAACACGTTACATTGATTTTTGTGTAAGTACTGATGACGGGTGTATGTTGTCATAACGATCCACTGATTACCAACCCTGATGGACTTTGATCAGTGCTTCTGAATCCCTTGATGCTTATTGACTAGATCAGGGCTTCAACCTTCACTTGAGTTTCACTCAGTGCTTCTTGATCCTGATGGTTATAACTCACGGTATACACTGATGACTTCCACTGATGCCATGTTGGTCATTCCCCCTGACGGGTTACCCTAATGGGTTGGCCTGACACTGACATGTCCTGAAGTGTTTCCCTGACGGGTTGGTCTGTCTTCGTCATCCCTTGACAGGTTTCCCTGATGAGTTCCCCCTGATGGGTTCCCCTGATGAGTTCCCCTTGATGGGTTCCCCCTGAAGGGTTCCCCCTGATGGGTTCCCCCTGACGGTACTTAATCAACGTAGCTTTGTTTAGAATTTCTGATGTGCGGAATACTTTGACTGTTAACAAGTAACATCAGACATTCTTCTTCACTTTGTCAAGTCCTTTGTATGTTCGATTTTCTGACTTGCCTTGTGAAGTTATTGACCATCCACTGATGAATAAGTTTATCATCAGTGGATGCAAAACTTGTGCTGATCTTAAGGTTTATAAAATACCTCAAGTATTTAGCTGCACAATTTATTACATAATCATCATCATCATCATCATTTAACTCTAACATATATCAAGGGCACTACAGAGTTAGGACTTTGGTATCCAAAGGAGTCTGGATTTGAATTGATAGGATATTCTGATGTTGACTTTGGAGGATGCAGAATTGACAGAAAAAGTACAACAAGAAGCTGTCAGTTTCTAGGAGGAAGGCTTGTATCTTGGTTCAACAAAAAGCAGCACTCAATTTCAACATTAACTGCTGAAGCTGAATATATTGCAGCTGGAAGTTACTGTGCACAAATACTATGGATGAAAAATCAGTTAATATTTGCTCTCTGATATTTGCTGGAAGTTCTCTGATATTTGCTCGAGTTTTCTTTCTCTTTCTCTCTCTCGTTTTCACAGAAACCCTAGAACGTCAAATTTTCAAAAGCATCAATGGCACCCAGCAACGCTCAACAACTTCGAGGAAATCTGGTGGTTCCACCCACAAACTATGTGGGTTTCTCAGACATTGACGAGGTAAATGATTGCTTCAAGCCAATGATGAACTATCTACTCAAATCTGAGTATAGTCGAGCAATATTTACTGATGAAGAAATGTCTGGAGAAGCACTTTCACAGTTCTACTCAAGTGCTAAGTTCATGAACTCCTCAACAAGACCGGAGGCTGTGAAAGGAATCTCATTCAAGATTTCTTCTGAGAAGGGAAAAATAACCCCTTCCAGAATCAACTCTGCACTGGGATTACCTACACAGGACTTTGTGGAAGTACCTGGTGATGCTGAACTGCTTGACTTTTTGAGGGAACTGGGCTACAATGCTACTCCTAGCACGGTGTTGAAGTTCAAGGACCTAAAAAGGGTGAACATGAAGCGAGAGATCTCTTACATTTTCGACACCATCACTAAGGTGTTCTCAGGTAAGTCTTCTAACTTCGAGGTAATTACTTCCTTAACTTTAAAAATAGCGTATGCAATTATTAAAAATGTACATATAAATATAGGAAAATTAATTTTTGATGACCTTGTAAATAAACTAGGTAGTTTTATGTTTTCCCAGTGAGATAGCCGAGAACTTGTAGAAGTGGGGGAGGTAGGGGGTGGGGGGTGGGGGGGTGGGGGGGGGGGTTTAATACAAGTTCTTTGAATTCTTTTCGATTACTTATTCTTCAAGAAATTAATAATTACTTGCGAAAATAAAGAACAAGAACACGAATCAATTTATAAACAAATGTTTGTATTAACTTTAACAACTGAATACAAATTCTAACAATCACAACAATGTAATCGTCAGCTTCTTTTCTATTCTGTATAGGAAAAGATACAAACTCTGAAAAACCTATACAGCTTCAAATTACAATTCGAATTACAATTTTCTGTAAAACTAATTACAGCTTCTCTTCAAAACTAATTTCTCAGTTTTCCTATCCTAAATCAATATTGATTCAGCTTCCTTATTCGAATCAAATACAATTTTTCCTTTTTGATTAGGAAGAGATTTCTGGTTAGTTTCCTTACCAGCTACGTCTTCAATAATATCTTGAACTACGTAGAAGACATTCCTTTTTAATTCGAACTCTGTATCTCTCAGGAAATAAATCACGATTAGTCCCTGATGCTTCATCTTTAGTCTCTGGTGACATCATCACTAGTCTCTAGTGCTTTTAGTCCCTGATGACGTCAGATTGTGTAGTCTCCGATAGAGTTATTTAGTCTCTGATGCTTTAAGGCTTAGTCTCCGATGACGTCAGCTTAGTCTCTGATGCTTTTAACTTTAGTCTCCGATGACGTAATCTTTAGTCTCCGACTCCTTTAGACTTAGTCTCTGATGACGTAAGCCTTAGTCTCCGACAAGCAAAACTAGTCTCTGATAGATAAAAAAACCTTAATCTCTGACAAGTTTCCCTAGTCTCTGACAAGCCTTTTTGTAAACTCTAACGGACCAAATACACATTTCGACTTGCTGAAGATTTGATACTCCATTCCAACAGTTACTTACAAATAAAGAATAATTGTATCTCTTTACAAATAATAAATGAATTACAAACAAAGAGATAACTACTGGCTAAAAAACTTCAGTGTTACTAATTAACACTTTCTATACATTTGTACTCTAAGTAATCTAAAGACAATCATCATCAAATGTTCTAAAACCTAACATTTTAATTATAGGAAATCTGAAGTTTATTATGCTAATGCTAGATTTTTGTATATGATTATTAAAGAGCAAATTACTAATTTTTCTTTTAAGAATGATGTTATTGTACAGACATTCAAGTAAACAAAGAAATTGTTTGCAGAAATCTTAAAGAAATCATACACAGCCGAACCATTTGCACTTCCACTGCATATGGTACAGGTAGTACATACTTTTTCACCCTCTACTTCCCAACCTGTATATTCTTCACCTTTATCTACTATGGTAGAGAACACAACCACTTCTCTGCTTACCCAAGTAGAACAACCAATTTCAACACAACCACTCTCTATAGGCCAACCCATAGTCTCCCAAAAGACTATTGGGATTAAAAGAAAACTCAGTGAAGTTACCACATCAACTGAGGGGGAGCAAGGAGAGAGAGTGATTGGCTACAGGCGTATGAAGAAGAAGAAGGGAGCCACGAGTGTTACTCAAAAGCCTGACCAGGCAGTATCCTCTCAAAAGGATACTGCCTTTGATAAGGAATTAAACATATTTCTAACTAGTTCCTCTAAAAAAGAATTAGTTATTGAAAATAGTCCTCAACCAGGGACATAATTGAATGAGGCACATACATTGACCATAGACTCTGATGAAACTAATATCAGGGTCTCTGAGAGCCACTTGCAGAAATCTAACACAGTGAGTGCACACACTACTTCTTTTGATGCGTCTGGTTTTCTCCAAAGTGTTGTAGTTTAGAAGCTTCTCAATAAGATCAACATGAGTCATAAGCATTCTTCTACAGCTTCTTTTGATGAATCACCTCCTCATTCAGTGATTCAGCCAACACTCCCTTCTACACCACTTCCTTCTTTCTCTGTTCCTCAAATTTCTTTAGATATTATGACACAAACATTGAGTGTCATAAGATCAGATTCTCCGTTTTCTCAATTCGTGGAGGAGCCAACACTTCCTGACACAGTGATTGATAGTCACCACACTCAAATGGTTGACTAATTTTTACTTGATACAATCACTGTTGATCAGACAAGGGACATAAATTCTAATGTATATACAACAACAATAAGTCTTTATGTTCCCCCAATTGTAAATACTTATTCTATAGAGACATACACTTCTCCAATTGTACATACACATATTACTTCCACTCCTTCTCCTATCACTTATGTGGAACCAGTAACTATATATAACTTACCTGAGTTGGCCACAGAAGCTGATCTCACAGCCCATAGGAGCCCTTCTAAGATAATTTTGAGTGAGGCTAAGAAAATACTTAGTGAAGAGAGGCAAAGTCAAACCCCTAAGAGGACTTTGGCAAAAGGAAAGGAAGAGAGTACTGCCTTAGTAGGCAAAGAAAAAGGAGAGAATACGAGTGATGCCTTAGAAGGCACAGAAAAAGGAGAGCATGAGGGAGATAAGGATGAGATCCTTGTAAATAAAGAAAATACAGAAAATATAGAAATAGTAAATAATACAAGCTCTGAAAGTGATGAAGATGATGCTCCAACAGATGATTTTTCTCAGTTCATTGGAGTTGATTTGTACTTTCAACAGAATCAAATGGTGGACACTGTACAGTTACTAAAGCAAGAGCTCGCAAGGACCACTGATCCAATCTTGATCAAAATGTTAAAATCACAGATCATGATTGGTCAGTCTGTAGATATTGAGAACAAGAAGCTCTATACACACTTTACAAATAAAATCAACAATGTACAGCAAGTTGTCGACTCCTTAGTGATTAGCTAGACCCTACTTCGGATGAAGAAACAAGCTAACAATGTGGACAAAAAGCTTGCTGATCTTACCACTCAACTGTCCAGCATGGAAACTCTGCAACAATCTATGGCTGACACTCTAAAGCAAGTTCTACAAGTCACATCCTGACTCTCAACTCCCATTGATGATGCTGTCAAAAAGGGGGAGAAATCTACCAGGCCATCGTCAGGGGATGTTGCTGAGAAATCATCAAGTCAATCATCAGGGGATGTGACTGCTCCTGTTCCTATTCCTAAACCCAAGGACAAAGGCAAAGGCATCCTAATTGAGGAACCAAAGAAGAAATCCAACACTCAATTAGGGCTTAAGCTACTTGGAGACGTTATGAAGACAATCCACTTTCCAACTCCTATTGAAGTTGTGATTGACAGGAAAGTGGAGCTGGTCTACCCTTAGGACAAAAAGCTCGTAGAAGCTGATGCACTCTATGCACAACAACTTCAAGAAGAAGAAGAGAGGGAAATGGCAAAGGAACAGGAGGAAGAAAAGGAGAAAAAGAGTGTGAGGCCTAGGACCTCCAGGAAACCTCAGTCAAGAAGATCTCAGAATCCTAAAGGTGCATCAGGGGAATAAAACCAAGACAAAACTGAAGACCCTGATGCCACCAAACCCAAGTCCTCTGAAGCCAAGGATCAAGCACCTTCTCCTATAACCACAGAACCCACCCTAGCTTAATCCCTCAAAGAAGAAAGACGCAAAAACCTGACATTTATGTTCTCAATAAAAAGCATAAATGTTAGGTTCAACAATAAAAGGGATCAGCTAATTTCAGTGTAACTAAAGAGTGGGTCACAATTCACAGTTACAATGGACTGGTTTAGGAGAATGGATGCTGAACAATTGTGACTGATCCTAAACCTGATCTCCAAATCTTCAGCGGCCAATAGAGACTTGAGGGGGATGATCGACAAGCTGAGGAGAGCCATCAACGATGAAAGGAGCCTGTCCACAGCCTTGGAAAGACCATTAAAGTTGTTCTATAGATCCACTGATGGGCAGGAAAAAAGTATTAAAATCAAAGACGTTGATGGCCTTGACCTGAAGGAAGCGATGCATGTTCTAAGCCAAATTGCTTATCACAAAGATGAACATGTCATTCAGTTCAGAATCCTACTGATTCAGATAGTGCTAAAGGAGATTGAAAAAACCATAGCTGATGATGGGAATGTTGCAGTAAGGGATGTGCCACCAATGAAGGGATTCAAACAATATCCAAAAATGATCACAAGCCCCATGGGTGTTGAGTTCAAAAACAAGAAGGGGGAGATCATTGCCTTCCACTAGTCATAACTTGTTGCAGCCAACATACAAGAGATTAAATCTGTCCTTGAAGCTTTGGAATCTAGCAAAAATGTCAACATCGTCAACTTCAGAAGACTTCTTCAAAGGTAGCTGGAGCAACTGGAGGCTGGAGGGGAAGACAACAGACTCAGGATTCCCGACCAAAATCCAGACCAAAGGAAACAAGGCCTTGGGAGTGACACTCAACCTATGGAGTCAAGTCATCCACTGCCCTTTGTCTCAGCCAAAAGAAAAAGGGGTCCTGATGTCTAATTCTGTATATTTTTGTAATAGATATAGGAAATATTTGTATAGAAATTTTTTTGGTTCATACACAATTTTTTCCTGTATTTAGTATTGGTTTTGACATCATCATCAGTGCATCTAGAAATTTATGGTTATCAAAATGATAAACATAAATAGGGGAGATTGTTAGAGTTAATTGATGATGATGATGTTTAGAGAATAAATTGTGCATCTGTAAATACTTAAGGTATTTTATAAACCTTAATATCAGCACAAGTTTTGCATCCACTGATGATAACATTATTCATCAAGGGATGATCAAACACTTCACAAGACAAGTCGTAAAATGGAACATCTAAAGGACTTGACAAAGTGAAGAGGAATGTCTGATGTTACTCGAAAATAGTCAAAGTATTCCGCACATAAGATATTTCAATCAAAGCTTCAATGATTAAGAATCATCAGGGGAACCCGTCAGGGAAACTCATCAGGGGATGACTGAGGCAGACCAACCCGTCAGGGGAACGCGTTAGGGTATGGCAGTGCTGGCCAAACTCATCAAGGGGAACGCGTTAGGGCATGATCAAGTCATGTCATCTGTCAGGGTAAATCTTCAGGGTATGACAATGTCAGGCTAACCCATCAGGGGGAAAGCTCAACACTGCATCAGTGGAAGCCTTCAGTGTATGTCGTAAGTTATAACATCAGTTGATCAAAGAAGCACTGAGTAAAACTCAAGTGAAGGTTGAAGCCCTGATCCAGTCTTTAACAAGACTTGTCATCAGGGGATCCAGAAGCACTAATCAAGTTCATAAGGACTTATCGTCAGTGGATGGTTATGACAGCATGCACCCGTCATCAGAACTTACACTCAAATCAATGAAGCTTGTTATAGAAGCAAGAGATATTAACTGGAAAGATATTTCTTGAAGTTTGTTTGGTCCAATGAGAACTCTTGAACATTAAATGCACGCAGATCAGGGGAAGAAAAAGAAGCAACAAAAAGCAGCAGCAGTCTGTCACAAAGGACATCGATGTGACATATATGCGGCTGAGTTGAGAAAAGTAGCACGTCTTAGCACGTGGTTTCAACCACTGATCTTCTGTATATGCAAAGGAGTTCTCATTACACTATAAGATCAATCAAACAGATCAACAAAAAAAAAAGGAAGCACACAAATCACTAGAGCAGCTTTGTAATATATCTAGAGAGAAATATTTCAAAGAAAGTTAGAAGCTAGTGAGTGTGAATTAGAAGCTATAATTTTATTATAGATTTTATAGTTGTTTAATCACATTTGTGATTATATAGATTTCCAGAAAAACATCAAGTTTTAATACAACTATTTTAACTTGAATCTGTGTGTTCATATTTTATAGTTTCTCTGTTCTTTGTAGCTGTTTCCAATCAGTGCCGACTAAAGTTTAAAAAGAGCAAAAAGTTTGTAGTGTTTATATTCATTCCCCCTCCCCCTATACAAACACTAGAGCTAATATTGTTCTAACAGAAGCAGATCAACACAATTAGTCAGGGGGAACTTGAAGGATTCATTGCTCTACTCAAAGAGTTGACTGATGAAAATGAGATCAAGTTCAGAAAATTGTTGGAGGATAAAGTTGCTGAGATCAAAAAGAAAGGTTGAAGTTGTTTGTTGATTGTTTATTTTTGAAGCCAGACTTTTAGGATTTAAACCTGAGTCTTGGTGAAGCTGAGTTTAAGATCAAAGATCTTAATTCAGGTACATTTGTAGTTAGTAAATTCTTTAAATTTTTGATTCTAAGTTATTTTTGTAATTTTTGAGTTTTGACATCATCATCAACCTTGATTTATGTTCATCGCTTTGATAATCATAAATAGGGGGAGATTGTTAGGTTTTATAACATTTGATGATGATTGTAATTAGAATACTTAGATATACAAATGTACAGAAAGTGCTAGTTTATATCATTAGAGTTTTGTAGCTGATAGTTTACTCTCTGATTCTAGTAATTTGTTTTTATAAGAGAGTAAGTTAAACTTTGTATTATAAGAGACTATCAGAATTGTATTAGAGATTTCAACAAGTCAGAGACTATGTTTAGTCTATCGGAGACTAAAGGATTTGTTCATCAGAGACTACAGCTTAAGGCATTGGAGACTAAGATTAAGTCATCGGAGACTAAAGCTTAAGCTGTTGGAGACTAAACATTTGATCAGAGACTAAAGTTGAAGCCGTCAGAGACTAAATTAAAATTACTCTCTGATGCAAGACAAACTTCTAATTGGATTAGAAGTCATCTTTGATATGGAGATTTGAAGAGTTATTAAAGTCGAAGCTGGTTAGGAAACAAGAGAGAATGAGAACAACCAGAGAAATAACCTGTTCGTTTTGTACATAGAAAATATACATTGAATAGGATTAGAAGCTGAATTACGATTCAGATTTGGAAGCTGTAATTAAATTTATAGGATTGTATTAGAAGTTGTATGTTTGTAAAGATTTATAAATAGCGTACAGGATTTTGAAGCTGACAATCAGATTATGATTGTTAGAATTTGTAATCAATTGTTCATCAATAAAAGCAATTATTTATAAATTTGTTCTTGTTTTTGTTCTTTAATTTCCGCAAGTAAATATACTTTGAAGAACAGAAATTCGAAAAGATTTCAAGAACTTATATTCAACCCCCCCCCCCCCCCCCCTTCTACAAGTTCTAAGTTGTTTCACTGGTACAACAATATTAATTTAAGCTATGTTTCCTTTATAGATGAACCCACCTACTCTAGAACATGTAGTTAAGGGCAAGACACCTATGATTAAAAGTTTAGAGAAGGAGCATACCCGTAATAGTAATGCTGCTCGATCTTTCAAGTTTGGTAGACACCATCTTTTAAATGTCAATTATGGGAGGTCAAGTGCATGTTGGCGAGTGACTCCTCGCTAAATAGTGAATAAACCAACTCAGGTTTTTCGTTTTGAAGTACCCCGAGGTTCTGATAAAAATGATAAGGACTCTGCAAACCCTGAAGGAAATAAATAGAACCTAACTAATCCATTTGAGGGGTCAAGTTTCTCAGTCCATATGAAGAGTTCTTCCTCACCCCATGATCAAACAAATTCTCCATCCTTGGGTCCTTCTCAAATAAGAGGTTCCTTGCTGATAGGCACACACTACCTACGATGTCAGCCACTCCACATGTTGTCTCCATACCAATTACCTTATCAAATGTTACACCCGTTGTACCACCAGCAGAAAATTCAGTACCCTTTCCATTCCCTAATGGATTCTGTCATTACCTACAACGCAGAATCCGTATGACACAAGCAGAGTTGGTGACACGTAATACCACCATGATGTGTCAGTCGTCAGCTCATCAAAGGACTAGTAGACTGTTGGATCTTTAGACTGTATCATTTTAGGATGTGTCCTTAGTTCTCACTGAGACCCTGACAGAAGTTATGATCTTAGTTAGTAATTATCTCAGGCTTGTGCAGCCCTCTATGGCAGATCGAGATCAATTGATGTATAACCTTATAGAGAAGGTTGAGGGAGCGTGTCGTTTTGCACGCAGAACCATGAGTGAACTTGATTTCCAACCCCTGTACTAGGCACCGATTGTAGTTAGTGTTGTTATGTTTTGGTTTGATTTTCGTAGCAAGGAGGTTCCATTGTACAAATTTGTCATGATGTAAATTTTGTTACTTAATATGTATTTTGATGGCTTAATTTGGAAATTCTATTTCCTTTTTGTATATATTATTCTTTAAAAGAAGAGAAAAAGAGAACTTTCAATAGTAAAATTTTATTTTCTCAATTTATAGAAAATGGCTCCAAAAGGAAGACCCCGAACCCGTCACGCTATCAACCAAGCTGTTCAAGAAAACCCCAACCTGAACAACAATCAAGAAAATAATAATCAAGAGAATCCTATTGTCTTATTGGTAAATATGATTAAGGAAGCCTCCCAAAGTAACAATAACCAAGTACTTCCACCACAAGTACAACCTAGAAGGATAACATTTAAAGATTTTACCAATAGTTGTCCACCTACTTTTAATGGTGTGGAGGTCCCACTGCCGCACAAATTTGGATTAAGGAGATAGAAAAAGCTTTTTGTATTGCTGGAGTAACTGATGACCTTAAGACGGAATATGCTACATATTTATTGAAAGAAGAAGCTAGTTATTGGTGGGAAAATACTGAATGATTAGAAATGACTACGAGATTGGCAAGTAGGAATGAACAAGCAGCCCCTGAGGTTGATCTAATTGTCACCTGGTCCCAGTTTAAAGATTTTTTCTATAACCAGTATTTTCCAACCAGTGCTGCAGATGAGTTAGAAAAATAATTTCTAGAATTAAGACAAGGGAACATGACTGTGGAAGAATATGAAAAGAAGTTTAATGAACTACAAAGATATGTCCCGCATTTGGTAGACACTGAGAGAAAAAAGACAAGAAGGTTTGAGCATGGCTTGAATCCATGGTTACACGATAAGATTGCTATTTTATGTCTTGGCAATTATGCTGAGGTTGTTCAAAGGTCAAAGGTAGCAGAGAAGAGTGGCAAGTTACTTCGAGAATTTAATTGGGAGAAACGTAAGGAAGGAAAAAGGATATGGAGTTATTTTAATAACAATCTTAATCAAAGAGTTGAAGGACAAGGAAAACCACAAACCAGTTCGGTCATGGTGAAACAAGAGTAAGGGAATATACATAATAGGAAAAGGAATTTCAGTACGGACTTAAGTGAGAATAAAAAGAGGATTGTAATTTGTGGCAAATGTGGGAGGAACCATGAAACTTCTCAGTGCCTAGTAGGAACTGATTTGTGTTATAGATGTTGTCGATCTGGTCATACTGCCATTAATTGCCCAAGTCAGGCACTAATCGTTTTCCAACCAAGGTTTCCTCCGCAACAATATCAACCACAAAATGTTAGTCGTGTAGTTGGAACTGTGAGGAGATGCTTTAGTTGTGGTCAGGAAGGCCACATCTCCACTTCATGCCCTCAGAAAAAGAGTCAGGGTAAACTCCCATTGGTAGGACCTAGCATGATAGTTAATCGACCACAAGCTAGGACTTACAATATGACTGCGCAGGACACACTACTGTTTGAAAACATGGTTTCAAGTCAGATATTGATTAATTCAATTAAAGTGCATGCTTTATTTGATTCTAGTGCGACTAGATCCTTCATATTTGAATGTCTTCTTAAGGATAGGAATTTTGCTCCTGAATGTCTAGAAACACATTTAGAAGTTATAGTAGCTAATCAAGAGGTGTACATTGCCAAGAGTATACTACTTAATTGTAGTATAAGTATAGGAAAGCATGATTTCCCTGCAAACTTAATACCTTTTCAATTTGGAGAGTTTGATATAGTATTAGGCATGGATTGGCTACATCAATATCAAGCTAACATAGATTGCAGGCAAAAGAAGGTTTCCCTAAGAACACCCTCAAACAGTAGAGTGTTATTCCATGGATATAAGTCTACTAAACCCTCCCACCTTCTTATAATGATTCGAGCTAATAAAATGTTACGCAAGGGATGCGAAGCATTTTTAGCTTATGTTTATGACACAAGGATGGAAGGATTAAAGATTTCAGATATTCCCATAGTGAAAGAATTTGGAGATGTTTTTCCTGAGGAGTTACCAGGTGTACCCCTAGATAGACAAGTGGAATTTGGAATTGAGCTAATGCCCGGAACTGCTCCAATTTCCAAGGCTCCTTATAGGATGGCCCCTTCAGAATTAAAAGAACTCATAATACAACTACAACGGTTGCTAGACCAGGAATTTATTAAGCCAAGTGTTTCACCCTGGGGAGCACCTGTTTTATTTGTAAAGAAGAAAGATGGATCATTAAGGCTATGTATTAATTATCGAGAATTAAATAAGGTAACGGTGAAGAACCGATATCCCCTACCTAGGATTGATGATCTGTTCGACCAACTCAAAGGAGCAAAGTACTTTTCAAAGATTAACTTAAGATCAGGATATCATCAATTAAAGATTAAGACTGAAGATGTCCCTAAGTCAGCTTTTAGAACCCGTTATGGTCATTATGAATTTGTGGTAATGCCTTTTGGACTCACTAATGCCCCAGCTGTTTTTATGGATTTGATGAACCGAGTTTTCAAGTCATATTTGGATAAGTTCATCATTGTATTCATAGATGACATTCTCATCTATTCTAAAACAAGAGAAGAACAATCCAAACCTTAGAAGATATGTTGAGAGCGTGTTCTTTGGAGTTTGGAGGACGATGGAATGAACATTTACCACTCGTCGAGTTTGCTTATAATAATATTTATCATACAAGCACAGGGATGACTCCATTTGAAGCTTTGTATGGAAGAAAGTGCAGAACACCATTGTATTGGAATGAAGTTGGAGAAAGAAAGTTGGAAGGACCTAAAATAGTCCAACAAACTGAGAATGCAATCCGGACGATCCGAGCCAAAATAAAAGCAGCTCAAGATCGACAAAAGCAATATGCAAACCAACACCATAAGGATCAAGCATTATAAATAGGAGGTTATGCGTTGCTTAAGATCTCACCTTGGAAAGGCATTTTGCACTTCGGACAAAAAGGAAATTTAAGTCCTCGTTTTATTGGACATTTTGAAGTACTCCGCCGCATTGGCGAAGTGGCTTATCAACTAGCACTACCCCCAGCTCTAGGTCATGTTCATGATATTTTTCATGTCTCAATGCTACAACCTTATAAAGGGAATCATTCTGGCATTATTGACTACCAGCCCATTGAGCTACAACCAGATTTGCATTATGAAGAAACTCCAATGCAAATTTTGGATCGTCAAGTAAAGGTCTTAAGAAATAAAGAAATTGCATTTGTAAAAGTTTTATGGAGAAACCACAATGTTGAAGAAGCAACATGGGAACTAGAAGAAATGATGATGCAAAAGTACCCTCAACTGTTTCACCAGTAAAGTTTTGAGGACGAAACTTATTATAAGGAGGGAAGAATGTGACGACCTGAAAAATTTGTTTATCTATAAATAATTTATTCACTCATATTTGTTTTCTTATTAACGTGTATAGTTAATATATGATGTTTTTGAATGTCTGAATATTTTTGGACCCATTAAAGGGTTATAATTTGTTTGGATGTTGGTTACAAGGACAAGCAAATTATGTTTACATGTTTGGTAATAATTGTAATTGCTTGAAGGAGCCACGCGTCTAGTTTAGTAAGTCCCATAAAGAACTTAATAGCTTACGTAAGAATGATTACATCATGTGTATGTAAATTAATTAGATTAGTAAGATGCTTAAGTGACTAGCTTATGTGCATGAAGGACAGCAGCTGCTTGTTACCTGTATTAGCTGTTAAGAATCATGATGAGTAGTCGTTTTATTAACCAATGATTTTATCTCAAAGCTTAATCTTAGCCTACTATATATACCTCATTCGGAGGTAACATTTCAATCTCTTTTATAAAGATTCTCTCTCCTAAAGTTCTTCTTTAAACCTACCATCTCCATATAATTTCAAATTTTCTTTTCTAGGCGATTATTTTCAAACAGGCTTTGAATTCTTTCGTCAACCTAAGAGGTAAGAATCTTATGTTCTCCTCTGCTGTTCGTTTTCTTTTTATGTAGCATCCGAAAGTATTCACTGTATATGCTAAGTCTTTAGGAAAGAATAAAGTTGTTATGAGTATGGAGTTTTGAGTTATTAAAGGGACGATTATGTATCTTAGATTGAGTTTGTTCTTCGCTAGATATTGTTCTTGATCATGGAAGACTTTCTTTTATCAGAAACAAGTTCTATGATCAATCTCTAATGAGATAATGTTAGTCTCTGACGAGAGAATATCAGTCTCTAATGAGATAATGTTAGTCTCTGACAAGATAACATCAGTATCTGATGAGTTAACATTAGTCTCTGATAACGTCAGCCTTAGTCTCCGATTGGTTAAGATGACGTCATTAGTCTCTGATAAGTTAACATTAGTCTCCGATGACGTCAGCCTTAATCTTCGATGGGTTAAGATGACATCATCAGTCTCTGATGAGATATTTGTTAGTCTCTGATGAGCATCTATGTTTTGTCTCCGAGGAGTTTGACGCTGGACAAATCATCCACTGATGAGTTTAGCGATGACTTGGGGAGTTCGGCGCTAAACAAGTTGTCACCCGACAAGTTTGGCGATGTACAAAATTATCCCCTGACGGGCAATGCATCTCCTGATGGGTAAATTATCCCCTAATGAGTAATGCATCCCCTGATGGGTAAATTATCCCCTGATGGATGAATTATCCCCTGACAGGCATGCATTCCCTAATGGGTAATGTATTCCCTGACGTGCAACTTCGTGCCCTGATGATCATCCTCTGTTTTGCATAATCATCTTCTAAAGCATAGATTTCTCATGTTATACTAACAATGATGTTTTACAGAATCCTTTTGCAACCAATATATTGAGTTTAGCTAAGGACCAAGGCAAATATATACTCATTCCACTTTCTTTCTTACAGATTATGTATAATCACTATTTTGATTTACGTAAATGAATGATGTTAATGCTTATGCAAGATGATGATCTCTTTTATGATTAAGTAACGTACGATCATTGATCTGATGTACCTGAAAAGATGTTGATTTTTGAGCTATGAGTTATTGGGTGATTGCTAGTTGTTTAAAATCGCTAGCACACCAAAAGATGATGAAGATGATGTAAAGGTGTTGCAATTCGTGATCTTGTATGCACACCCGAGCATGTCCTGTATGGATATATAGTTACGTTATTGGCAGTTGCTGCTTTTATTTGTTGAGCACGCCAAGGTTATTGGCAGTCGCTGCTTTTAATTGTTGACCACGCCAAAGTTTTTAAAACAAGGAAAGGTTTTCAAGAGGATATATCCATATGGGAAGTTAAGGGGCTGTTTAATGCTTTCGCCTGGTATTTTGGCCAATGATGATAGGGAATGAAAGACCGAGGCATCGGTAATCAGACCCTCGCAGACCAATGTTTTCTACAAGTGACTACGTATGTCAAATGATGGAATCAAACGACCGGGCTAACCAGTTGGGATGAAATTTGATTGTTAAAAGAAGTCAGATAATGATCTGTCTGGTCAGGTGATGCATTATCTGATGAAGAGAGGACGAATCAAGATTTATTTTTAAAGAGGGTTAACCCCTTGATATCACTCGGGAACCCTAAATGATACATGTTTATTGATTATCTGGAGGTGTTGGCACTGCTTCGCTCCACCCCAAAGAATATTAAAGCTTTTGAATTATCTGTTCTTCTTGCTTATGAATATATATTTGCTGAGCGTAAATTCTCATGTGGAATGTTATGAAATATTTTACAGGTTTTGTCAAGAAGGCCGAGCCGCCTAATAAAGGAAAAAAGGAAATGGCATAGTGAGAGCTCTTAATATCTCTCCTATGGATGGCCTTTTGAGAGAGTGAAATGAGAGGTCATCCTAGAAATCTTTAGATTGTAAGGCCAGATGGGCCATCTAAAGTTTTGTTTCCGCTGTAGACTGTCTAATCGAATTTTGAGGTTTTGTAAGAGGTTGTAAACTTCTAAGTTTTGAACGTGTTGTATCTGAGGATATATTTCTCGTTCTACTTAATGTAAATGTTTGGCTATGATGTGTCTGTCTCAATTGTGTTGTGATTTTATTTTTGTTTTCTGGCGAGGCCCGGGGGTTCCAGCCTGGGGATCTTGGGGCTGTCACCCAAATTGTTGACAGTGCTCGAGGCTCGACTCGGGGGATTTTCCGAGGCCGCCACACTGGACACTTTGCAAATGAATATAACAAGAAAAAGTTTGTCAAACAGACTAAAGAAATAAAGAAGGATGATGGCTACTACTAAAAGAAATATTTTGAAGTCATCAACAAGAAGAACAAAGCACTCATTACAAATGGAAAGAACTGGCAGATTCAGACCAATCAGATGATAAGGAATTCATCAATCTTGCATTTATGACAATATCATTTGATGGGACAAAACTAGATCCAGTAGCTTACCTCTTGGCACTAAGTGAAACCTGACCTCTCTAACACGTCTCTTTTAGATTGTAAAGAAAACATAAAAAAATGTCAATTAAAATTAGGGATATGTATGTAATCCTAAGGTCTTCTATAAAAGAGAATCAACGAATTCAAAAAGCTAATGATCTATTGGTTGCTTAGAATGCCTTAATGGAAATTGAACTAATCAAATTAGAAGAGGTTAGAGAGGAGTGCATGAAAACTAAGGAGAGACTTGCTTGTGTCTTAAAAATAGATGAATGACTTAGGGAAAAACTAAAAAAAGAGCAAGATCTCATAAAGGAATGGACTGATTCCTCAAACATTGTGAGATAAATAATTGAGAAATATAGTACTAATCAAACTAAAGTATTATGCTATAACAAGGTCTAGGATAAGCAACCAATGATTGAGGAGTTGCCAATCATTAAAACTAGTGAAGTTAGCACAAGTACAAGTACTCAAGTAGCCATTGCCCCTACTTTTAAAAAGATCAAATTTGTTAAAGTAGGAGATATTGAGGAAAAGACTAAGGAGGTTGTGCTAGAACATAGAGTGAGTGTGCTCGAAAAGAAACTGAATGAATGCCAAAAGCTCTAATCCAAAGCTAACTTACTCTTCAGAGGATAAAAATGTGAAAAATAATAGAAATGGTAAGGAGGGAATAAATAAGTTTACCAACTACACTCGTACCATAAATGCACCTAGGAAATAGTGTTGGAAGTGTGAAAATCCCAACCACCTTGCTTATAAATGTAAGAATATCCCTAGGAACATGCATGCTAGAGATTTATCCTCTAATAAAAAGAAGAAGATAATTGTTAATAACCAATTGCATGCTAACCAAGTTAAAAATAGTTTTAGGAAACTTTCTCAAAGGTTAAAGGTAAAATCTGAAGCACGTAAGGCTAAGAAAGAAGTAATTTCTTTTATGTAGTGGGTGAAAAAGGATGCTAAATCTAAAAAGCCTTTAACTCCTTCTAATTTAACTGTTGCAAATATCAATAGACCTAAGCAAGTTTGGGTTCCAAAATTAACTTAGTTGTTTACTATGTGCAGAGCATGAACAAACATGTTTGGTTCTTGGATAGTGGTTGTTCAAGACACATGATTGGAGATAAGACCCTACTGACATAGTATGAGGAGAAAGCTGACCCAAAAGTTTCCTTTGGAGATGACAACAACGGATATACCTTGAGATATAACAAAGTCACAAATGGAAATGTCATCTTGGATTGTGTAGCACTAGTTGATGGTCTTAAGCATAACTTACTTAGTATCAACCAACTGTGTAACAAAGGTTACAATGTTACTTTCAATGACGAATAATGCTTAATAAGTAATAACAAAGATGAAAAAATAGCTCTAACTGTAATTAGGAAAGGTAACCTTTGTATAGCTGACTTTGGTTCATCAAGTAAAGATAAATCTACATACTTTTACAGTAAAGCATCAGTGGATGAAAGCTAGCTATGACATAAGAAGCTTTCTCACCTAAACTTCAAGACAATCAACATTCTAGTGAAGAAAGGGCTGGTGATAGAAATTCCACAGTTAGAATACTCTCAAGATGGACTGTGTAGAGCCTGTCAGAAAGAAAAATAAAAAGAAGATAACCACAACCAATAATAGCTGAGGGGGAGGGTGAACAGTTAGAGGAAGTAATAAGAAGGGAAAAAGAGAACAGTAAGAACCCTTGGAGATTGCTTAGTATCTTCTCAAAAGGATACTGAGTCTAAAAGGAAAAAAGTAAATCTTTAGGTGCAACCTCTCAAAAGGATTTATCTATTGAAACTAGCCCACCTATAAGGACACATGTGTTTGAATCTAAAAAAATACATCTATAAATGCCTTTCAATGGAAAAAGAAGAAGCATGACTTGGTCAATGATCAACATGTCACTAAATGCACACACAAAAGTCTCAAATTGATGTTTTTCTTTTCTCTATTCAGAAGCAACCAACACTCAATTCTAGACTAGAGAGTTAAAATATTGAGAAAGAGATACAGAGTAGCAAGTCAATAGAACTTTAGAATCAAGAAATCATTTTCTAGACTACAGTTGTTCTTCTTTGAATAAAGTTCTAAGAAGCTAGTCATTTACATCAGTGAGCTTTTGTAATCTTTCATTGATTAATAAAAGTTCAGAAGTATTTGTGATAAATTATATTCTTTCAATTCTGCAACTTTTAGTATAGTATATTCACCCAGCTCACAAAGTTTAGAAGAATTTTGTGGTTTGCTGCATACAACACCCCCTCCCACCTAAACAAAGTGCAACAACTGTTCTTCTTAGAACAGAGATAAAGAAGTCGATGTCAACAGTTTTTGATTACCAGGTTGTATTTTAGATTCAAGATCAATAAAAGAAAATTCTTTATTAATTGATATAATTTGTCTTGTTTATTAATTCTGCAATAAATTTAGAAATTATATCTGATATCTTTACATTGGGCGAGATATCTGAGATTTGTATTCAACCCTCATTTTACAAATACTCATTTGGGAATAACATTAATATTATACAAAACCATTCTCATTGAGAGAAGCTAGAATTGAGTACAGAGAGAATTGAATTACAGACAATTATAGAGAGAGCAACTATGTCAAGAATTTAGAGAGTTTAGGGTATCAAAAATGTAGAACAGTAATTGATATACACAAAAAGTTAGAAGTTGTGAGATATACCCAGAGAAACAAGTTTTTAACTTGAGAAGCTACATTCAATTTCTAGGTCGTAGTTGTTCTTCAAGAACAGAGTACAGAAGCTGTTGTTTACAAACATAAATCAGAAGATGATAATTGATTATCAAATAACTTTGTAGTCTTTATTGAGATTAATAAAGATTGAATTGATTTGATATATACTGTGTTCTATTAATTCCGCATTCTTTAATATACAGTGTATTCATTGAGTTTATTAATTTTAAAGAATTTTATAGTTGGTATTCAACCCCTTTCCCCCACCCACAAACCATCTATCAAGGGACACATATTTCTCCATCTCTAACTTACCTCACTGCACCTCCACCCCAAAATTACTCTCCTTGCAAAACACCCCCACCCACTCGTATCCTAAAAGCCACCCCCAATGCACTCGACACTCCCGCATCTACCTCGACTGTGACGACCCCAAAATTCCCTTACTGAACTCTGGGCGCCGTCAAAAAGACAAAAGACAGTAACAACATCCAAGCATACATATCATTAAATAAGAGAAGTAAATTGTATTCTCTATTATATTCATCCAAAATAATTCTAACAGCGGAAGTCCAAGAGGGCCCACACAGGCCTTACAACCTAATCGGAAAAAAAAAATGATTATCGTCTCACGCTTCACTCTTCCTCGAAAGGTCATCCATGAGAGGGGAAAGAGAAAGTGTTCACTAAGCCATCCTTTCCTTGCCTTTAGCAGACGGCCCAACCTTCTCGTCATCACCTATAAAACATTTTATAATAGCAACATGAGCGATTTTACGCTTGCAAGTATATAATCAAGTATTGGTAGCTTTGAAATGAGAGAAATTTTCTTGGCTTAAGTGTTTATGAGGATTGGACAGAAATAATGCCCACACCTCTGAATAACTTTGAAGAAGAATCTATATATAGCTTCTAGGGTCCCCGAATGACAACGAGGGATTTGACCCTTTACTTGAAAGAAATCTTGAATCGTTCATCTGCCCTCTTTTCATCAAATAGTGCATCACCTGGCCGGCTTGACCACTATTTGACTTCATCTCTTCATCAAATGACATATCAGCCGACCAGCCTGATCGTTTGACTTCATCATAATGATATACGTAGGCGAAGCAGAAACTTTAGTCTGTGAGGGTTCGGTTACCGATGCCTCAGTTTTCGTTCCTTATCATCCTTAGGCCTAGGATGCCAGGCAGTCACAACCCATTAGCCTTTAGTTACCCACACAGATATACTTTACAAGTATGATGTAAGAAGAAATTAAGTTATGTTATATCCGTATAGGATTTACCTTGGCGCGTTAGCGAAATTTGAATGCTAACCTTCGCCCAAAAATGCTTGATTCTAGTACAACATTTTCACGTACATCGAATCAAAAGATCGTACGTTACTTAACTTTGAAGAAATTTACTCATGAGCATTGACATAAATATCTTGGATATATTACGCATATCGAAAGAATGATCATGCGTATTTATTGAAAGAAAGTAGAGTGAGTATATACTTGCCTTGGTCCTTAGCTAAAATATCAAACTCAAATCACTTGTGAGTGGAACACTCTGTAAGACATACATATATCATGAGAAATCTATATTTTTGATAAAAATATGATAAAAGATGCATATGTGATGTCCGTGAACTTTTAAACGTCTTGGCATTCTGAACCTTTAGGGTTTAAAAGAATAATTAATAGCATCATAAAATAATCTAAGAAAAATAATACTTTATACTCTCAAGGCAAACTGCACAACAGTAGAAAAACATTGAAGCATGAAAAGTGATCAACAGGGGTTTCAGTCTTATCCATCAGGGGATGATTGCCCGACAGGGGACAGTCTTTGGCTGTCAGGGGATGATCCTCGACCATCAGGGGATGATCCTCGACCATCAGGGGATGATCCTGATCATCGCCAAACTCCTCGGAGAAAAGTTGTTCAGCGCCAAACTCTTCGGGAAGCATTTGCTCATCGGAGACTAAGAAAATTCTCATCAGGGACTAAGCTTAGCCTGTTTGAGACTAAGGCTGACGTCATCAGAGACTAATGTTATCTAGTCAGAGACTAACGTATCTCATCAGAGACTAACATTAACTCATCAGAGACTAATGTTATCTAGTTAGAGACTAACATCTACGCTGTTGGAGACTAACTTGGAATCTCTCAGGGACTATTTTATAGGGTCAGAGACTAACTTCAACTCAAAACGGAGACTAAGTTTAGAACTTGTCTTAGGTACAGTGGTGTCTTCCTCGCTCCTCCATGGGTGGTGTTCTCACCAGGTGACCAAGACCACGACTAGGGCAACTCTCAACATCTCATCTACACACTAGTACAAAACTAATCATATGCGTCGGTTAATTAACACATTTTGCGTCGGTTATGAGGAGACGCATATGCAGGAGACGCAAAAACTTACATATTTTGCGTCGGTTAAAGACATGACGCAAAAAAGAAGAATATGCGTCGGACCTTTATAAACCCGACTCAAATAATAGTGTAATTTGCGTAGGTTATTATAAAATAATCGATGCAAATGATTGTTTAATAAAAATTATTTTTAAAAATAATTTCATCTATTTGCGTCGGGTATTTTAAAATAACCGACACAAATGATTGTTTAATAAAAAAATTTTAAAAATAATTTCATCTATTTGCGTCGGTTGTTTTAAAATAACCGACGCAAATGATTGTTTAATAAAAATTCATTTTAAAAATAATTTAATATATTTGCGTCGGTTATTTTAAAATAACCAACGCAAATTATTGTTTTATAAAAATTCATATTTTAAATAATTCAATCTATTTGTGTCGGTTCTTTTAGAATAACCGACGCAAATTATTGTTTTTTTTTTAAAATTTTCTTTTTAAAAAATAAAATATCCAACCTGTACATAAAAAAGGATACTTGATATGCCACAACAAACCAAAATAGTACAAAATTCAACCATTTCAATATTTGCAAAACAGGAATATATACAAATCCAAATTTACTAACAGTTCAAAACAGGCATATTTACAAACTGTTCAAATTGCATGTCCAAATGTACAAACTGTCCAAATATATTAGGTCACATACAATAACTCATAAAAAAATTTGCACACAGGTCTCTAATTTCATCAAGATCAGACTGAGTATACGACTCTTGTGCACTCAAACCCTGAAGAATAAAAAAGAAACAATTTTGCATATAATTAAAAGTAATATACAAGGTAATTAATTTGTTAATAGATTGAAATAGTTAATTGCATGCATATAATTAAAAACAATATACCTCAGTCCATTTTGTAAAGGGAGCCCGTTGATGCAACTTGACGATGTCATACATGTACCTCATGACATAGTAGCCACATTCAACACTTCCTTTTTGTTGAGGACACTATATAAATAGTCAAGTTGATTAAAATTTTAATAATAAATTATATTAAGAACCAACAAAATCAACTTTGTTTGGATAAGTTAGCAAGTATTTTATACCTTAACCTCTTTCGTACACCATTGCAACTTGTTCTTTTTGTGCTTGCCATCTTGAGCAACATATGATTTAAATGCCCTACAAAATTATATATATTATAATATGAGTAAATAAATATGTTAAAAGAGTTTTACACGTTTAACTTATATTAAAAACTTAGGAACTAAAATATTATTTACTTACACTGCCATTACGTTCTTTATCGGCATATTCATTTCCTTCTTCAATGAGTCGTACACATATACTATGCTTTGCTCACAAGATATGAGAAATAACAGCCAATGCTCACTACATTTTTACAAATTAAATAACAATGTTAAATTATATCAATGAACAAGCTAGCTACAATAAGTTAATCCCACCATTTTTATGTTCTTACCTTTGGCTCCCCGGCAACCTAGAAAAATTGACGCAATGTATCGAGCAGACACATCTGGATCATTTTTTGCATTTGCCAGTGCTTGAGGACACAGGAATCCAAATGCATTAGATCCCTTAGTCATCTCATTCAAGTACCTTAAATATAATATACAAATTACTCATTAGTTACTTTATAAAATAAACCTGTATATCAGCTAAAAAAAAGATAAATGAGAATGTATGAAAATTATAGTCTCACCTCATCCAAATTTGTACGACACTTATATTCAACCATTCCATTCTGCAGAATTTGATGATATCTTCGCACGCGATGTATATAAGTTGTTCATCTTCCTTCTCAATGCAGTTGTCATAATCCAATGGCACTGAAATTAAGTCCGAGGAAGGCAATCCCATAATCATTTGTGCTAAATATTTACATTTTTCACTCAAGCTCGGATTAACATCAGTAGTTGACCCTTTGCTACGAACTTCATTATTTTTGGGGCGGGGTGGGGGGGGGGGGGCGTGTGGGCGTGAGGCCTGGGGCGGGGGGGGGGATGCAGGCTCTTTACCCTTACCTGGTAAGATGCGATCCTAATTAGATATAAAGTGTTAAACAATAACATTTACATGAATTAACAACAATCATTTATAATTAATAATGTTATTTTGAAATTTGTTACCTGCCCCAACAGTACAAGTTGTTTATTTTTTAAATATTTTCAGAGAATTTGCGTCGATTATGTAAAAAAACCGATGCAAATAGTTTTTATTTTTTTATGACAATGCCACCGTACTACTATATGCGACAGTTCTATTAAAAAATCGACAAAAAACTGACGCAAATAAGGCGACGCATAAGATAGTTTTTGTAGTAGTGACAGTGAGTAACATTCTAAACGGTTACCACAACTCCTAGATGCTATTAAACCTCAAGGACTTAGGTTGAGGAAAACTCAGGCATGGTGCTTTCACTACTGATAAAAAGGAAAGTTTGGTAGTTAAAAGTTGTCTACTAGGTGGTTAAAGAGGATAGCTTTGAAATAAAAGACATAAATACCATATGTTAAAAACATGCATTAAGTCATACTTTTGGAAGTGAATAAACCTAGTATGCTCACAAACATGGCATGCATAACAGAACAAAAGTGCAGGAACAGAGCAGAGCTTTAGTATAGTGTTCTTACCTTTTTAGCTGCAGAGAAGAAGTTAAAAACTTGGTTTGTTTTCTAAGAAAAACAGTTGTTCTTTGAGAGTGAACTGCCGTATAGAAGATTTATGAAAGTGGGGCTAGGATTGCAACTAGGAGATATATATATCTCACTTGCAAAGCAACAACAGCGGTTAGATTATTTGGAAATAGATTTCAGCCGTTGGCTGTGAAAGGAAAAATAGCAAGCTTTAGAAGGAAGTGATTGGTGAGAAAAGGTGGATGCAACAGTTGCTAAAGTCAGTCAATCATCAATCACAACCAACAATCTAGTGTACTGTTGTTTTCCCAGTGAGACGACCTAGAACTTGTAGAAGGGGGGGTTGAATACAAGTTCTTTGAAAATTCTTTTCGATTGACTGTTCTTTAAGAAATTTAAACTTTTCTGCGGAATATAAAGAACACAATCAAAACTCTATAAACAATTGCCTTTATTTGATTTAACAATTGATTACAAGTTTTCTAACAATCAAAATAAGCTTTGATCGTCAGCTTCTATTCTGTATATTAAGAGAATACAACTCTTTCAATTCTATACAGCTTCGTATTGTTATTCTGTAATATTTTAATTACAGCTTCTAAAACTAAGTTATCAAAAACCTAGTTTCCTAATTCAAATCAAATACAATCTTTCCAATTGAAAGATTTCTAACAAGTTTCCTTGTCAGCTACGTCTTCAATAAAGTCTACGTGTGCATGGAAGACTTTCCTTCTTTGATTTGAACCCTAACTCCATCAGTGATTAAGTCCTCGACTAATCTCCGATGGCTTCTTTAATTAGTCCCCGATCACTTCGAGTAATCTCCGATGCTTTGGTTTTAGTCGCTGATGACGTCAGCTTTTAATCTCCGAGGTATTGTGTTAGTCACTAATGACGTCAGCTTTTAATCTCTGACTCTTTAGTTCCAATCCCCGATGACGTAAGTTTTAATCTCCGATGACCAATCCTTCAATCTCTGATGAACAAAACTTTAATCTCCGATGAAGGATTCTTCAATCTCCGATTAACAAAACTTTAATCTCCGATGGGCAAAGTACAATCTCTGATGAACAAAAACTTTGTCTCTGATGGACTTTTCCCTTAGTCTCCGACAAGCCAAATTCAATCTCCGAAGGACTAATAAATTTAAAACAACTTGTTAAACAAACTCAACAAGTATTCCAGCAGTACATACAAATGAAATAAATCTATCTCTTTATTATAATGACTAATTTACAAACAAGAGATACTACTGCTAGCTACAATACTAAAGTGTTACAAACCAACACTTTTCTGTACATTTGTATTCCTAAGTATTCTAAGAACAATCATCATCAAATGTTTATAAAACCTAACAACTGTTGGAGTATATTAGCTGGTTTGACGGTCACGTGCTCTCAAACCTGATATAGTGCAATTAATGCTCTTGTCTCACTGCCGTCTTTGGTTCAAAACAGGTATTGTAGCATGAAAACCTTCCCCACGTGAGAAAAATACACTTAATCTTGATAAATGCTTGAATAACAATAAGGAGAAATATGATAATAATAAAATAATCATTGAGTTCAAAAAAATATATTTAAAAACTTTTGGACATCACATTGCTATAAGATTTTCTTTAAGATAAGAATTTATTATTCACACCCAAAATAATAATAAATACAAAATAGGAAAAGAAAATAATTTAAATCATCATTCATGAAATAAATCATAAAGTGAAATACATCATACAACGAAATTCTTCTTATTCTTTGGGTTCTCACACCGACACTCCTAAGGGCATCATCAACGGTAATAAAATTTGATTGATCGCAATGATATAGCAAGAAAGAGAAACAAACAAACACCAAAGGATTTGCAATGAGGTGTAAAATGACGACTAGTCGTGAGTTTGGTTTGGCTGAATGATAGATTGAATGGCTCAGTCACTCTTTAAAAAAAGAAAATACTATTGCCATGCCATGAGCAAATGAGTTGTTCATGCATGCTCTCCAATGTTTATTTTTTTAACCCGTCTATTTATCCTTAAATAGCCATAACTTTAAATATATGAATTAAAAAGATGTAAAAAAATATATTATAGTTTATAACTTTTTAATATCTACAAATATACACCCATATTCTAATAATTTTTCAAATTAAAAAAAAATATTTTTCTAGCTCAAAATAAAAAAAGTTATGAGTTGAAAGAGAGAAAAAAAGTGATATGTCAATAGTAAACATTTATGATGTGGATAAACAGCTGAGTTTGTTTGTGATTTATCTGTAATGAGTTGAAAAAAAAAAGAAAAGTTGATGTAACACTTCGTGAACGATTGTGACT
>CM025782.1:9592051-9612248 GCA_014636745.2 Centella asiatica
AAAAAAAAAAGAAAAGTTGATGTAACACTTCGTGAACGATTGTGACTAATTGCTTCGGTTGGTGCTCTAACCCAATACACCTCATCACATCTCCACTGACGCTATACCCCCACCCACATCTAATTAAAACTCTCTTAACCCTAACGATTTTGTTCGATAATAACTTGTGACTTTTGAATTATAATAAAATTTTAATTTAAAAATTGATTTATTTAAAAGTAAGTAGTATTTGTTTTTATTTTTTTTTAAATTATAAGTCAATATAAAAATTTTCATTTTCATCTAAAAAATAACTTTTAGATTAAAAGTCACCTTAAAAATCATTGCCCAATCGGGCCTCATAAACACCTCACTCCAATCTTACCCCCAAAATCACCCCCGCCACCTATCCTACCCATCGCGTGTCCCATCCTCCTTTCTCACCCTTCCCCCCCATCCCTAGAGTCCAACACCTGCCCCGATACATTATAAAATCTCAATTTTAATGTCTAGTTTAGATAAACATTATAAATAAATTTGCAGGAATAATTTTTAGGAATAATTTTTGGAATATTTTGTATCATCAATTTTTTATTTTTTAAAAATGTAAACATAATTCTTTTTTTAAATTTTAATCTTTAACGAGGTAGTGATTATATTTAAACGGTGGCCCATTCCGTTAAAACAAGGGAAAAAAAGTTGAGGCAGTAACACTTTTCACCCGTTGGCATTACTTCAGCCAAGGCCTGCCCTAATTTCAATTTCGTTTCGCCACTTCCGAACCCCGTAGCCGCAGACGGCACAGAATCACGACACTGTCTTGCCGTCGTCCCCGCTTCAATTTTCGGCGACTGCAGTCTCCAGTGATCTCCCTCGACTTCCTCCGTAGCGGTGGCAGATCTGGTCGGTGAAACATCCACGGGTACTTGCTTATCGTCTCTATCTGCTTCCGATTTCTCTCTTCAAATTGTAATACTGAAAAAAAATCAAGCTCAGACCTTGGAGGCTTTAATTTAAATTTATTCAGATGTTATATAACATGTTATCCCGCATCACCCGCTTGTATTCTGTTATGTATCTTTGCTTTGAGTTGATCATTTTTTGGGGTTTTGAATTTGGGATTTTCCTTGTGAACTTGTTTGACATGATGATTAATTTTTTTCAATATTTCAATGGGGTTGCAAGAAATTGTTTGGAATTAAAAAAAAAAAACATCGATTCTATAATCCTGTCTATGAGTTTACCTAAAGAGAGAAGAAAAGAAAGGGAGAGAAAATTGTCTTTTTTTTTTTTTGCTGTCTTTGAGTTTGTTTAAAAAAGAAAAGAAGCTAGGATATTTTCGTCCCAAAATTTATCCTTCTTGATCCTCCCATTATCCAATTTATTCTACCCATGTCCTCTAAATTTTCTTTTCTACTCATAAACTCCCTGACAAGAGAAAAGAAATCTGTTCTCTGCTTTTCTTATCTTTACTTTTCGTTTCTTTATTTTCTTCGAGTTTAAAACTCTCATACGGAGGCTAATCTGTTTGTTGAATGCTAATTGCTATTATTTCATTAATAAGAATTTAATACTTATTTTGGGTAATGTGGAGAGTAAATCTAGGAGTTACCGACTACACTCTCATACACTCTCTAGTGACTTGTGTAGTTATTGTTGTATGTATCGGAGCTAAAAGATTATTGGGAGTTAGTGAGATAGTGACTCCTAATTAAATCCATAATAGGAGTTATAGTAATTAATCAAATCTTTTAGTAATTTGATTAATGATTGATTTGATTGGATAATTAAATATACCTAATCAATCAAATCCACCTAGTTAAAGTAACTAAATTCAATCAATAATCAAAATCTATGCATTACTTTTCTGTCTAGTCTAGTACTATTTTTTTGTGCAATATGGTATTGTCCTTTACAATATTATGCAGTGTTAGACTCTGAATAGTGAACAGTGTAATTTATTACCGCAAAGATATTGATCAACGTCCCACATTATGTGATCTACACCAACATAACCCATTGAAAACATAGTATAACCCATGCTGTCTGGCACCCTTGTAACTATCAGTAGCAAGTTCAGTTTTGATTATAATGTTCATCATCTGAGTATGTATAATAAATCTACGGTTATGAGCTAAGTGTTAACTTATTCGTGGTTTTCTTCTTTATTTGTTGTAGTAGATTTGAGTGTTTATTGGGGTATGTATGAATTTGTTGGCGTTCCTAACAATTGTCCTTGATTTCATGTTTGTTTGTTAATTTATGATCATGCTTGTAATGTTTCTGCTCCAAAAAATCTATGTTTAAGCTTAGTTTGCTGCTATAATAAAAAAATCAGTTTATTATTTCTTGCTTCTGTTTCAGTTCTGCTGCTAGTAATTCTTTTATTGTTGGCTTATTGGTGTTGTTTCTGTTGTATTTGTTGTTGCTAATTTCTGTTATATTTTGATGTTAGGCATTAAGGGTTGTACAAATGCAATTGACTTGATAGTATTCATGTAACTGAGCTTTTCACAGGTTCCTTGAAGATGGCAGAGCCATCAAAAGTCATCCACGTCCGCAATGTAGGCCACGAAATTTCTGAGGTAAAAGTCTCATTCTCCTTATGAATTATTATCACAACCATTGTTGTTATTATTATCATTATTAATCAGTAATAAAATAAAATCACTTTTCTACATTTAAGAAAGAACAACCGGATAAGAAGAAGTGGACAAATGGTCTTCCTTGGAGTAAGTTTGATAAGTACTCTCAATACAAGTAAAGGAGTTATATTCCTAATCTAATACTCCTATGGTTACACCATTTATAGAAAACTGGCAGCATATGTTATACCCTTATACAGCACGCATATGAACTTCATTTTGTTCATACTATTTGAAGGGAACTTTTTGGAATGTTTTGGAGGATGAAGGAACTTAATATGAAAGAACTAAAATTTTGCTTAACAGGTGCAGATGCTGACAAAGTGGTGAATGCTAAACACATTTCTTAATTGTAAGATCCTTTAGAATAAAAATAAATTAAGATAAACCACCAAGATCCATACAAATGAATGTCTGACATAGTCTGGGAGAGTACATGATGAATGTATATTTGCTTTTGTTCTATATATATTAGAATGATATGCATATGCCTTCTTTTAGTGTAGATCACCTTCCTTAGATGTTACTTGCAAGATTACTTATTTACGTGACTTGCATCTTTTCTATTTGATCGGTAGTTATTTTTTAATTTTTTCTTCACAAGACCCAGTTTTTTTTCCTTGTAGGTTTATGACAACTTTTAAGGGTCTATCTTACTTTGATAATATTTGTCCGTTGAGGAATGATTATCGATGATCATGCTAGAATATTTCACAATGGTTCATAAGCAATATGGTTGTTGCCACTTCTGTGTTTGATCATTGTATTTTTTTAAAAAAAGCATTTCTTTCAGCTATTATAAATTTATAATTTAATATCTACTTAGGTATCTACATTATCTTTTGCAGAATGATTTGCTTCAGCTATTTCAGCCATTTGGAGTCATCACAAAACTTGTGATGCTTCGTGCAAAAAATCAGGTTATTCTTTTATGGCCATATGAACAAGGGTTTTCAATCTATTTTAAGCTGTGTAGTTTATTGCTGTGTAGTCGAAGCAGTGTAATTTTGGGTTTATTAATCTTTCTGCTTCAGGCTCTCCTCCAAATGCAAGATGTTCAGACTGCTGTTAATGCTTTGCAATTTTACACAAATGTGCAGCCAAGCATACGGTATCATTGTCTAGTAAATGTTTTTTTGATGGTCCTTGATCCGCTTCTGTCTCTTGCATACTTCTTTTGAATTTGACCATTTTTCATATTATTTTTGGTTTCTTGATTGATGGTCCCATATCTGACTATTACCTCAGGGGAAGGAATGTTTATATTCAGTTCTCATCCCATCAAGAACTAACTACTATGGAACAGAATGCTCAAGGGCGGGGAGATGAGGTCAGTAATTTGCTTTTGATGGCTTGATCCCTTTGAATTCGAGTCTTGATATTACAAGAAGGAAAGTTTGTGTTCTTGAAGTACCGTAGTTGGTAATAATGACTAATGATGCCTTAGAAATGGAGGATAAACATCTAAGATGGACCATGCAGAAAATGAGTTCATGTTCTTTTAAAATTTTTTTGTGGTGATTTTCTTTCCTCTTAATGGTAATGGGGGATTTGTTTTTCAAGATCTTCGTGTGGCTATTGTTTAGCATAGAAATTTTTTTAGTTAAACATACTGGACTTCTGGTAAGGATTCAAATGTTTATCTATGACCTTAAGGCTTTAGGGTCTATAGCTTTGAGGAGGATAGTTGACGGATACTTAAAAAGCCTCGACTCTGGTAACCTTAAGTGATCGCCAGGAGATTTGAAATCTTCAAAGTTTATTGTGATTATTGATTTGTGTATATGATCTGGCGTGTACTCCCTGCGTCCCAATTTGTTTGCAACCTAAGACTTTTCATGGTTATTAAGAACTCAATTGACTTTGTGTATATTGTCTAATTGTCTTAATTAACCTTATATTATTTATAAAATCTTTTGGAGGGAAAAAGTTTGAGAAGAAAAAAGTAGGAGAATGTTTGAAAGTAAAAAGTAAGAGAGAGAAAAGAGTGGTGAAAATGTAGGAAACAGAAATTTATCAAGATGTAATATTATAAAGATAACATGTGGGACCATCTAAAGAAAGTAAGGAAGGGAAAGGTTAAATTTGTTAATTCATTGATTACATACTACTGAAGGGAAATGTTGGAAATATTTTGAGACTGCCCAAAAAGGAATACGATGCAAACAAACTGGGACATGGGGAGTATACAGTAAGGACCCCATGTACCTGTCTTTTTTAGATATGCTAGATATTTGGACTTTATCCTATGGTCTGTATACACTACCACCAGTGCACCTTCATGGAATTATCCCCCCACTTTCAGTTTGGCTTAATCTTGTATTCATTTAGTGACCAATTTCACAGACATCGTCAGTAATTTTGTCACTAATTGTCTCGGTTTAATAAAGAAGGGCTTGAGAATTTTGAATCCGCTAAGGTTGTCTTTTCACCAAAAAGTAATTTAATTTACCTATATCATCCTTTAAAGGTCATATTTTGATGTTACTTTACGTTCTTATGAGGATAGAGGGAGTACAGATAGTGAAAAAACCATGTCATAATATACAACTTGTTTTTAAGGATATACCATGCCACTGCTTTTCAAAATAATTCTGTTCTAATGATCAGATTGGAATTTTATTATAACTTTTGTGATCTTTCTACTGTTAAACTTTTCAAGGACTTTTTAACATTCTTTGGACTAATTTTTGTCTTTGTCAAAGTATAATATCAATAGTTCATCTTGGTTAGGTTTTGGTTATAAAAGTCTTTGCCCAAGCAATTACTTTGCTTTGAACAATTATGCATAAGTTCATTTTGAACTTGTTATACTCAGGCACTGTACAGGGTAAATCATGCATGTAGAAAAAGCTCCCCAACTTACCCCTGCACCCTAATGAAAACACAGACACATACCAATTAAATTTTCATGCCAAATGCCGTGTTAAGCATACTCTCTAGTCTGAGATATGTATGGTGGAAGGGGAAATTAGGAATTACTCCCACAAAGATTTTAGCATACTCACAATGTCTTGTTACCTAGTAATTCTTCCTTCTGTCTATGTTCTAGTGCATAGGAAGCTGATCAAATCCATTGAGTTACTAATGCTGCAACTTTGCAAGGGGTGATTCGTTTAAGATTTTACATAACGACCTTAAAAATGAAGATTGTCTTTGGATTTGGATGCAAATGTAAAAAATTATTAGATTTTTAGTTTGTACATCTGTTCTCTTAGATCTTTGAGGGATTTTTTTTGCTGTGCGTGTGTCTGTGTTTTGACCCCTTATTATTTCATACTCCTTCGAACTATAACATCAATATTGACATTTGAAATTCATTTTGAAATAAAAAATTGATATATTAAGGTACTCATTTCCAAAAATTGTCTCGTACACCTAATGTTGCCAATAGGCCCTATACAATATGAAATTTGCAATTATTTATTGCTGTGGCACTAATTATCAATATTATTTTTGAAATTCAACAAACACACCACTTTATCAGTGACTTTTGAAAGTCAAAATCTTATATATTGGGATGGAGGCATGGTAATCTGAAATTGCTTTGCATTTGTGGATGATTTAATTGTCCTAATGATTGGGGATGGGTAAAACAATTAAGTTATATTGTGCAGCTATGATTTATATGCCGTCCTCGATCTCACTCTTTACATAATAATACTGATTTCTTTTTTGTTTTCACTTTTGGTTAATTTTTTTTTGTGTTTCTGTATGTAGTAGAGTATGTAATGTCTTACTTTTTATATACTTTCTTCGTTTCTTTATCTATTCTTCTCTATTCATTCTCTTCTCTTCTCCCTTTTCTCTCTCTATGTTGGTATGCTGTTGGACAACCTTGGAATACACAGCCCAATCGAATTCTCTTAGTTACAATTCATCACATGCTATACCCTATAACAGTGGAAGTGCTGCATCAAGTATTCTCTCCTCATGGATTTGTGGAGAAGATCGTCACTTTTCAGAAGTCAGCTGGTCAGCTTCTCCAAGTTTTCCCCTTCTGTGTCTTTCTTTCACAATTGCTTATTCAAACTGTGTTACTATGAGAAGGAAGGATATGACAACTTCTGTCTTTGTGATGAAAATAATGTTCACTGTTTACTCATGGCATGTTAGCATATTTCCCTTCCTAACCTAGGTTCTTGCCATGGAAATATTGTTGATCAATCTTCAACGAGCTATGCACAAGGCTATGTTGCACTTTGTATTGACTGATGTTTCTGCTGCATTTGGCATGCAGGTTTTCAAGCTCTTATTCAGTTTCAATTGCGTCAGAGTGCTGTTTCTGCTAGAAACTCTCTTCAGGTATGTAGTTTGCATGGTAACTGCACCTTCGGTGATAGATGTTATGTTTTAGGTTTATAACTTTAAAGAGGTTTAACAATATCCAAATCCATAGGGCCGTAATATATATGATGGTTGCTGTCAGCTGGACATTCAATTCTCAAAGTAGGTGCCGAACCCTTCAGCAATTATCTGGCATGTGTTTGCTTGTAATAATTCATGTCTATTTCATCCTATGCTATTTTGTCACAATTCTGCTATTTTGTTTTGGTATTCCAGCCTTGATGAATTACAGGTGAACTACAATAATGAGAGGTCAAGGTGGGTCCTTGCTTTTATTTTATTTTCTCTTTAACTTAGCTCAGAATTGTCTTTCAACATTTATTGTTGATGTTGTTGACAATACTGCTTTGCATATATCACTAGGGATTTCACAAATCCATCTCTGCCTTCAGAACAGAAAGGCAGATCCTCTCAAGTATGTTTGTTCTCAACTCTGTAATAAAAGATTTGTGATTGCCTTTTTGGGCATCTCATTAAATGTATTAGTCTTTTGATTCTTACTTATAAATTTCTTTTTCAGCCTGGTTATGGTGACGTGGGAGGTATGTATGCCTTTCAAACTTCTGGACTCAGGCCAGGTGCTAAATTTTATGTTGCATAAGTACAAGTCATATTTGTTGGCTGCTGTTGATTTGCTTCAATTGTACTCTGACCATTTTTTCTTGTTCTTGTTTGTTTTTTCTTCTTTCTTTCTCCAGTTGGATTTCCACAGGTTGGTATTACTCTGAATATGTTACAAGGCCATTCTGAGATGTTTATTTGAGAGATGGGGTGTTATTACAGTTTCAGCTTGAATGAATATTCTCATTACATCTGTTATATATATGCAACCTCCGTTGATTAATCTTGTGACATCTTCCAATTTTTGGTTCCTAGTATGTAGTTGACTCTGTATGACATCTATCTATTATATGAAGAGGCTGGGGTTCTTAATAACTAACTTTGGTATTTTTGGGTCAGGATTTAACAAAATAAAAAATAATTTTTTTCTTTTTGGAAAGTGCTTGCAGTTTCCTCGTCTTTCAATAACCGATCTGCCCACTACGACGCTACTCTCTCAATCTGATCACTTGCTGATAACATCATTCAGTCTCATACAATTAATGTTTTAGCATAAATTTATGAGAATGATAAGTGAAACAAAACTTCATACATTCATCTCAAAGAATCTAGGATTTGTGAAAGTAATATAATTAAGGTTTTTTTAATTGTTATGATCCCTAAATTTAGTGTTCTTTTTATATATATCAAGAGATTGCGCATGCATTTGCATGTGCCTTGATAGAGTAGTTAGTCTATTATAAATATGCAACCTCTGTTGATTAATCTTCTGACATCTTCCAAATTTTGGTTCCTAGTATGTAATTGTCTACACATGGGATTCATATGCTTGTGAGCTTGTCCTCGTATAGATCTTACGTGTTAATCCTGCAAGTTGATGCCGAGAGTATAGGGTTGTAAGTTGATGCAAGTTGATCCTGTATAGATCCTATGTATTGTTTTTAGTTGAATTTTAATGGTTGAAAAGCCATAGGGTTTGGGGTTTGTATTTCAATACATATCACGGTTAGGAGTTCTCCTGCCTTTTTTTTTTAAAAAATATCTAAAAAATTGTCACTGGCAGAGGTTATTCAGTTCTTGCCTACATGCCGAGTTTCTTTTCATTATACACACACATGTGTGTGCGCGCGTGTCCGCACGTGTCTTATAAATCTAAATGTATGTCTGTAACTGGGTGTATTTGGTTCCGCCCTCTCTCTAGATGGACAATGCTGCGGCAATTGCAGCTGCCTTTGGAGGAGGTCTGCCGGCTGGAATCAGTGGGACCAACGATAGGTGCACCGTACTTGTATCTAATCTAAATACAGATGTATGTTTTTCTCTTTAAATCTCTTTGTCTCGCCTTCCTATTGAGGCATTATGGAAACTTAGCACTGTTTTTTGAAGTTCTTGGGTTTCACTAACCTTCATGCTTAACATTTTGTTGTGTATCAGAGAATTGATGAGGACAAATTGTTCAATCTTTTCTCTCTATATGGTAACATTGTGAGAATTAAACTTCTCCGGAATAAACCAGATCATGCATTAGTTCAGATGGGTGATGGCTTTCAGGCTGAGTTGGCAGTACACTTTTTGAAGGTTTGATCTTTGTAATCTTCACAAATTATTCACATGTCCGTAAAGTTTTAGAAGATGTTTTAAAATAATTGTCATTACCATTTGATCAACCAGCAATAAGAAGAAAAGTTGGGACATCTTAGCTTTTGCGTATATTACAGGCGTGGTTATGTTTAAATTTTCATCAACCTGATCAATGGATTATTTCTTAGATCTCCTGTTTATATTTTGATTAAATACATGCTTGCTGATGTCTCTGAAAATGTAAAATCTTGTAGGGAGCAACACTTTTTGGTAAACGATTAGAAGTTAATTATTCGAAGCATCCAAACATTACCACAGGTGCTGATACACACGAATATCTGAACTCAAATCTAAACCGTTTTAACCGTAATGCTGCAAAGAATTACCGCTACTGTTGCTCCCCTACCAAGATGATCCATTTGTCCACCCTCCCACAAGATGTAACCGAGGAGGAGATTGTTTCCCACCTAGAAGAACATGGGACTATTGTCAACTCGAAAGTTTTTGATATGAACGGGAAAAAACAAGCTCTAGTTATGTTTGAATCTGAGGAGCAGGCCACCGAAGCTTTGGTGTGCAAGCATGCTACCACCCTTGGTGATTCAACGATCCGAATTTCCTTTTCTCAGTTACAGAACATATGAGGACCTCGCGATAAGCTACAAGTGAAGGTTTGATTGGTCTTAAATCAAAGGATTTGTTCATTTAACTGTTTGGCATTTGTTGTATCTTTAGTTCAAATGTGACACAGTAGTGCTGGATTAATTTTGCTCAACTTTGAAAGATGATTTTACCATCTAATGTTTTAGTGCTTTTTCATTCTGTTGCTTCAATAACATCAAGGGTGAAAAACATGGTGCATGCCAACTTCATAGCTTAGGTTCGATTTTATATAGATGATGTCCGTACCATAACTTGTAGATAGGCTGTAAATAGAATCAAACTTGGGGATCAGTTTGTTCTCGACTTGAAAATTATTCGATACAAGGAGCCAAACTTGAGACCGAGTAGAATCCAAAGAGAGATTTGCTTGATTTAGTTTGCAAGTTTGTTCGATTATACTTGTGTGTTAAAATATCAAAACATATGCTGGATTATATAGTTTCCACCGTTGACCAGGGTCGAGTCTTGAGGTTCGACGAGAGATGTGAAATTCCCTCATATGCGCTTATTCCTTGGATACACCAGAAATCAAATAGGTGGAATATATCAAGCATGGAAGTTACATCTAGAAAGATGACATAATTTGGCTTCTAAAATAGCTCTTAGCCTCGTATGATGCATCGTTTTAGATTTGTTAATTTGTAAGTTTGGTCCGGGGCTTCTTTGTTTTTTCAGGTTTTGGGCTTTATAGTGTCCAAAAAATTCTATATCATGTTTGGTAATACTAGCACTTACACAACGGTGGCAGACAACTTCAAACATGTTTCTTAGTTTTTGAACTAAAAAACGTACAGCCGAACTATAGGGTGGTGCGGTAGCCATAGCAATTACGAATAATTGTTGCCTAAAAACATTTATAAATTTATCCAAATATCTAACAAAACAAATATGCCGTTAAAAACTTTCGGCGGCAGTATCTAACGCATTTTGCAACTTTATTTAGGATATTAAAAATGTAACTCTGTAAAAAGTAGTCGTAGGATGCTCGATTTTTCCTGTTAATTGTAAATTTGTTACACAGTGATGTACACTCGCACCTGCACATTCTATTTTGTGGAAACAGAATCTGATAGGCTTTCGTCCAGAACAATGTCCAACAAAGGCTATATCTTTATATTTATACAGAGAGAAAACGGAAAATAAGAAACTATTTTTATCTCACCTTTCACATATTTACATTCATTATGAAATCTACTTTCTCTCTCGATTCTCCTATATGAAGTTATATTCTGTGACTGCTTATAAAATCAGTCACTTATGTGAAGTCCTAGACTTTTGTAAATATTATTATAATATTAAAAATACTAATTAAATAAATTTTATTTAAGATTATGTATTGGCAATTAAATTCAAAGATTTTCCTATGAATGTTGAAATGACCAAGTTTCAGTCTAAGGTATTACTATTACCATAAATAGTAATAATAATAGAATTAATGAGATTTGTTGTGTCACTGTTACAAAAGAAAGGGGATCAATAAACAATTTACCATTTTGACTCCCACCGATGAGTAAGCCAGTAAACTGTCGAGTCATTAGTAGTGCAGATTACTACTGTACGACATCTGTAAGTACACACATACATGTAAATGAAATGTAAATGGAGTGATCAAGTAATTGTTTATTATATTTAATGAGTTAGTGGTTTAGTTAATTCTACGTCTTATGCTAAATTGAGGTGTGAAACACCCCATACTTGTTCTCAGACTCACTTATATAAAGAAGACCCTTGTCTTACCACTCTTTCTTTCTAAATACTCTCAAAACTCAAAATAATATTCATACAGTGTGTGCCACATATTAAAAGATTTGTAAGGTAATTTTTAAAGTCTTAACTACTTATTTAATTTGACTAAGAAACATGAGAGATAAAGTCTATATTTGCCTAATCATTTAGTTAGAGTGGAAATCTATTGAATACATTGGTTAATTAAAACGTATTCCCTTCACTATAACCTCCCCATAATGATAAATTATATGGATAGTCTCTGTTATTTCTTAATACACATAGAACTTTCTATATATTCAACATGTATATATTGTACTATGTTATTTCTTATTCTTTAAAGGAATTCAACCTCTAACTAATTTTAACCACCGTTGTAAACTGAATCTTTTTCCTTCTCTCTATAAACTTTGTTCCTTGGAAAGCTTCTATTTACTTTTGAATCAGGACTCTTCAGTGTATCAGAGAATAGTAAATTGTTAGTCTCTGACAGGTTAAAATTTTTAGTCTCTAATAGGCTTGACAAACATATTAACCATTGATAACGTATAATTTGGCATTGAGTCATTTTATTCATTGATGAGGTATACTTTGGCTACACAACCTTGTTTTGGGACTTGGGCACTCATGGTAATTTTTTTGACAACTTTGGCGATGACTTTTGCGGTATTATACAGTTAAGCTTTGAAACACTTAGCGACAACATTGGTGATAGCCAAACGACTTTGGCGCTATTATTTAGAGTTTGACAATGACTAAAATTATCCTTTGATGATATTATCCACTGAAGAGTTTATTCCCTGATAAACAAAATTATCCCCTGATGATATTATCTACTGACGAATTTATCCCCTGATGAATAAAATTATCCCTAATGATACTATCCACCGATGACCAATTTTTACCCTCTGATGAACATATTATCCCTTGATGGCTAATTTTATCCCCTGATGATAAATCTTGTAAGGATATTATTCCCTAATGAACAAAACTTATTCACTGATGAACAAAACTTGTCCTTTGATACATATTTTATCCCCTGATGCACAGTAACTATTGATGCATAATTTATCTCTTGACGTGTAATTTATCCCCTGATGCACAGTAACCATTGTTGCATAGTTTATCCTCTAATGTGAGATTTATCCCCTGAAACACAATATCCATCGAACCTAACTATTATTCATTGATGAACAAAGTACTCATTAGATGATAATAATACTTGAAGAAAATTACTTTTTAAAAACTATTCTACTGATGTTATAAAACACACCAGTAATTTCTGTACAATAACAAATCTAACAATTTCAAGTATATGCATCACCATTAGATGCATTCAAGAGTGACAATTATGAACTAAAAATTTCATTTAACTCAAATGAGAAATTCTGCAGTAACTATTGACATTTACAGCCACTGTACACCAAATGATAAACAATGAACATTTTGTTATTGTGAGATTAAACAACTTGAGTTTAGACCATCCCCAATATAGGAACACATAACAACTAAAATAAGACACTCCTAATAAATTATATAATACACAATCTAATAGACATTACATAAGAGTCTTATTACTTTAGAGATAGCTATAATTCTAACTTTTGATCATTTATGGGTCAAAAATAGATCTTGTCAGGACACTTGAACCAAATATAAGTTATCACCCTGATCAAGGAAAGTAATATATCTATTATTCTGTCAACATATAGCACACTGTTTTTGCAAGCATCTATGAAGTGTAATGCTTATTGCAATTAAACACATGATCAATTGATTCGATCTGTATAACCACATGTTATGTTATGATATGCAAATGCTTAAAACTTTTCTTCTTACGTATACATAATTGTTTGGTATATGTACTAATTGAGGATGAAGTTATTTATTCAACTTGAGTTAATATGTTATTGTTAAATGCTTGACTACTTGTATCTAGTTGTTAGCATCCTGTTTGTTTCATGGCAATACGTGATATATTGAGTTATTTGATTTAGTTTAGCTCTTCTAATGCTATACTTTTTATGAAATCATCTACGTTTCTATATAATGACCCTTGTTGAGGTGTCAAGACTAAACCACTATATAAGCTGATGAGGAACACCCCATAATTGAAAATAGTTTATTCTATTTTGTCGGGCCCTGTAGATGGAATTATATCTACTTTAAGTGTCATACATATGTGTTAGAGTGTATGCCCTAGTGGCCAATTATGTAATGATTGTGACACTATGTTTATGTTATGTTTTTTGGTTAAATGATAATTACTTTTATTATGTTTTATTTACTGCGTAATATAAATGTTAACATAATAAATGTCCTTAGAAGAATGATACTAATTATATGGATTCAAGTATGTGACTTGAATATGAGACCATATAAATATGTAAAGTATCATTATTCTTAAATGTCCCTAGTCGAGTATCATTGTCAGTGGGACAACAATAATACATTGAGACTAGTATGTGGATTAACTGATGGCTATATCTCATTGGTCATAAATATATACGAGATATATTAAGTTGATTCATAGGTACATGTTAGAGAACATAGTACTGGACAGACCCACCATGAGAATTCTACATGGAGCGTTATGCTATGTGTCATAAGTAATTCTCATAGTGACAATGATGTAATGGTCCTTCGACCTGAAGTCATGACATTTCTACATAAGGAGTTATGCGTTTTGACATTATTAAAAGTCACCTTTAACCGGGTGGACGATAAAGGTGATTGTTGGATGCATAATGAGTTATGTGAGAAATGGGAATGATGTAGATGGAATTTAACCCTCCTATAAATTAGGGGTGATATCTATAGGCCTCTTGATTGAGTGAAACTATGAAATGCATGGCCATGCTCAAATAGAGATTTGTTTCATATAGTTTACTCATTGATCAAGAAAACTGAGATTAAATTATAAAGAGGATGACACATCCATGCCTTGAATTTAATCTTAGATATCATGGTTAAAAGGATTAAATTACATTGAAACATTGGTCACAAAAGGTAACGTCGAATCTATGACTTTATTATTACTTGGGTAACAGTGATGTATTACTAGATGCCGCTCACTGTTTATAATTTTATAATATGATTTAAAATTATTGCCAACGTAATAATAACCTACAGGGTCACACACATAGAACATTCGTCAAGGAGATATAATTTAAATGTCAATGATTTTAATATATCAATAAGATTGATTTAATTAAATCATGACTTTAAATTATATATATATATATATACATATATATATATGTAATCTGTATGAAGAAGAGTCATTTGGAAGGAAATACGAATATATATTTATTTGTACATATATTAATTAAGTGAGACTTGATTAAATATATAATGAATATAGGATTCGGATTCTAATCTCCTAATTAGATTAGGTTTTGGAATCTACTCTATAGAAGGCTATATATATATGATATATCAGCTATTCTCTGAGACATATAAAGATATATAGAATTTTTCTCTGGAATAACCAACGTTTTGACGTAGCCGCTCATAAGAGAGGTTAAGAGAGATAAAAGAGATACAGATTATTTACAGCTAGTACTGTTATCCTCTTTGCTCGAATCGTAAGACGGTTCGCGGGTGTTCGTGTGGATACCGTAGAGACGCTGTCCAGTTGGGTTGCGTTAAAGATTTGGAGACGATCAACACCTTCACCAAAGTTTCAGATTCGCACTTTTAATCGGTAAAATCTTGAACTATCTGTATTAAACTGTTTCGCATAGATCTTCGGGTTTGGGTTTCGTTTTGTTTTATTTTAAACCGTATTTTTCCGCTGCGTTTGCTGGTAAGAAACCCAACAATATGTACACCGCATACCATATTGAGATAGTCTTGGCCTGATATCATCAAATGGGAATAATTACTCCCAGTAAGTCCTAGTGTTGAATAGAGTTAAGGCGATCTAGTAAGTCATAGATTGAAAGACGTCAGATTCTCATGTGGAATTTTATTCAGAGGCATCAATTGTCAATCTTCCTTCATTTGAGAATATGGATTCACCCCATCTACGCCGGGAATCCATTTATTTAAACTCTTTAGTTTATTCATATCTTCAATGTCACCATGAAATGGGTTACTTAAAGTAGCTATAGAACTTTTATTCTTCTCACTTGTCTTATAGTATATTACTTGCTGAGCATTTGTCACTTATACTTGCTTTGATTCTCTTTCAGTTAAATGCGAGAAAGGCAAAATTTTAAAGGATAAGGAAAAGATGTACTGGTAGGATTGGTTGTCAAGGGCTCTTAAGTACAAACCCGATTTTGATATTTTAGTATTGAACCTATTACGTTATCCGCTGTTAGAACCTTTTGACACAATAATTGTAATAGTTGTTAGGTATACTCTATTCCAGCTCATGTCATGAATGTAAATTTGTTATTTCTATCCCATTGATGACTCAGTGTTCCGTTGAAAGTCGGAGTCATCACAGTTAGTAATAATTTGACAAACTCCAGTTTACAGCCGGAAATCAGGGATGCCACAACTTATACCTCGCGACCACTTATATGTACACACACACACACACACACACACACACACACATATATATATATAGAGAGAGAGAGAGAGAGGTGAGCGACTTTGTACATGCAAAGTCCTCTAAATGACTTGAAATATGAGGGCTAATTGTATGCTTTAGTATTATTGTAGTGTAAATTGGAAGAATTTGTTTGTACAAAGTCCCTCACATTCTTTTTTCATATATATATATATATATATATATATATATATATATATATATATATATATATACGAAAAAAAGAAACAAAAGGCATGTCTTAGCCATGGTTGATTAAGGCAATTAATTAAAACGACGTAGTTTAAACTCAATAGCCATTCATAAGGTTTTTATTTTATATTTTTAAATAAACTATAATTAAAAGAAAATATAATGCAAAATAAAAACTACGTCATTTTATTAAGTAGCCTTAGCCAAGTTTAGCTAAGGTATGACTTAGATTTCCCTTCCCCATGCACGCGTGCGGGTACATACACACACATATATATGTATGTATATGTGTGTATATATATATGGGGTCATTCCATAGCTAATGTTAGCTATCAAGATTTTGGTAGCTAACAAATCTCGTATTGTACTTCATCCAATGGAGAAAATTAAAAGAATTTAAAATAAACACATTTTCTGCCAGTAAGAGTAGCCATTTCGCTAGTAGCCCTGACGGAAAGTATGATGACGATGATGTTTAAGAGAATAAATGTGTATTTGTAAATACTCAAGGTATTCTATAAACCTTAGTATATCTGCACAAGTTTTGCATCCACTAATGGACGACTTAGTCATCAGGGGATGGACTTCACTGCATTGGGTGAGTCATCAGTGTTAACTTGAATGGACTTGACAGTGTCAAGGAATGACTTTTGTTACTTAATAGAAGATATGTATTCCACATGACAGACATTCTAGGCAAAACCAACAAAGTATCAATGATCAAAAGGGCAAGTATTTTTAAGGGCATCGGTAAGAAGAACCCATCAGGGGAAGCCTAAAAATACTGTGTCAGGGGATGACATCCATCAGAGGAACCCATCAGGCGATGACTACGTTAGGGGAAGCCATCAGGGGAACCCGTTAGGCGATGACCTCGTTAGAGGAAGCTGTAAGGGGAACTCATCAGGGGGTGACCTAATAAGGGGAAGCCGTTAGGGGAACTCATCAGGGGGTGACCTAGTAAGGGGAAGCCGTTAGGGGAACTCATCAGGGGGTGGCCTAATAAGGGGAAGCCGTCAAGGGAAGGCATCAGGGGATGACCTCATTAGGGGAACCCATCAAGGGAAACACTCTAATGTCCAGACTTTGGCGACAACATACCTCCCGATGAGTTTGGCGATAACTATCAATCACTTTGGCGATAGTTTATCTTGCGACGAGTTTGGCGATGGGTAAAAGTGACTTTGGCGATAGTCATTTTTATCCACTGACGACGAGTTTGGCGATGACTAAAAGTGACTTTGGTGCTAGTCATTTTTATCCACTAACAACGAGTTTGGCGATGACTTAAATTGCCTGATGAGTTTGGAGATGACTTAGATTGCTCGACAAGTTTGGGGACGACAAAAGATCAACTTGTCAGTGGAACCCTTCGGTGGATAACAAGTAGGTCATAACATCAATGGATAAATGAAGCACTGATCAAGTCTCCATCAGGTCTTGACATTGGTGAATAATGAAGCGCTGATTAAGCCTCTCCATCAGGGGTTGAATCGGTGAATAATGAAGCACTGATCAAGTTGCCTTCAGTAACTTGCCATCAGTGGATCCAGAAGCACTGTTCAAGTCTTTATCAGGGCTTGACATCAGTGGATCGTTATGACCTAATTCACACGTCATTAGGACTTTCATGAAAATCATTGATACTTGGCACATAAGCAAGGGGTATAACTGGAAAGATATTCCTTGAAGTTTGGTTAACCAATAAAAACTCTCGAGCATTAAATACATGCAGATCAGGGGATGAAAAAGAAGCAACAAAAGCAAACAACAGTCTAACACACCACTCTGAAAGGACCTTGATGTGACATATTGCAGCTATGTTGAAACTTGAAACATGTCCAGCACATGGTTTCACCAACTAATCTGATATACATACTGAAAGAGTTGTTACACGAAAAACTAAGCAAGCAAGTCACAACACTCAAACACTAGAAGGAAGCTTTGTAATAGATCTTGAGAGAAATATTCAAAGAAAAATGTAGCTAGTGAGAGAGTGAAAAAGAAGTTGTAATTTATTACAGATTTGTAGCTATTAATCATGATTGTGATTCAACAGTTTTCCAGAAAACACCAAGTTTTAATACAACTATTTTAACTTGAATGCTTGTGTATTCATTTTAATTTCAGTAAAGTTTTTCTAATTACGCAGCTATTACAGCCCATGCAATACAAGTTTTAAAAGAACAAAAAGTTTGTAGTGTTTGTATTCAACCCCCCTTTCTACAAACACTTGAGCTTATTTAGTTATAACAATTGGTATCAGAGCCTACTAGTAGATTACATTTGCTAAAAGATCTTGAACAATGGCTAACAAAGCTGGAAATAGTAAAGTCCCCATTTTAGAAAGGGGAAAATACTTCTTCTGGAGACAATGCATGATAGTTCATCTTAGATCAATCAATGATGAATACTTACAGATTCTAGAAGAAGGCCCTCACATGCCAAAGAAGCTCGTTCCTCAGGAGGTTGTTAATGGAGTCAATGTTCCAGAAAAATTAGCCCCAAAGACTATAGAAGAGATGACTTCAGAGGAAAAAGAGAAAGTGAAGAAAGATTTAAAAGACATAGTCATTCTATATAATGGCTTAGATGATGATATGCTAAACAATATCATGAATCTTACAACGTCTAAATTTATATGGGATACTATCCAGATCTAATGTGATGGTATAGAAGATGTGAGGGAAAATAAATTGTAGTTGTTAACACAACAGTATGAGTGGTTCACAATGAAAAATGGTGAAACACTCACTGAAATGTTTGACAGATTTAACAGGTTGGTAAATGACCTGAGGATGTATGGGAAGACATATGACAACAAAGATGTGAACAAAAAGTTCATGAGGGTACTTCCCATATCATGGGATCCTAAGACAACAACCATCAGAGAATCCAAGGACATGAATCTCCTAGACTTGGATAGGCTCTATGGCACCCTAAAGACATATAAACTAGAAGTTCAACAAAGATCTGAAATGTGACGACCCAGAAAATTTGTTTATCTATAAATAAATTATTCATATTTTATTTTATTTTACTTTATATAATAACGTGTATAGTTAATGATGTTTTTGAACCCATTAAAAGGGTTATTGTTGTTTGATTATTGGTTGCAAGGTTAAGCAATGATGGTTATTTTTTAATTTTTTTTAATGACGTTATTGTGTACGTATGCTAATTAAAGTAGTAAGCTGCTTGTGTGTCATCAAGTGAATTAAACGTATATGCATGTAGGACAACAAGCTTATTACGATGCTTAGTTGCTAAGAATCATGATGAACAACCGTTTTACCGTCCAGATTAACTAATCATTTTATTTCAAAGCTTAATCTCAGCCTACTATAAATACCTCATTCGGAGGAACATTTCAGTCTCTTTTCTAAAGATTTCCTTTTCCAAAGCTCTTCTTTAAACCTACCATCCATGTTTAGTTTCAAGTTCTCTCTTTTGGACAATCATTTTCAAACAAGCTTTGATCTCTTTCGTCAACCCAGGAGGTAAGAATCTTAAGTTCTCTTTACTTGGTATCTGAGAAGTTTAGTTGTAGGAGCAAGTCTTTAAGAAAGAAAAAGAAAGGATTATATCCTTTTGTGTCTAGAAGTGTTGCTCATAGCTTAAAGCATGTTGAGAGTTGATTTATGGAGTTGTAGTTGAGATCACCACCCTTGGAGAAGTGAGGAAGACGACCCTGTATCTGAGACAGCTTCTAAAGTTAGTCCCCGACTGTGTTGATGTTAGTCTCTGATGACGTCAGCATTAGTCTCCGACTGTGTTGATGTTAGTCTCTGATGACATCAGCATTAGTCCCCGACTGTGTTGATGTTAGTCTCTGATGACGTCAGCATCAGTCTCTGAGATATTAGTCCCCGATGACGTCAGGCTTAGTCTCTGATAGAGTTAAGATGACGTCATCAGTCCCTGATGAGATATTAGTCCC
>CM025782.1:9612258-9637969 GCA_014636745.2 Centella asiatica
ATGACGTCATCAGTCCCTGATGAGATATTAGTCCCCGATGACGTCAGACTTAGTCTCCGATAGAGTTAAGATGACGTCATCAGTCCCTGATGAGATAATTAGTCTCTGATGACGTCATCCTTAGTCTCCGATGAGTAGAGATGACGTCAGCAGTCTCTGATGAGTTATATAGTCTCTGACGAGTGAAATTTTTCTCCGATAGGCAACCTCATGCCCTGATAACCATTTTCTTTATGAATAGCCATCTTTTAAGTATGGATTTCTCATGATATACCCACAATGATGTTATGCAGAAACCTTTTTCAATCGATATAGTGAATTTAGCTAAGGACCAAGGCAAGTATATATTCATTCCACTTTTTTTCTTACTGATTACGTAAAATCATTAATTCGATTTACGTAAATGAATGATGTTAATGCTTATGCATGATGATGAATTCTTTTATGATTAAGTAACGTACAATCATTGAATCCGATGTACGTGAAAAGATGTTGATGATTGAACTATGTGTTATTGGGTGGTTGCTAGTTGTTTAAATTTCCTAGCACACCAAATGATGATAAAGATGATGTTTGGGTGTTGTAAGTCATGGACTTGTATGCACACCCAAGTAACTTCTGTATGGATATATAGTTCCGCCTATGACGATCACTGTCTTTTAATTGTTGAGCACGCCAATATGTGTTGTTGGCAGTCGCTGCTTTTAATTGATTAGTACGTTAAGGCTATTCAAAATTATGAAAATGTTTACAAGAAGATATATCCATATGGAAAGTTAAGGGGCTGTTGAATACTTTCGCCTGGTATTCTTGCCAATGATGATAAAGAATGTTAAACCGAGGCAAGGCATCGGTAATAAGATTCTTGTCCGCAGACCATATGCTTTCTGCGAAGGACTACTTATGTCAAATGATGAATCAAACGACCAGACTGACCAGGTGGGATGAAATTTGATTATGTATGGAAGTCAGATAATGATCAGTCTGGTCAGGTGATGCATTATCTGATGAAGAGAGGGCGAATCAAGGTTTATTTGTTAAAGAGGGATAACCCATTGATATCACTCGGGAACCCTAAATGATACATGTTGATTGATTTTTCAGGAGGTGTTGGCATTGCTTCGCCCAACCTCAATGAATACTAAAGCTTTTGAATTATCTTTTCTTCTAGCTTATGAATATATATTTGCTGAGCGTAAACGCTCATGTGGAATGCTATGAATGTTTTTCAGGTTATGTCGTGAAGGTTGAGTCCCCTAAGAGAGGGAAGGAGAGAATTGCTTAAGTATGATTATGTTGTAAGGCCATATGAGCCATCTAGAGTTTTGTTTCCGCTGCAGCTTGTTTATTTTCAAGTTTGAGGTTTTGTAAGATGATGTGGACCTTAAGATTTTAATGATGTATTTGGGAATATATTTCCCACAAGTATGTTGTTAAGGCTTGGCTGTGTTATTTGTTTTTGCTGTTGTGATGATGTGTTGTAGTTTCCTGGTGCAGCCCGGGGTTCCAGCCTGGGGATCTCGGGGACTGTCACCCAAATTGCTGACAGTGTCCGGGGCCCGGCTCGGGTGATTTCCGAGGGTGCCACATGAAATGTCAAGGGATGCCAGGAAGCTTAAATCTGTAGCCCTGATGGCTGCCAAGAAGGATAAAGAAGAAGCAAGACCAAGTGTCTTGATGAACCAACAGTCTGGAGATGCTGAAGAAGAGGGGGACTATGTAGCTGACTCAAAGGAGACTGAGTACACTCCTGAAGAGTTAGAAGAGATGGATGAAACCTTGGCCTTTCTTGCAAAAAGATTTTCCAAACTGAAATTCCAAAAGTCATCTCGATCAAAAAGATTTTCAGCAAGGAAACCTAGTACACAAACAACTTTATTTATAAATTAAGAATAAAGTGCTACAAATGCAATGAGATGGACCACTTTGCAAATGAGTGCCGCAAGGCCACAAAGGAAGGTGAATCTAAAGAAAAGGAAGCTGAAGAGGACTACAAGAAGAAATACTTTGACCTTCTTAATGACAACAAGAAGGGAAAAACTTATATTGCAGAGGGAAAGGACTGGGCTGACTCAGATGAAGAAGACACTGAGGAATATGTCAACCTAGCTTTGATGGCCTCATCCACAAACAATAACAGCTCACATGTAAGTCTCGAAATTTCCTCTAACATGTCAAAAACTGATTGTGTTAAAACTATTAAGGAAATGACTTGTGAGATAAGAGACCTTTATGACACTTTAAGAAGTACTGTAGCTGAGACTGAGAGAGTATAGAAAATCAATGAACATTTGACTATTAGAAATACTCTGTTAGAATTAGAACTTACTAGACTTGAGAATCTTGAAAAAGAACTCTCTAAGACTAGGAACCTTCTTGATTGTGCCGTAAAGAGAGAAGAATGGACCTCTAAGCTTTTGAAGGAAGAAAGAGAGGTCATAAAGAGGTGGGATGAGTCAAGCAAGAAACTAGATGATCAATTAAGCAGTAAGAAATTTGATCATAAATCTAGTTTGGGCTATGAAGAGACTCAAGTGAAGCAACCTTCTGTTGAGGTTGAAAATGCAGCTAGCTTTGGAGGCTAGGGGCACATTCGCCTATGGCAAAGGCCATGACGATGCCTCCACCGCCATTCTGTGTGTGTGTGTGTGTGATTTGCTACAGGCAGGAGGTAGAGGCTCTCCATCCGGCCAAAACGGCGCCGGCGTTAGCCCACTGCTATAGAAACCCTAATTTGATGAAGAAGGAGAAAATGGGTTAGTCCATGACCCAGTCCGACCCAATTCCTACCCGGTCTGCGACCCGATTTTGACTTGGTCCGACCCAGTCCACTTTATTTTATTTTGGACCCAGATCCAAATTTAAAAATAAAATAAAATAAAAATAAAATATCTACATTTTGAATTGTCCAATAAATGACTTTTGAAAAATTATTTTGACATGTAAGTAAACTTTTTATATGATTAAAATTTTTATGAGTTAAAAATAAAATTAATTTATGATGTTAGAGTCTCTTAATTACCACGATTAAGTGATGAATCATTAATTTATAAATGATTATTATTTAATTAAAATAATTAAATAATAATAAATGGATAAACTCTAAAATTTTATTAAATGATTAAATAAATTATTTAAGCTAAGATTAATTGAGGAATAATTCTTGATTAATTAAATTAAGGAAGCAAGACCAATTATTATTTAATTAAAATAATTAAATAATAATTAATGAATAAATTCTACATGATTATTAAATGATCAATAAATCATTTAATTCAAAAATAATTAAGAAATAAATTACTTAATTGATCAATTATTATTATTTAATTAAAGAAATTAAATAATAATTTAAGAACAAATGTTTAATAAATGATAAAAGATCTATAAATCTTTCATGATTAAGATCTAATTAAGAATAGATTATTATTTAATTAAAACAATTAAATAATAATTAAGGAACAAATTTTAATAAATGTTAAATGATTAATAAAATCATTTAAACAAATAAAATTGATTAATTAATATTAATTAATCAAAGGCCTCCAAGAATTGAATTTAAATTATCTAGAGTCTACGATTGACGTTATCATGTCCACAGATCTCTCGGACTCTGATTGGTTTCAATCGAATCCCAATTCAATGAATGACGACTCAATCAGTCAATCACAGACTTGAGAATTTCACAAACACTTCGCATGTGCATCGTCATGTGTAATTAAATTGAGATTTCTCCTGTTATTGTATGTACATGCTTTACAGATTTATTTCCTACACGAGTTATAAATTCTAAATTTTGCTAAGGACTCCAGACAAGTATATACTCTATTTTTCTTTCAATTAATACGTATGATCATTTTTTCGATATACGTAATATTATTATGTCAATATTCATGAATTAATTTCTTCAAAGTTAAGTAACGTATGATCCATTGATCCGATATACGTGAAAAATGTTGTATTAGAATCAAGTGTTCTTGGGTGACTGTTAGCTATTCAAATTTGCTAATATGCCAAAGTAAATCCTATACGGATGTAGAAAAACTTATTTTTCACCCCATACTTGTAAAGTATATCCGTGTGGGTAACTAAAGGCTAGTGGGATGCATCTGCCTGGCATCCCGGGCCTAGGATCTATAGGGGACGGAAATCGAGACATTGGTAACTGAACCCTCGCAGATAAAAGATTTCTGCATTGACTACGTATGTCATTATGATGAAGTCAGACGGTGGTCAGGCTGGCCAGCTGATATATTGTTTGATACGAATTTTCTAAGGGCACGTGCCCCAAATGGACATGGTTATAAGGCGCATGTGAAATTATTCTTTATTCTTTTAAGTAAAGGGTCAAATCCCTCGCTATCACTCGGGGACCCTAAAATCTATTTTTCCTGGTGTTGACATTGTTTTCGTCCAACCTCATAAACATTTAAGCCCAATAAATTATCCATCTTTCAAAACTCACCCAATACTTGATTATATACTTGCGAGCGTAAATCGCACATGTTGCTATTATCAAATGTTTTACAGGATATGACAAGAAGGCCAAGCCATCTGATAAAGGAAAGGTGAGAATGGCGAACGTTTCCTGATCGCCCTCTTATGGATGACATTCAGGGGAAGAGTGAAGCATGAGAAGATTATTGAAATATTTAGATTGTAAGACCTGTGTGGGCCCATCATAGACTTCCGCTGTTAGAATATTAATTTTTGGGTTAAATGTAATAGAGACTACTATTATTTTCTCTTATTTATTATATTGCATGCTTGGATGATGTTATTTTCTTTTGTCAATTATTGACGGTGCCCGAAGTCCGGCAAGGATTTTTAGGGCCATCACAAGAAGCAAACTTCTGGTGGGATAGTGCGGAACCTTTAGAGTTGACCCAGCTTGTTGCTACTCACAACAACAACCGAGAAATTTCATGGGAGAGGTTCATGAAAATATTCCTTGCAAAGTACCTTCCTTTAAGTTTATCTGATGAAATAGAGATTAACTTCCTTAATCTGAAACAAGGAAGCATGATTGTGACTGAGTATGAGGCAAAATTTATTGAACTATCCCCTTTTGCTCCACACTAAGTGTACACCGAGCGGAGGAGGGCAAGACGTTTTGAGCAAGGACTAAATCCTTGGCTCTGTAGTAAAGTGGAAATCTTGGCACTGGATGATTTTTATGTTGTCATTGAGAAGACTAAGATAGTAGAATAAGGGACTAAAGCCCTCGCAAAATATAATCATGATAAAGGAAAGAAGAATGACACAACCTGGAAAAGGAATAGGTCTCGAGGAGGTCCACTGGTTAAGCAAGAACCTGGGGTAGGAAGTACTACTAGCTCTAATTTTAAGGAAAAAAAACGTCATTAGAATGAAGATCCATCTGAGGGTAGTGGACTGAAGAAAGGGAATGTTTGCCCCAAGTGTAATAGGAACTGTGGGAAGGAACTATGTTTGAAGGGACAAGGAACGTGTTCCTGGTGCAAACAACTAGGGCATTTGTCCCATAACTACCCCAATGTACCCACAATAAGCAAGAACTAGCCTCAGAATCAGAATCAGGGAAGGCTTGCCAACAATACATGCTACATCTGTGTTATGACAGGACATATTTCCCCAAACTGTCCCCAGAAAACCAAGAAGCCCATTAAGGGAGAGAAGAGGCCACTGATAGGAGGTAATGCAATTCTTGCATGCGCTATGGCACATACTTATAACATGATTATCAATGATGCACTACAGTCCGCTGATATGGTGACATGTATGCTTCCAGTTAATTCTGTACAAGCATACGTATTATTTAATTTAGGAGCAACTAGATATTTTATCTCTATGCACTTAGTTGAAAAATTAAAGCTAGAACCGCAAGAGTTGATCCACCCATTAGAGGTTATGATTGCTAATCATGAGATATATCCTGTTATAAAGGTCTTTAATCAATGTATCATTCAAGTGGGAAAACATAAGTTCTCAACTGATTTGATACCTTTTTCTGTCGGGAGAATTTGATGTCATCTTAAGTATGGATTGACTAGGAAAGTATAAGGCTAATATTGATTGTTTTAGAAAGCGTGTATCACTTTGTACACCTCAAAACAATAAGATAACCTTCTATGGAACCAAACCAACTAATTCTAGTCATATCCTTTCTAATATTCAAGCCAAGAGACTAATCAAGAAAGGATCTGAAACCTTCCTAGCTTATGTCCAAGACATTACTAAAGAGAAACCTTCAGTAGATAACATTCCTATAATTCAAGAATATAAGGAAGTTTTCCTCGAAGAATTATTAGGCTTATTTCCTGACCAAGAGATAGAATTTGGCATTGAGTTAGCTCCTGGTGCAACAACGATATCAAAGGCACCATACTGTATGGCCCCAATAGAACTAATGACAGCTCGTGAAAGATTTTTCAAAACTAGCAGTACCACTAACCAACCTTACTAAGAAGGTGATGAAATTCACATGGACCCCTGAGTGTGAAAGAAGTTTTAAGGAACTGAAGAAGAGATTGACAATGGCACCAATCCTGACTTTACCCGATTACACTGGAGATTTTATTATCTATAGTGATGTATCTCTACAAGGGCTTGGATGTGTGTTAATGTAACAAGGAACGGTTATTGTGACGACTTGGAAAATTTGTTTATCTATAAATAATTTATTTACTCATTTTTTTTCTTATTAATATGTATAGTTAATATATGATGTTTTGAATGTTTAAATAGTTGTGGACCCATTAAAGGGTTGTAATTTGTTTGGATGTTGGTGGAGAACAAGCAAATTATGTATATCTGTTCGGTAACCTTTAAGGAGCCCACATATCCAGTTTAGCAAGTCCCATGAAGAATTCAATAGCTTACGTAGTTATGACTACATCATGTGTACGTATAATAGTTAGATTAATAAGCTGCTTGTGTGTCATTAGTGGATTAAGCGTATGTGCATGAATGACAACAACTGCTTATTACATGTATTAGCTGTTAAGAATCGTGACGAGCAGCCGTTTTACTATACAGATTAACCTATCACTTTATTTCAAAGCTTAATCTCAGCCTACTATAAATACCTCATTCGGAGGTAAAATTTTAATTTCTTTTCTAAAAATTTCTCTTCTAAAGTTTTTCTCTAAACTTACCATCTTCATAAATTTCCAAGTTCTTCTTTTGAGAAATTGTTCTCAGAAAAGCTTTAATTTCTTCCTTAAAAATGAAGAGGTAAGAACCTGATACTCTACTCAGTTTCTTTCGTACATAGCATCAAAGATTTATTAACCTTGTATGCTAAGTTTTCAAGAAGGAATAAAGTTTAAAGGATTATATTCCTTTGCATTTACATGTTTATGAGGCATACTAGGTTGAGTTTATTCATGTAAGGTCTTCCATCGAAACGGAGAGAAGATCTAATATTAGTCTCTGACGAGTTAATGTTAGTCTCCAATGAGCAAATGTTAGTCTCTGATGAGATATTCTGCTAAGTCTCTGATGAATGTTGTTAGTCCCTGATGAGAAGGATTCTTAGTCTTCGACAGGCTAAGGATAGTCTCTGGTGACGTCCGCCTTAGTCTCCGACAGGCTACAGATAGTCTCTCTCTGGTGACGTCAGCCTTAGTCTCCGATAGGCTAAGGATAGTCTCTGATGACATTAGCCTTAGTCTCTGACAGGCTAAGTCTAGTCCCCAATGACGTCATCCGTAGTCTCTGTTGGGTAATGAATCCCCTGACGGGTAAAATATGCCCTGATGGCCGTCCTCCATTTTGCATAGTTATCCTTTCAATGTATGGATTTCTCATGTTATACCCACAATGATGTTTTACAGAATCCTTTTACAACCAGTGTAATGAATTTTAGCTAAGGACAAAGACAAGTATATACTCATTCCACTTTCTTTCTTACTGATTAAGTAGAATCATTATTTCGATTTATGTAAATGAATGATGTTAATGCCTATGCAAGATGATGATCTCTTTTACGATTAAGTAACGTACTATCATTGATTCGATGTACGTGAAAAGATGTTGATTTTTGAGTTATGTGTTATTGGGTGTTTGCTAGTTGTTTAAAGTCCCTAGCACACCAAAAGATGATGAAAATGATGTAAGGGTGTTGCAAGTCATGAACTTGTATGCACACCCAAGTAACTCCTGTATGGATATATAGTTACGCTATTGGCCGTCACTGCTTTTATTTGTTGAGCACGCCAATATTGTTGGCAGTCGTTGCTTTTAATTGTTAGCATGCCAAAGCTATTCAAAATGAGAAAATATTTTCAAGAAGATATATCCATATGGGCAGTTAAGGGGCTATTGAATGCTTTCGCCTGGTATTTTGGCCAATGATGATCGGGAATGAAAGACCAAGGCATCGGTAATCAGACCCACGCAGATTAATTGGTTTTTGCAAGTGACTACGTATGTCAAAGGATGGAATCAAACTACCAGGCTGACTAGCTGGGATGAAATTTGATTGTTAAAGGAAGTCAGATAATGATCAGTCTGGTCAGGTGATGCATTATCTAATGAAGAGAGGGCGAATCAAGATTTATTTTTAAAGAGGGTTACCCCTTGATATCACTCGGGAACCCTGAATGATACATGTTTATTGATTTATCAGGAGGTGTTGGCATTGCTCCGCCCAACCTCAATGAATATTAAAGCTTTTGAATTATCTGTTCTTCTTGCCTATGATTATATGCTTGCTGAGCGTAAACGCTCTTGTGGAATGCTATGAAATGTTTTTCAGGTTATGTCAAGAAGGCCGAGTCGCCTAATAATGGAAAAGAGAAAATGGCATAGTGAGAGTTTCTTGATTTCTCTCCTATGGATGGCTTTAAAAGGGAAAGTGAAACGAAAGGCCATCATAGAAATGTTTAGGCTGTTAGGCCAGATGGGCCATCTAAAGTTTGTTTTCGCTGCAGCTTGTTTATTGTCAAAGCTTTGAGGTTTTGTAAGAAGATGTGAACCTTACAATATTATTATGATGTTTTTTTTTGAGAATATATTCTCATTTGATTATTGAATGCTTGCCTATGATGTATTTGTCAATTTTAAGTTGTTGTTTTGTGTTTCCTGGCGGAGCCCGGGGTCACAGCTTGAGGACCTTAGGGGTTTGTCACCCATATTTGCTGACAGTGCCCGAGGCTCGGCTTTGGGGGATTTCCGGGGCCGCCACAGTTGGTATAAGAGCCAAGCACCAGTTATGAGACATGTTCTCTACTGGAAAATAGAAATTAGGTTTTAGTCGAATAAGGAAATGATTGTATGAAGAGTAGGATATAGATGTCTAGGCTGATCCTCGGCTGTTAGTAGGATATTAAATGAATTATAAGGCTATGAGTTAAGGCAATTAATTTTGAATATGTTGCACACCCTGTTGCAGTATCCTTATTATAAATTTTAAGTTGATATTAATTTAAGCTAACTTTCATGTATAGATGAACCCATCTACTCCAGGACATGTAGATAAGGGCAAGGCACCCATGAGTGAAAGCTTAGAAAATGAGCATACCCCTAATAGCAATGCTGCTTGATCTTTCAAGTCTGGTAGACACCATCTTTTATATAGCAATCATGGGAGGTCAGGTGCATATTGGTGAGTGACTCCTCGCAAAAGAGTGAATAAACCAACTCAAGTTTTTCGTTTTGAAATACCCCGAGGTTCTGATAAACATGATGAAAACTCTACAGATCCTGAAGGAAATAAACAGAACCTAACCAATCCGGTTGAGGGGTCAAGTTTCTCAGTTCATATGAAGAGTCCTTTCTCACCCCATGATCAAATAGATTCTCCATCCTTGGGACCTTCTCAGATCGGAGATTCCCCTGTTGATAGGCACACTCTACCTACGGTGTCAGCCACTCCACATGCTGTCTCTACCTCAGTTACCTTATCAAATGTTGCACCCGCAGTACAACCACCAAAAAATCCAGTACCCTTGCCATTCCCTAACGGATTTTGTTATTACCTTCAACGCAGAATCCGTATGACACAAGTAGAGTTGGCAATGCGTAATACCACCATGATGTGCCAATCGTTGGCTCATCAAAGGACTAGTAGACTATTGGATCTTTGGAGAGTATCATTTTAAGATGTGTCCTTAGTTCTCACTAAAACTCTAATAGAAGTTGTGATCTCAGTTAGTAATTATCTTAGGCTTGTGCAGCCCTCTATGGCAGATCGAGATCAATTGATGTATAACCTTATAGAGAAGGTTGAGGGAGCATGTCGTTTTGCACGCAGAACAATGAGTGAACTTGATTCCCAACCCCTGTACTAAGCACCGGTTGTAGTCAGTGTTGTTATGTTTTGTTGCAAGGAAGCTTTGATGTACAAAGTTGTTATAATGTAACTTTTGTTACTTAATATATATTTTGATGGCTTAATTTAGAATTTCCTTGTCATTTCATATATGTTATTCTTTAAAGAAAAAAAAGAGAATTTTCAATAGTAAGATTTTATTTTCTCAATTTATAGGAAATGGCCCCAAAAGGAAGACCCCGAACCCGTCAAGCTACCAACCAAGCTGATCAAGAAAACCCCAATCTGAGCAACGATCAAGAAAATAATAATTAGGAGAATCCTATTGCCTTGTTGGTAAATATGATTAAGGAAGTCTCCCAAGGTAATAACAACCAAGTACTTCCACCACAAGTACAACCTAGGAGGGTAACATTTAAGGATTTTACCAATAGTTGTCCACCTGTAGAGGGGGGGGGGGGGGGGGTTGAATACAAGTTCTTTGAATTCTTTTCGATTACTTGTTCTTTAAGAAATTAACTTTTCTTGCGGAATATAAAGAACAAAAACTCAAATCAATTTATAAACAATTGCTTTTTATTGCTTTAACAATTGATTACAAAGTCTAACAATCACAACAATATGATCATTAGCTTCATTTCTTTTCTATATAATAAAGATACAAAACTATGAAAACCTATACAGCTTCAAATTACAATTCTCTGTAAACCTAATTACAGCTTCTCTAAAAAACTGAACTTACAATTAACTTAGTTTCTAATCTAAATCAATAATGATTCAGCTTCCTTATTCGAATCAAATACAATATTTCCTTTTTGATTAGGAACAGAATTCTGGCTTGTTTCCTTACCATTTACGTTTTCAATAATATCTTACTTTATGCGGAAGACATTCCTTATTCAATTTGAACTCTGTATCTCTCAAGGAATAAATCACGACTTAATCCTTGACCCTTCATCTTTAGTCTCTGATGACATCATCACTAGTCTCTGGTCTTTTAGTCCCTGATGTCGTCAGATTGCACAGTCTCCGATAGAGTTATTTAGTCTCCGATTCTTTTAGACTTAATCTCGAATGACGTCAGCTTAGTCTTTGATGCTTTTAGACTTAGTCTCCGATGACGTAAGCTTTAGTCTCCGACAGGCAAAACTTAGTCTCTGATAGATAAAATCCTTAGTCTCAGACAAGTTTTCCCTAGTCTCCGATAAGCCTTTTTGCAAACTCCAACGGATCAAATACACACTTTGACTTGCTGAAGCTTTGATACAACTTTTCCAGCAGTTACTTACAAATGAAAATGAATCTATCTCTTTACAAATAATAAACAAATTACAACAAAAGAGATAACTACTGGCTACAAAACTTCAGTGTTACTAATTAACACTTTCTATACATTTGTATATCTAAGTAATCTAAAGACAATCATCATCAAATGTTATAAAACCTAACAATCTCCCCCTAATTATGAATATCAGAATGATAAGCATAATTTCAAGGTTGATGATGATGTCAAAACTCAAAATTACAAGTATTACTTAGAATAAAGAATAAAGAATTACTAACTACAATTGTATCTATATTAAGATCTTTGATCTATCATTCAGCTTCCACCAAGACTCAGGTTTAAATCCTTTAAGTCTGGCTTCAAAAGTAAAATTACAGCTTATTCAACAATCAACATACCTTCCAACACAACAGTTTACCTTCTATTTTTCCTTAGCAACTCTAGCCTGTCCATCAACAACTTTTTCAGGATTAGTTCAGTTTCTTCTTCTGCATCTTTGAGTAGACTGATAAATCCTTCTATATGTCTCTCAGTGACACTGTTGATATCTCTATTGTAGTTGAAGAAGACTTTCTCTCCATGGAAAGTCTCATACCATAATCCAAGAGGTTTCGGATTAGCTTCTGGCACTGTGTCCACCTTATGCTTCACCTTCATCACCTTCTGAATTTGGCTTCGAAAATCCATGTTGAGATCAGAAGTCTCAAGCACAACAGTTAGCAACCACTCCAGATCTTCTTTGGTTTGTCCCTCCAAGGCTGGCTGGCTTCTCGAATTTCAAAGACTCTTCATCTTTTAAAAAGACATGAAAGAGTTCTTTGTTATTCTTACCCTTGATCAGATCAATTTTCTTTGTAATTTTCTTCAGAGCTTTGATGATTTCTTCTGTACTAGCCATTTCAACCTTGTAAGACTTCATTGATGGAACTGTTTGCGGCTTTGTTGGTCCACTTATAGCCACTAAGGCAGTCTCGGTTGGCCTTGGAGATTCTTGAGAGGTAGGCTTCTTGATAAGTGCTTTGATCACAGGTTTCTTTGTAGATTCCTGGACCAAAGTTTTTCTTCTTGATTTCTTTTCAGCCTCTTCCATCTCCTTATTTTTCTTCTTGGTGATGGCTGCTTTCTGTGCACTTGATCTCCTTGTAGAGATTTTCTTCTTCTTTGCCTCCTCCTCCTCCCTTGCTACTACCATGTCCTCCTCCTCTTGTAGTTTTTGAGCTAATAGAGCATCAGCTTCTATCAGTTTCTACTCTTGAGGATATACCAACTCCACTTTCCCATCCACTATCAGTTCAACTGGAGTGGGAAAGTGAGCAGTCTTCATGGCATCCCCCAGTAGCTTGGGCTGTCCTGGTTGAGTAGTGGTTTACTTCTTTGGTTCCGCAACCATGACTCCCTTGCCTTTGTCCTTTTGGTTTGGGGCTTGTGCAGTGGAAGGAGGAGATGCTGCTGTTGCTGTTACTGTTGTTGTTGTTGGAAGTTGTGTTGTTGTTGTTGTTGTTGACTTTGTTGTTGCAACTTGAAGATCATAATGTTTTTTTAAGATCCTATCCATCATTGCTTGCAATTCTGCATCAAGGACTGGAACAGGACCATATTTTGGTTTTTGTACAGGAACATTTTGTTTGGATTGACCACTCTCCCCCTTTTTGACATCAACATCTTTAGGTGAAGAGGAGGTGACCAACTGTGGAATTGCCTGTAGCAATAGTTGTTCCATTCTGTCTTGTTTTTTGATAAAGAGTTGGACATTTGCTTCGAGGGCTTGAAGTCTACTGTCAATCTTGGACTTGTCTTTGATAAGTGTATCAATTGCAGTGATAGTCCTCCTTGGCAGGTGTCCTTCATAGCACCTTTGTATCTTGTCAGTCTCCAATTCCATCCTTTCCTCCATTTTGTGTATTGCACCATTGATCCCAGTAACCTAGTTTTTGACTGTTGAAGACTAAGTTTTTAAACTATCAGAGACTAAGTTTTTGGTCTATCAGAGACTAAATGTTTGTTCATCAGAGACTAATGTTGAAGCAACTAGAGACTATCCATCAGAGAATAAAATTTCACTGACATAAGGGATGACATATGACTAAAGACGATGGAAATAAAGATAAGGATGGTTGTCCAATAAGGAGAGATTGACTACCAAGGAAGCTTCAAGGAAATAAGTTATACACACACACACACATCAAGTTGCAAGTATGAAACCTGCAAAGCCGCAAGCATGGAACCTACAAAATCGCAAGTTGAAATACTGCAGAGACAACTTATAACAACTTGAAGCAAGAAGTTCATTGAAGCTGGACTAATTATGTTTAGAGAAGCCCACAAAGATAAGATATATTCTGCTGATATCTTATCTTGGGAACTCAAAGAAGAAAAATGGAAGCTGGTGCAGTGAATATACACCAAAAAAGTCACATAAACAGGCTGGCATCCAAGGGAGGCTGAATAATGAAGAAAGTTGTGTGACAGAGCTGCAAGTACCAATAAACTACAGAGATATTTTTGGCAAACAACTCAGAATAGAAGTTTGGAGAATATAGAAGCTGTGTCTATAAATAGACATAGAGCAGCTGAGGTAAATATATCTGAGAACTGAGAAACATCTGATAATAACAAGAATATATTTCATCTTAGATCACATATCTCTCAGAACAACACTTCCATACACATAGAGAGTTAACAGCTGTAATTATTTTTACAGAAAGAGAAGCAAGTTTTCATGAACTTGAGAGAAGCTAGAAAACATATTCTAGTGAGCAGATGTTGTTTTAAACAGAATTGTTAGAAGCTGGTCATTCAAACCAGTGAGCCTTTATAATATTTCATTCTTTTATAAAAGTTCAGAAACACTTGTGATATATTGTATTCTTTCATTTTCGCAACCTGTTATACAGTATATTCACTAAACTCACAAAATTCGAAAGAATTTTGTGGTTTGTATTCAACCCCCCCTTCTACAAACCATCTTGTGGGACAAACAATTGGTATCAGAGCCTATTGATTAAAACAACAATCAATAGATCAAAAGATGGGACAGAAGGATGGAAATGTCAAAATTCCAATACTCAAGAGGGAAGAATAGTTCTTGTGGAAGAAGAGAATGTTTTTGCATTTGGAATCAACTGATTCTCAATATGTTGACATCCTCAATGATGGACCTGTTATTCCCACTAAAGTTGTGCCACAAGGTATTGTTGATGGCATTCCAACTCCAGAAATATTTGTGCCTAAAAAGCCAAATGAGCTCACCAAAGAAGAAAAAGAGGAAGTCCTAAAAGACAGAAAAATCATGAACATCCTCAACAATGGGTTGGATAATGATATGTTCAACAGTGTCATCAACTGCCAAAGTTCCAAGGAGATATGGGAAACCATTCAAATATTATGTGAAGGAACTGAAGAAGTACGGCCAACAAAAGATCATTACTCATTCAACAGTATGAGTATTTCACTGCCAAATCTGGAGAATCTATTACTCAGCTATATGATAGATTCAACAAACTCATCAATGATCTTAGATTGCATGGGAAAGTCTATGAGAATATAGACATAAATATCAAATTCATATGGTCACTTCCATAGTCTTGGGATGCCAAGACAACTGCTGTAAGGGAAGTTAATGACATGAATATCATGTATTTGGACAAGCTCTATGGGAATCTCAAAACTTATGAGCTTGAAGTGCAACAAAGAAGCACGCTGAATCCTGAGTTCAAGAAAGAGAAGTCTGTTGCTTTACAGTAGAAACAAGTAGAATGAAGCTTGATGGGAAAAGAGTTCTCATTAAGCAATCAGATTCTGATCAAGAATCTGATAAAGAAGGTAAAGATGTAGAGGAAGAGGAAGAACTCTGCACACCTAAAGATTTAGAAGACATTGATGAAGTTCTTGCTCTAATAGCAAGAAAATTCAAAAAGCTGAAATTTGCCAAAAGAAAGCTTGGATTCACCAATGTCTTTTCATAAAAGAAAGAAAGTCAGTCTGGCAAGGTTGATAAATCTAAGTTCAGGTGCTTCAACTGTGATGCTCTTGGACACTTTGCTAGTGAGTGTAAGAAGCCCAAGTTTGACAAAAAGGCAAGGGAGCCCAGGGATGCTACAAGAGATGAGGATTACTATAAAAAGAAATACTATGATTTCCTCAACAGCAGCAAGGGCAAGGGAAAGGCACTGATCACAGAAGGCAAAGATTGGGCTGATTCAGAATCAGAGGATGAAGAATTTGTCAACATGGCACTGATGGCCAACTCCTCTGATATCAGCAACACGTTTAGAAGTCCAAATTCCAAGAGCTCCAAGGTAACTGACTTAACTATTTCTTCTACTATGTCATTATCTGATTGCCAAGAAAGCTTAACTGACATGTGTAAAGAAATGTACCATTTAAAAGGAACACTTAGATGCTCAGTAAAAGAAAATGCTAGACTCATTGAAACCATTGAACAGTTAAAGAATAGAAATTCTTTCTTAGAGTCTGAACTAGGTGTTCTTGAACAAGTCAGAAAAGAGTGCAAAAAGGCACAAGATGATCTTGTATGTGCTAAACAAATAGAAGAATGGCTAAGAACACAACTTAAGAAAGAGCAGGACATCATAAAAGAATGGACCAACTCCTCTAAAATTGTTAAGGAGACAATAGAAAAATATAGCACCAGTCAAAATGAAGGACTAGGCTATAATAGTAAGGTCTAGGGTAAGCAGCCTGTGATTGAGGAATTTCCAATCACTGGAAATGATAAATCTAGCACAAGTAAAAGTACTCCAGTAGCTACTGCTCCTATCTTTAAAAAGATAAAATTTGTTAAGGCAGGAGCTACAGAAGAAAAATCAAAGGAGACTATGCTAGAAGAAAGAGTTAGTGAGTTGGAAAAGAAATTAAATGATTTCAGGGCCAAAAGCTCTAATCCAAAGTCCACTCACTCATCAGAGGTTAAGTTGAAAAATAATAGGAATGGTAAGGAGGGAATTAACAATTATACTAATTATATTCCTATTATTAATGCACCTAGGAAACATTGTTGGAAGTGTGGAAATCCTAACCACCTTGCTTTTAAGTGTAAAAATATCCCTAGGAACTTGCATGCTAGAAACTTACCTTCTGATAAAAAGAAAAAGTTAACTGTTAAAAACCAATCAAATGTTCAAAGGGTTAAAAACAGTTATTTGAAAACTCCTCTAAAGTTAAGGCAAAAATCTGAAACACCTAAGGCTAAGAAGAAAGTTATTTCTTCTAAACACTGGGTGATAAAGAAAGATAAAATTGAAAAATCCTTAACAACTGCTAATTTAAACCTTAAAAATGACAATGGACACAAGCAAGTTTGGGTTCCTAAATTAACTTAACTGTTTACTGTGTGCAGGGTATAAAGAAACATATTTGGTTCTTGGATAGTGGCTGTTCAAGACACATGATAGGAGACAAGACCCTGCTAACACAATTTGAGGAGAAAGCTGGCCCAAGTGTTTCTTTTGGAGATGACAACAAAGGATATACATTGGGCTATGGCAAAGTCACAAATGAAAATGTCATCTTAGATAATGTAGCACTAGTTGATGGTCTTAAGCACAACTTGCTTAGTATCAGCCAACTGTGTGACAGAGGTTACAATGTTGCTTTCAAGGATGAACATTGCTTGATAAGTAACAGTAAAGATGGAAAAATAGCTCTATCTGGAGTTAGAAAAGGTAACCTCTACATAGCTGACTTTTGTTCTTCAAATAAATAACAATTCACATGCTTTCACAGTAAAACATCAGTGGATGAAAGTTGGCTATGACATAAGAAGCTTTCTCACTTGAATTTCAAGATAATCAACACTTTGGTGAAGAAAGAATTAGTGACAGGTCTTCCACAACTGGAATTCACTCAAGATGGCTTATGTGGAGCTTGTCAAAAAGGGAAGCAAAAGAAGACTTCCTTTAGGAGCAAAGAGATATCATCAATTACAAGTCCAATACAACTTCTTCACATGGATCTATTTGGACCTGTAAACATTATGTCTATCTCAAAGAAAAAGTATGTTCTGGTGATAGTTGATGATTTCACCAGATACACATGGGTAAAATTTCAGCATACCAAAGATGAAGCAGCTCAGTTGGTGATTGATCACATCAAGAAAGTGGAAACTGAATCTGGGCTGACTGTTAGAGTTCTAAGAACTGATGATGGAATAGAATTCAAGAACTCCAAAGTTGAATGTTTCTGTGTGGACAAAGGAATATCTCACACATTTTCTGCTCCAAGAACCCCTCAACAGAATGGAGTAGTTGAGAGGAAAAATAGAACTCTAATTGAAGCTGCAAGAACCATGCTTGAAGAAGCTAAGCTACTTACTTACTTCTGGGCTGAAGCTATCTCTACTGCTTGCTTCACTCAGAACAGATCAATTATTGTAAAAGCTCATCAAAAGACTCCTTATGAGCTCATGACAAGTAGAAAACCCACACTTAAGTTTCTTCATGTGTTTGGTTGCAGATGCTTTGTTCTCAAAAGTCAAGGAGAAAACTTAGGAAAATTTGATGCCAAAGCTGATGAGGCAATTTTCCTAGGTTATTCTCTAACTAGCAAAGCATACAGAGTCTACAACCTTAGACTGAACATTGTTATGGAATCAGTACATGTAGCCTTTAATGATAAAAAGATTGAAGGAATTTTAGATGAAGGAATGTATGAGGTTCTAAGGTTTGAAAATGAAGATGAGTTAGAAAATGCTGAAATTGACTCATCAGATGATGAAGCTGATGTGTGCAAATCAATGGAAAATCTAGTAATCCCTGATAACAATTCAAGTCATCTAGAAGCTTCATCAGGGAAAGCACCATCAGGCGAAAACTTAAACCCTGATCTGAGCACTAATTCAGGGGGAGTTTTCAATGAAGCTGAGAGCACTGAACACCATGAAGGAAACTATAATCAAGAAGCTTCCTCTTCAAGAAGTTTATCTCCACAAATAAAATGGATAAGAGATCATCCTATAGAGCAAATAATAGGAGATCCAACTAAAGGTGTGTCAACAAGAAGTGCTACTCAGAATGAATGCCTATACCTCAACTTTTTATCAAAGATTGAGCCTAAGAAGGTTGAGGAGGCATTACAAGATGCTGATTGGGTAATTGTTATGCAAGAGGAACTCAATCAGTTTGAAAGAAACAAAGTCTGGAGATTAGTACCAAAACCAAAGAGTAAATCAATCATTGGTACTAAATGGATCTTCAGAAACAAGCTAGATGAAGCTGGTACTGTGACAAGAAATAAGGCCAGACTGGTTGCACAAGGTTATTCACAAGAAGAAGGAATTGACTATGATGAAACCTTTGCACCAGTAGCTAGATTGGAAGACATAAGGATATTTCTTGCCTATGTTGTTCATGCAAATTTTAAAGTGTACCAGATGGATGTAAATAGTGCTTTTCTAAATGGGAAAATACAAGAAGAGGTGTAGTCCAGCAACCTCCTGGCTTTGAAGATCAGAAGTTTCGCAATCATGTCTACAGGTTAGACAAAGCACTTTACGGACTTAAACAAGCACCAAGAGCATGGTATGATACCCTATCTGAGTTTTTAATTGATAATAAATTTTTTAGAGGTATTTTAGATAAAACTTTATTTTATAGAAAACATGCTAGTCACATTATACTTGTTCAAGTCTATGTTGATGATATTATATTTGGTTCTACAAATGAGAGCTTATGTTCTAAGTTTTCTAAGCTCATGCAAAGTAGATATGAGATGAGCATGATGGGAGAATTAACTTTCTTTTTAGGTTTACAGGTTAAACAAACCACTGATGGAATTTTTATCAGTCAAACAAAATATTTAAAAGATCTTTTAAAGAAATTTAATTTACAAGATGTTGTAGTTTCTAAAACTCCCATGGCAACAACCACTAAACTTGACAAAGACTCAATTGGTAAAAGAGTTGATGTTTCAAGTTATAAAGGCATGATAGGCTCTCTTTTATATCTCACTGCAAGTAGACCTGATATAATGTTTTCAACTTGTTTATGTGCAAGATTCCAATCAGATCCTACAGAATCTCATCTGATTGCAGTTAAAAGAATATTCAGATATCGCAAGGGTACTCCAAAACTTGGAATTTGGTATCCTAGAGATTCTAGATTTGATCTAATAGGCTATTCAGATGCAGATTATGCAGGTTACAAATTAGATAGGAAAAGCACAACAGGAAGCTGTCAATTTCTTGGAAGCAAACTAGTATCATAGTTTAGCAAGAAACAACATTCTGTGTCAACCTCAACAGCTGAAGCAGAATACATTGCTGCTGGGAGTTGCTGTGCTCAAATCTTATGGATGAAAAATCAACTAATGGACTATGGTATGGTGTACAATCATATTCCTATTTATTGTGACAACACAAGTGCCATTTCCATTACAGAGAATCCTGTGCAACACTCTAGAACAAAGTACATAGACATCAGATACCACTTCATTAGAACATGTGATGAATGGTACAGTGGAACTTCATTTTGTTCCAACTGAGAAGCAGCTTGCAGATATATTCACCAAACCATTGGATGAAGCCACCTTTAACAGGTTGGTAAGTGAGCTAGGTATGCTCAATTTTGGTGAATAAGATTCTTTGAAAATTTTGTGCAAGTCCGATTGTTGCAGCAGTAGTTAATTATTTTCTGATGACTTAGTTACCACAGACTAATTAACAGCTGATTGAAGCAGTTGTAATTATCTTTTGACAATATTAATTGTTCATAAACATAATAAAACTGAAAAGCAGTAGTCAATAATTATTCTTTTTAAAGGATAATTATTACCTGATGATATTGCAGCAGTAGCTAATTATCCTACAATTGCTTAATTGTTAGTAGATAATTAACTACTGATTATATATATAGTAGAGATACTAATATTCTATGCAGGAGTAGATAATATTAATATGCTTCATCTATTTAAGGATCTTGTCATAGCTGATTCAGGTATTGTCTTAACTCTCTACTATATTATTCTTTATTTCTTCTAATTCTCCTACAATGAAGGATGTTAGTAATGAACCAACTCCTTCTACACAAGTAGCAAAACCCTCTAAACACAAGTCTATATCAAAAGCCACCTCCTCTATCTCTCAAAAGAGAAAGGTTGTAAAATCAAAACAATCACCACCAGCATTAACTGAGGGGGAGGGTGAGCATTTAGAGAAAGTTATGAGGAAGAAATAAGGAACAATGAGAACCCTTGGAGACTGCTTAATATACTCTCAAAAGTATATTAAGTTCTAAACGGAAAAAGCACATTTCTAGGTGCAACCTCTCAAAAGGCTGTATCTATTGAAAATAGTCCACCTCCAAGGACATAGGTATTTGAGTCTACACTGATCACATCTATAAATACTTCTCAAAAGAAGAAGAAGAAACAGAATCTGATCAATGATCAACCTGTCACTTAATGCACATACATGGTGTCACATTGATGTTTCTCTTTTCTCTATTCAAGAGGAGCATCCATTATTCAAAATTCTACCCTTATTCATTCTTCTTCATATTTCTGAAGAAGCAATGAAAATTTCTTAATTCCATTAGTTTCAGATTCTTTGATATTTTAATCATCAAAGAAACCAATTTTTTTTGGCTGAAACAGAGAGCAGCTCTCAAATCATCAGTGAATACTACAACAATTCTTTATCCAACATCCACTAATGTAAAACACTTTCTTACTATATTTTCTACACCACTCCAGGTCACCCACAACAAGAAGATTTTATATTTAGTGAGCCTGAGAGAATTCAAAATGAGAGTCAGACCTTGTGTCTGGAAAAAGGTGAGGAAAAAGAAATTAAAGAATTTTTTAGATAAGTGTGAGAGGTTGACTTATACAAGTCAGGCAAAAGGAAAGGGTGTGAGCAAGGATGAGATCCTTGAAGAAAAGAATAGAGAGAAATTGTTTCACTCACTACCTTTGCAGCTCTTGTATTCTCTAATCTCCATTTTGATAAAAAATCAGAGGATACTGAGAAAAGAATTTGTGATTGTTTGGTTGGATGCAAGCAACACAATATTTTTGAATGTTGAAAGCAGCACACTTAATATCAGAATATTTGATCACACATGGATCATGTGCAGCTGTACTCACTGAATGTTTTTGAAGCATTGATAAAAGAAAGTACAACATGAAGCTCCAACACTTCATAATCAATGATCTTCAAAACAAAGCTCAAACAATTTCTTCCTTCTAGTCAACCTCTACTGATGATTCCTACCTTCCAACATTAAGATGCTGATGTCAAAAAGGGGGAGAATGGGAGAATGATCAAGGCAGGGGAAACAATGTAATTCTGATAAAGACAAGGGGAGAATTGTTACAAAGGCTAACAGAATGATGGTTGGGCTTTGAAGAACTGAAAACAACAAATGTGACGACCCCAAAATCCCTTACTGGATCAGGGCTTCGTCAAAAGAAGGAAAAGCTAACCATAAATCCATTCATAGTATAAATACTGGATAAAGGCAATTTTTAAGAGTCATTACAACCCAAAATAATACAATTACAGCGGAAGCTATTTAATCTTTGTAAATTACAATTCCAAGATCATTACAACTTCTAACATCTTCCTTCTTTCCTTCCTCAGCGTTATAAAGAAAAATAACTTAGTAGTCAATCATCTTTGCTTTCCCCTTATCAGAGGGTTCAGCCTTTGCATTGTGTCCTGCAAGACATTTAAGTTCAACAAGAGTGAGCGATTTACGCCCATCAAGTATATAAACAATTTAGAGGAATAATCTGAAATATTTAAAGAAGTTCAATTCTGTTTGTGAGGCTCAGTGAAACAATACTAATGCCTCAAAAATCCTTGAAGAATCTTTAGGATTACTGATGATAAGCAATGTGTAATCCTTCTTGAAGAAGGATAGGTATGCACCTGTGTACACTTTCTCAAAATATCCATCGGGGGCTAAACCTGTTGGATCTGCTAACCATGCAATACACAGCTGGCCTAACTATGACTGCATGATCCCTCCTTATGTGAACATACGTAGTCACTTATAATTTCTCTAGGTCCGGTGAAGAATAAATCAGCACCTTTCCTTTCCTCTAGCCAACCATGTGGCATAACCCATTTAAGGGACATATCATTCTCATTTATTTGCACAGATATAAGATTTAGAATTAGCTGAAAATCAAAGCTCAGTTATATCCATGCATTATCATTCATATCATGCTAGCGGAATTTAAAGCATAGCATGCTCATTGTTAAAAACAATTGAAACATATAATCAAGTCTTGCACGCATATCAAATCAAATGATACTGCGTTAAATTGAAATAAGCATCAGATTGAATGTATATACTTGCCTCGGTCCTTTGCACTCAATCAAATTCAATTTACTTGTGAGTGAAAAATTCGGTAAAAATATACATATCACAAGATGAATTTAATACCTTGGTTAAAGTATGAGAGAAAATGCACATGTGATGTCCTTAAACTTTTTAATGTCTCAATTTGATATAAAAGCTGTTGAGGTTAAATAATTAATTAAAACATCTTAAAATAATTTAAGAACATAATATTTTATAGTTTCAAAAACAAACTGTGCATCAAGGAATTACTTCACTTTAACTCATCGGAGACTACGGATGACGTCATCAGGGACTAAACTTAGCCTGTCGGAGACTAAGGCTGACGTCATCAGAGACTAAACTTAGCCTGTCGGAGACTAAGGATTCCTTCATCAGAGACTAAGAATTCCTTCATCAGAGACTAACATAAACACTGTCGGAGACTAAGTTAAAACTTGTCTCAAATACAGTGGTGTCTTCCTCACTCCTCCATGGGTGGTGTTCTTAACCACATCCATACTTAGGTCAAAACTCATCATTCTCTTAGTGATACATAATATTTCCTATGGTCTGCATGCCCTACTAGACACGGTTTAGGGTTCAAACTCAGGTTGAAGAATACTCAAGCATGGGGTTGTAACTACTGACAAAAGAATGTTTTGGTAGTTAAAGGTTTGTCTACCAGGTGGTTGTCAACATTTTTATACTCAGCTTGGGTAGCTTTTTGAAATAAATGACATTAACTCCGGGTGTTAAAAACATGCATAAAATCATACTTTTGGAAATAAATGAACAAGGTATTAAATGTGGTATGTATGACCGAACAAAAGTGTAAGAAATAGAGCAGGACTTTAATGAAATGCTCTTACCTCCTTGGCTGCAAGAAAGAGTTAAAAGCTCTAGTCATTCTTCCAAAAAGGACAGTTGTTTTGAGAGTAAACTTGGATTTGGTGGTATACTGTATAGAAGTTTATGAAAGTGGGGCTAGGGTTGTACCAACGTGATATATATATATATATGTCACTTGTTGAGCAACAAGGGCCGTCAGATTTATTTGATATAAGCCGTTAGCTGTGAAAAGAAAAGAAGTGACTGGTGAGAAAAAGGGTGGTTGTAACGACTGCTAGTACCCATCGGTCGTTTATCATAGCCCACTCTAGGGTACTGATGGAGGTGATGCACATTAAATGCTACTGTCTCTCAGCAGTTAGGTTTTAAAATAAAAACGGGTACTTTAGCTAAACCTGTTCACACTTGGTGAGCCCTTTCCCGTGTGAACACACACTCACAAGACAATTCTTGAATGTAATAACCTTTTAAATACTTGAGCTTCAAAATACATTTAAAATCTTTTGGACATCACATTGCCATTGAATTTTTATAAGAAAATATAATTTCATCATTTATACCCAATAAGGAAATAAACCTTCATGCAGAAAATAAAAATAAATCTCATAATCAAAATTTCATTGACATTTTTGGGTTCTCACAACAAAACCATCATTGATTGTGTTTTTGTACATTTATGTTTTTACATGTTTTAATTCAATTCTAAATTATGGAGTTATAAGGTTGGTGTTTTGACATCATCATCAAACCTTGATTTATGCTTATCATTGATAAACATAAATAGGGGAGATTGTAAGGAATTATAGCATTTGATGATGATGTATAACACTTAGAATTGTTAAATTTTGTAAATGTACAAGTACCTGCAGTAATGCACTATGAGAATCTACTATCAAGAAACTACAGGAAAGCATCAGAGACTACAATGAATGCACTTGGAGAGTTCAACAAATGTCAAAGTTGATCAAGCAAAATTAGCCTATCGGAGACTAAGTTTTTGTCTATCGGAGACTAAGCTTTTTGCCTATCGGGGACTAAGTTTTTGTCAATCGGAGACTAAGATTTTGGCTGTCAAAGACTAAGTTTTTTGGCTGTCGGAGACTAAGTTTTTTGTCTGTCAGAGACTATGTTTTTGGCTGTCGGAGACTAAGTTTTTTGTCTGTCAGAGACTAAGTTTTTGAATTGTCGGAGACTAAGTTTTTGAACTGTCAGAGACTAAGTTTTTTGAACTGTCGGAGACTAAGTTTTTGAACTGTCGGAGATTAAGTTTTTGGAACTGTCAGAGACAGTTTTTTGAACTGTCGGAGACTAAGTTTTTGAACTGTCGGAGACTAAGTTTTTTGAACTGTCAGAGACTAAGCTTTTGACTGTCAGAGACTAAGTTTCTAAATTGTCAGAGACTAAGTTTTTGGTCTATCAGAGACTAAGTGTTTGTTCATCAGAGACTAATGTTGAAGCAACCAGAGATTATCCATCAGAGAATAAAATTCCACTGACATAAGGGATGACATATGACTAAAGACGATGGAAATAAAGATAAAGATGGTTGTCCAATAAGGAGAGATTGGCTACCAAGGAAGCTTCAAGGAAATAAGTTATACACACACACACACATCAAGTTGCAAGTATGAAACCTGCAAAGCCGCAAGCATGGAACCTACAAAACCGCAAGTTGAAATACTGCAGAGACAACTTATAACAACTTGAAGCAAGAAGTTCATTGAAGTTGGACTAATTATGTGTAGAGAAGCCCACAAAGATAAGATATATTCTACTGATATCTTATCTTGGGAACTCAAAGAAGAAAAAGGGAAGCTGGTGCAGTGAATATACACCAGAAAAGTCACATAAACAGGCTGGAATCCAAGGGAGGCTGAATAATGAAGAAAGTTGTGTGACAGAGCTGCAAGTACCAATAAACTACAGAGATATTTTTGGTAAACAGCTCAGAATAGAAGCTTGGAGAATATGGAAGTTGTGTCTATAAATAGACATAGAGCAGCTGAGGTAAATATATCT
>CM025782.1:9664859-9710379 GCA_014636745.2 Centella asiatica
GGTGTTCTTAACCACATCCATACTTAGGTCAAAACTCATCATTCTCTTAGTGATACATAATATTTCCTATGGTCTGCATGCCCTACTAGACACGGTTTAGGGTTCAAACTCAGGTTGAAGAATACTCAAGCATGGGGTTGTAACTACTGACAAAAGAATGTTTTGGTAGTTAAAGGTTTGTCTACCAGGTGGTTGTCAACATTTTTATACTCAGCTTGGGTAGCTTTTTGAAATAAATGACATTAACTCCGGGTGTTAAAAACATGCATAAAATCATACTTTTGGAAATAAATGAACAAGGTATTAAATGTGGTATGTATGACCGAACAAAAGTGTAAGAAATAGAGCAGGACTTTAATGAAATGCTCTTACCTCCTTGGCTGCAAGAAAGAGTTAAAAGCTCTAGTCATTCTTCCAAAAAGGACAGTTGTTTTGAGAGTAAACTTGGATTTGGTGGTATACTGTATAGAAGTTTATGAAAGTGGGGCTAGGGTTGTACCAACGTGATATATATATATATATATATATGTCACTTGTTGAGCAACAAGGGCCGTCAGATTTATTTGATATAAGCCGTTAGCTGTGAAAAGAAAAGAAGTGACTGGTGAGAAAAAGGGTGGTTGTAACGACTGCTAGTACCCATCGGTCGTTTATCATAGCCCACTCTAGGGTACTGATGGAGGTGATGCACATTAAATGCTACTGTCTCTCAGCAGTTAGGTTTTAAAATAAAAACGGGTACTTTAGCTAAACCTGTTCACACTTGGTGAGCCCTTTCCCGTGTGAACACACACTCACAAGACAATTCTTGAATGTAATAACCTTTTAAATACTTGAGCTTCAAAATACATTTAAAATCTTTTGGACATCACATTGCCATTGAATTTTTATAAGAAAATATAATTTCATCATTTATACCCAATAAGGAAATAAACCTTCATGCAGAAAATAAAAATAAATCTCATAATCAAAATTTCATTGACATTTTTGGGTTCTCACAACAAAACCATCATTGATTGTGTTTTTGTACATTTATGTTTTTACATGTTTTAATTCAATTCTAAATTATGGAGTTATAAGGTTGGTGTTTTGACATCATCATCAAACCTTGATTTATGCTTATCATTGATAAACATAAATAGGGGAGATTGTAAGGAATTATAGCATTTGATGATGATGTATAACACTTAGAATTGTTAAATTTTGTAAATGTACAAGTACCTGCAGTAATGCACTATGAGAATCTACTATCAAGAAACTACAGGAAAGCATCAGAGACTACAATGAATGCACTTGGAGAGTTCAACAAATGTCAAAGTTGATCAAGCAAAATTAGCCTATCGGAGACTAAGTTTTTGTCTATCGGAGACTAAGCTTTTTGCCTATCGGGGACTAAGTTTTTGTCAATCGGAGACTAAGATTTTGGCTGTCAAAGACTAAGTTTTTTGGCTGTCGGAGACTAAGTTTTTTGTCTGTCAGAGACTATGTTTTTGGCTGTCGGAGACTAAGTTTTTTGTCTGTCAGAGACTAAGTTTTTGAATTGTCGGAGACTAAGTTTTTGAACTGTCAGAGACTAAGTTTTTTGAACTGTCGGAGACTAAGTTTTTGAACTGTCGGAGATTAAGTTTTTGGAACTGTCAGAGACAGTTTTTTGAACTGTCGGAGACTAAGTTTTTGAACTGTCGGAGACTAAGTTTTTTGAACTGTCAGAGACTAAGCTTTTGACTGTCAGAGACTAAGTTTCTAAATTGTCAGAGACTAAGTTTTTGGTCTATCAGAGACTAAGTGTTTGTTCATCAGAGACTAATGTTGAAGCAACCAGAGATTATCCATCAGAGAATAAAATTCCACTGACATAAGGGATGACATATGACTAAAGACGATGGAAATAAAGATAAAGATGGTTGTCCAATAAGGAGAGATTGGCTACCAAGGAAGCTTCAAGGAAATAAGTTATACACACACACACACATCAAGTTGCAAGTATGAAACCTGCAAAGCCGCAAGCATGGAACCTACAAAACCGCAAGTTGAAATACTGCAGAGACAACTTATAACAACTTGAAGCAAGAAGTTCATTGAAGTTGGACTAATTATGTGTAGAGAAGCCCACAAAGATAAGATATATTCTACTGATATCTTATCTTGGGAACTCAAAGAAGAAAAAGGGAAGCTGGTGCAGTGAATATACACCAGAAAAGTCACATAAACAGGCTGGAATCCAAGGGAGGCTGAATAATGAAGAAAGTTGTGTGACAGAGCTGCAAGTACCAATAAACTACAGAGATATTTTTGGTAAACAGCTCAGAATAGAAGCTTGGAGAATATGGAAGTTGTGTCTATAAATAGACATAGAGCAGCTGAGGTAAATATATCTTAGAACTGAGAAACGTCTGATAACTTGTAGAAGGGGGGGGGGGGGGTTGAATACAAGTTCTTTGAATACTTTTCGAACTACTTGTTCTTTAAGAAATTAAATTTTCTTGCGGAATATAAAGAACAAGAACTCAAATCAATTTATAAACAATTGCTATATTAATTTCACAACTGATTACAAATTCTAACAATCACAACAATGTGATCATCAACTTCTTTTCTATTCTGTATAGGAAAAGATACAAACTATGAAAAACCTATATGGCTTCAAATTATAATTCTCTGTAAAACTAATTACAGCTTCTCTTTTCTAACTGAATCCTTAGTTTTTCTATTCTCAATCAATATTGATTCAGCTTCCTTATTCGAATCAAATATAATCTTTCCTTTTTGATTAGGAAGAGATTTCTGGTTAGTTTTCTTTCCAGCTACGTCTTCAATAATATCTTGCTTTACGTGGAAGACAATCCTTATTCAATTCGAACTCTGTATCTTTCAGGAAATAAATTACGATTAGTCCCTAATGCTTCATCTTTAGTTTTTGGTGACGTCATCAATTAATCTCTGGTGCTTTTAGTCCCTGATGATGTCAGATTGTGTAGTCTCCGATAGAGTTATTTAGTCTCCGATGCTTTAAGGCTTAGTCTTCGATGACGTCAGCTTAGTCTCTGATGCTTTTAACTTTAGTCTCCGATGATGTAAGCTTTAGTCTCTGACTCTTTTAGACTTAGTCTCTGACTCTTTTAGACTTAGTCTCTGATGACGTAAGCCTTAGTCTCTGATAGGCAAAACTAGTCTCTGATAGATAAAATCCTTAGTCTCTGACAAGTTTTCCTAGTCTCCGACAAGCCTTTTTGTAAACTCCAACGGATCAAATACACATTTTGACTTACTGAAGCTTTGATACTCCATTCCAACAGTTACTTACAAATAAAAAATAATTATATCTCTTTACAAAGAATGAATGAATTACAAACAAAGAGATAACTTCTGGCTACAAAACTTCAGTGTTACTAATTAACACTTTCTATACATTTGTACTCTAAGTAGTCTAAAGACAATCATCATCAAATGTTCTAAAACCTAACAATCTCCCCCTAATTATGAATATCATAATGATAAACATAATTTCAAGGTTGATGATGATGTGAAAACTCAACATTACAATTACTTAGAAAAAGAATAAAGAATTGTTAACTACAAATGTATTCTGAACTAAGATCTTTGATCTGTTGTTCAGCTTCCACCTAGACTCAGGTTTAAATCCTATAAGTCTAGCTTCAAAAACAAAAATAAAAATTATAGCTTATTTCAACAAACAACATACCTTCCAACAGAACAGTTACCTTTTATTTTTTCTTCAGCAACTCCAGCCTTTCTTTTCTATTTCTCCTTAGCAACTCCAGTCTGTCTATCAACAGCTTTTTCAGTATCAATTCAACTTCTTCTTTAGCATCCTTGAGTAGACTGATAAATCCTTCGACGTGTCTCTCACTGACACTATTAATGTCTCTGTTGTAGTAGAAGAAAACTTTCTCTCCATGGAAAGTCTCATACCATAATCCTAGAGGTTTAGGATTAGCTTCTGGTACTGTATCCACCTTATGCTTCACCTTCATTACCTTTTGAATCTGGCTTTGAAGATCCATGTTGAGATCAGAAGTCTCAAGCACAACAGTCAGCAACCACTCCAGATTTTCTTTAGTTTATCCCTCCAAGGCTAGCTTCTCAAATTTCAAAGACTCTCCATCTTTCAAAAAGACATGGAGAAAATCTTTGTTATTTTTACCCTTTATTAGATCAATCTTCTTTGTGGTTTTCTTTAGGGCTTTGATGATTTCTTCTGTACTAGCCATTTCAACCTTGTAAGACTTCTTGGATGAAACTGTTTGTGGCTTTGTTGGACCACTCACAGCCACCAAAGTAGTCTCAGTTGACCTCGGAGGATCTTGAGAGGTAGGCTTCTCGATAGTTGCCTTGATCACAGGTTTCTTTGCAGATTCTTGGAACAAAGGTTTCCTTCTTGATTTCTTCTCTGCCTCTTCCATCTCTTTATTTTTCTTCTTGGTTATGGCTGCTTTCTGTGCACTTGATCTCCTTGTAAAGATTTTCTTCTTCTTTGTCTCCTTCTCCTCCCTAGCTGCTGTCATATCCTCCTCCTCTTGAAGTTTTTGAGCTAGTAGTGCATCAGATTCTATCAGTTTCTGTTCTTGAGGATAGACCAACTCCACTTTCCCATCCACTATCAATTCAACTAGAGTGGGAAAGTGAGCTGTCTTCATGGCATCCCCCAGTAGCTTGGGATGTCCTAGTTGAGTAGTGGTTTTCTTCTTTGAATCTTCAACCATAACCCCATTGCCTTTGTCTTTGATTGTAGGGGCTTGTGCAGAGAAAGAAGGAGAAGCTGCTGTTGTTGGAAGTTGTTTTGTTGTTGTTGACTTTGTTGCTGCTTCAAGATCCGAATGTTTCTTTAGGATCCTGTCCAACATTGCTTGCAATTCTGCATCAAGGACAGGACCAGACTTTTGCTTTTGTATAGGAACATTGGATGGACCACTCTCCCTCTTTTTGACATCAGCATCTTTGGGTTGAGAGGAGGTGGCCAGATTTGAAATTGCCTGCATCAGTAGCTATTCCATTCGGTCTTGTTTTTGGATCAGGAGTTGGATATTTGCTTTTAGGGCTTGATGTCGACTGTCAGTTTTGGACTTGTCTTTGATAAGAGTATCAATTGCAGTGATTGTCCTCCTTGGCAGATGTCCTTCATAGCACCTTCTTATCTTTTCTGTCTCCAACTCCATCCTTTCCTCCATTCTCTTCACCGCACCATTTATTCCAGTAACCAAGAAGTGGTGAAACTTTGTATGTTTCTTATCCACCTTGGTTACTTCTTCAAGAATATCTTTGACTGATGGTGCAGAGGTAGTTGACCCTATATTGGTCACATAATCCTGCCTTAAATGGGCGGCTGCTTCCTCTAGAGTGTTTAAGTATGTGGCATCAAGCCATTCATCAACATTTGTCTCTGCAGGTGGTTCAGACATAGGTTCATCTGCAAGCCTTGTCTTCAATGCAGAAATATGGTCTTGTCTTTGTTGTAGAACACATAACATTTCAAAGTCTTTATTGGACATCTCAGATATCGCATTTAATGCTGCATCCCCTGTGCTTGAAATGTTCCCAGTTTCTTCTGTTTGGATATTTGTGGAGGGTGCAGAAGAAACGTGAGCTTCTTGTGAGCTGGTTTCAACAGGTTATAAAAATGCACCTGCTGAAAATTTCTCTCTTTTATTTTGTTCAAGGATCTCATCCTTGCTCACACCCTCTCCTTTTGCCTGGGGTTGGGCACCCAGCTTCTCTTGTTCTCCTTTTTCCAAGCTTTCTAAAGCTTGACTCTCTTGTATGTGTATATCCTCTCCTTTTTCTAGGTCAGGAGCCTGACTCTCACTATTTATTCTCACATCCTCACTCATATGGATAAGTGCATTTTGTCCTACAAAAGTAGGGGTTTGAGAAGTACTTGTGACTGCATGGATAGGGGGTTCCCTTTGTGTAACTTGGGCTAGGGAGCTATCCATGGAATGTGTGTGAGAGCTTGTCTCGAGTATTGGCTCCTCTTGGGAAAAATCAAGAGAATTTAAATGTGTAGTATCAAAAGAATCAAGTATGGGAGAAGAAGGAGAAGAATGTACAGTGTGGAGTGTTAGCTGTTCCTCTGACATTGAAAATTAAGGAACATCAATTGATGACTCTGTGTGTGCACTCCTTGTGTCACTCTTTTCTTGTATTTGCTCTCTTTGGGTTTCCTCTTGTTGGTGAACAAGAGGTTGTGCAGACTCTGTACAGTGTGTTCCTAGTTGGGAACTTTCTTCAATGTCAACATCCTTTTGGGAGGATGGTGACAGTTCACTGTTTTTCCTTATAACCTCCATTGCTTGTTGGGAAGCAATGGATTGCTTTTGGCTAAGGGTTATTAATCTCTTCTTTCTCTGAAGTGGTACTTCAGCTTCTTGTTCTCCCTCATCCTCACTTACTCCCTCAATGATTTTTCTTTTTATTGGGAGCTTCTTGGTTGTCTTTGTTTTTACAACCACAGTTTTTTGGGAAACTATGGAGGGGGCTATGGATTGTTGTTGTGAAGTGGTTGGAGGATTAATGGGGTTTTGGCTTTCAATATCCTCAAAAAATTGCAAAGAATAAAGATTTGGAAGCCTATCAATGAGAATAGATCTCATGACAGGAGGAAAAAATAAGGGAACTTTTACCTTTGCAGATTTATGCTTCACATCAATAAAAAAAATTTTACTCTGCAAAGCAGTTGGTACAACTTGCAATCCAGTAATATTAAGGTTAGTGATTAGATAATAAGCAATCATCATCAAAAACCTAGCATAATAAATTTTATTTTTATTACCAGATTTCAGTTTTGTAGAGTTAAAAGCCCAAAGTTTAGATGTCTATCATACAACACACTATAAGCAATTTGTTGTGTGAGTGTAGTGATAGCATCATAGCCATTGCATTTTGAAGTAAATGTTTTAGTGATTATATCAAAGAACAATGACCACTCTTGCCTTAGATGGGGTCGAGTAATAGACCCAACAGAACCAATTTCAGCAGAATAATGTAAGTTTTTAAACAAAGAAAGAAGTTCTTCATCAGAGGCAGGGGAGTCAAAGTTTTCATACACAGGTAAGTGTAAAGCATTATTAACTACAGTATGGTCGATATTATAAACAGTGTTATCATACCTGAAACTTACCACAGGAGAGTCAGTATCCTCATCCTGGATGGTTGCAGTGGTCCACAACCATGATAACTTCAGCGGCTTGGACGGGAGCTTCATAAATGGTGTAGGTTAGTGTGGAGTTTTGAAGAAAATCCACGAAGGGGTGATACTGGGCTCCAAATTCATGCTTGTTAGCCACCCCTGCATGGTTAGTCTTTATGAAATCGAAATATCCAAACTGGAAATAGACTGTTTTAGCGGCCATTGGAAGAGATTTGTGAACTTTGAAGAAACTTTGAAAAAGGGTTAAATTGTAGAGAATTTGTAGAGAGAATATAATTTCAAAGCTTTGAGAAATTGTGATTGCAGATGTGTTTGATTTTACTTTTAGCAAAGTATGAGAAACGTTTGCAATTCTAAAGATAGTGAACCGTTTTTGATCGTGGGTAGGATAACTACCAGATTACCCTCGATCGGAGATTTCCCTAATCTCTGATAAGTTCACTCATAAGAGACTAGACTCAATTAGTCTCCGATAGTTCATTTTGATTGAGTCAGAGACTGACCAAAAATGATGTCGGGGACTAAGGTAGTCTCCGATAGTTTAATTTTTTAACTCAGTCGGGGACTAATTAAAAACAACTGTCGGGGACTAGTTAGTCTCCGACAGTTCAATTTTTAATTCAGTCGGAGACTAATTAAAAACAACTATCGGGGATTAAGGTAGTCTCTGATGGTTCAATTTTTTAATTCAGTCCGGGACTAATTAAAAACAACTGTCGGGGACTAGTTAGTCTCCGATAGTTCAATTTTTAATTCAGTCGGGGACTAATTAAAAATACTATCAGGTACTAAGATAGTCTCTTTCTCTTAAGCTTTCAGGGAATAAGAAAATGTAGTCCCTGCTACAATTTTGTTCTTTAAAACATTTCCAACAATCAATATAATGATTATTAGCTTCAAAAATTATGTTATTTGATAACAGCTACATTTCAGAAATTAAATTCTAGCTTCTAAAATTCTGTTTAATTAAAAAAAAAAACTACATTCCAGAAATTTAATTCTAGCTTCATAAAAATTCTGTTCACAAAGAACAGCTTCAATTCCAAAAATAAAATTTCTAGATTCATAAAAATTCTGTTCACAAAGAACAACTTCAATTCCAGAAATAAAATTTGTAGATTCTCACAACTAAACAACTTGTTTTCAAAATTTAATCAATTTTTAGAGGCATAATTCAACATTCCTAATTCAGAGACTAATCTAGAAAAAGTAGATTCATCTAAAGGTTTTGTGAATATGTCTGCAAGTTGTTTATCCGTTGTTACCCAGTGTAATTCAATATTACCTTCACTTACATCTTCTCTTATGAAGTGATATCTAATATCTATGTGTTTTGTTCTTGAATGTTGCACTGGATTTTCTGTTATTGCTATGACACTAGTATTATCACAATAAATAGAAATTTTGGATAATGACATACCATAGTCTAGGAGTTGATTCTTGATCCATAGGATTTGAGCACAACAACTCCCAGCTACGATGTATTCAGCTTTTGCTGTTGAAGTAGAAATTAAATTTTGTTTCTTGCTAAACCAAGAAACAAGTCTGCCTCCAAGAAGTTGGCAGCTTCCACTTGTGCTTTTCCTATCAAGCTTGCAACCTGCATAGTCAGCATCTGAATAACCAATTAGTTTAAAATCAGATTCTTTGGGATACCATAAACCAAGGTTTGGAGTACCCTTTAGATATCTGAGTATTTTTTTTACAGCAATCAAATGTGACTCTCTCGGGTTAGCTTGAAATCTAGCACATAAACATGTAGCAAACATTATATCTGGTCTACTTGCAGTTAGATATAAAAGAGAGCCTATCATGCCTCTATAACTAGTAATATCAATTTTCTTTCCTTTTAAATCTTTATCTAGCTTAGTGGCAGTACGCATGGGTGTTTTTGCACAATCAACCAAATCATATTTTCTCAACAAGTCTTTGATATACTTGGACTGACTGATAAATATTCCATCAGTTGATTGATTTATTTGTAAACCTAAGAAAAATGTTAATTCTCCCATCATACTCATTTCATATCTAGACTGCATAAGTTTTGAAAATTTTTCACAAAGTTTTTCATTTGTAGACCCAAATATAATATCATCTACATATATTTGCACCAATATAATGCCAGAGCCTTGTTTTCTATAAAATAAGGTTTTATCTATGATACCTTTAACAAATTTATTTTCAAGCAAAAATTGAGATAGAGTATCATACCAGGCTCTTGGTGCTTGTTTTAAGCCATAAAGTGCTTTGTCTAACCTGTAGACATGATTTGGAAATTTGGAGTCCACGAAGCCTGGGGGTTGGCAAACATAGACTTCTTCTTCCAATTTTCCATTCAAGAACGCACTTTTGACATCCATCTGGTAGACCTTGAAGTTCTTGTAGGCTGCAAAAGCCAAGAAGCTTCTGATTGCTTCAAGTCTTGCTACTGGTACAAAAGTTTCATCATAATCTATTCATTCTTCTTGAGAATATCCTTTTGCAACCAATCTTTCCTTATTTCTTGTAATTGTACCAGCTTCATCCAATTTATTTCTGAAGACCCATTTGGCACCAATTATTGATCTATTCCTTGGTTTGGGTACCAGTCTCCAGACTTTGTTTCGTGTGAATTGGTTTAACTCCTTATCACCCTTACTGTTTTTTCTGACTCAGTTTCTATCTTCTTGATATGATCAATTATCAACTGAGCAGCTTCATCTTTTGTATGGAGGTATTTTACCCAAGTATACCTCGTGTGATCATCCACAATAACCAAAGCATATCTATTTCTTAAGATTGACATCACATTCACTTGACCAAATAAATCCATGTGTAACAACTGTAGAGGGTCAGTGATTGATGTTGCTGGTTTGCTCTTGAATGATACACTCCTTTGTTTCCTTTTCTGGCATGAATCACACAATCCATCTTGTGTAAATTCCAATTGTGAAATGCCAGCTACCAATCCTTTCCTCACAAGCTTGTTTATGTTCTTGAAATTCAATTGGGAAAGCTTCTTATGCCAAAGCCAACTTTCATCAGTTAAAGCTTTGCTATAAAGACATGTGATTTGATCAGTAAAAGAAATAAGATTTGCAACATACAAATTTCCTTTTGTTTTCCCTGTCAAAATCACATTATTAGATTCTTTGTCACACACCAAGCATTAATCTTCTTTGAAGGTGACATTGAACCCCTTATCACATAGTTGACTCACACTTAGTAAGTTGTGCTTTAAGCCATCAACTAGTGCTACTTCAGTGAAGATCTAGGATTTGCTCTAAAATCCCTTCGTAGCGCAAATCTGGCTGAAGCTCAATCCACTGGTAATCAATGATACCGGTGTGATCCTCTTTATAGGGTTGAAGTACTAACACATGAAAAATATCATGCACGTGCCCCAATGCTGTGGTTAGTGCCAATTGGTAAGCTACTTCACCAATGCGTCGGAATATCTTAAAAGGTCCAATGTAGCGAGGACTTAGTCTCCCTTTCTGTCTGAAACATATGATGCCCTTCCATGGAGAAAATTTTAGTAATGCCTAACCTTCGACTTCTAATGTTTGATCCTTCTGATGTTGGTCTCCTTATTGCTTCTGTCAGTCCTGTGCAACTTTCATTCTCTGTTAGATGACTCTAATTGCATCTTCAGTCTACTGAACCATCTCTGGTCCCTCAAGTCGCCTTTCTCTGACTTCGTTCCAATATACTGGTGTTTTGCACTTCCAACCATATAGGGCTTCAAACGAGGCCATGCCGATGCTTGCATGAAAACTGTTGTTGTAGGCGAATTCAATGAATGGTAGGTGTTCATCCTAGTTACCATTGAAGTCTAATGAACATGCCCTCAAGATATCTTCTAAAGTTTGAATTGCCCTTTCGGATTGTCCATCAGTTTGGGGGTGGAATGCAGTACTCATGTCCAATCGTGTACCCAAATAGCCTTGGACGTTGCGCCAAAATCTGGATGTGAAGCGCAGATCACGATCTGATGTAATCGAGATCGGTACTCCATGCCGGCTGAGAATTTCCTTCACATGCATCTTGACTAACTGATCCATCTTGTAGTTATCCTTGATAGACAAAAAGTGAGAATATTTAATTAATCTATCCACTATTACCCATATTGTGTTAGCTACTTTCAATGTCGCTGGTAATCCAACTACGAAATTCAATGTGATGTACTCCCATTTCTATTTTGGGATATCTAAGGATTTTAATAGTCCACTCAACTTTTGATGTTCAGCTTTGACCCTTTGACAGGTGGACATGTACTAACCCATTTGACCATCCCTCTCTTCATATTTGGCCACCAAAAGTTTTGCTTCAAGTCTTGATACATCTTTGTCCCTCTTGGATGTACAGAGAATCTAGAATTCTGAACCTCTTACAGCAATTCTCTCTTTAACTCCACTTTTGCCGAAATCCAGACCCTGTCCTCAAATCTCATTAAACCATTGTCGTGGATTCGACATTTTCCATCTCCTCTTCTGATCAACTTCTCTCTTTCTTCTGCAAGGTCCTTTGGAGTTACCTTGATTATGTCTAACAATTGCGGTCTTGCTCTAATTTCTTCCTCAATTTCCCGTCTCTACCTTGTTGTGATAACATTCAGTTGTAATCTTTCCAAATGCATCTTTACCTTTTCCTGAACTGTCATCACATCCAATTTCTCTCGTCTGCTCAATGAATTAGCTACCATGTTTGCCTTACCTGGGTGATATTTGATTGAGCAGTCGTAGTCCTTGATCAATTCCAACCATAGCCTTTGTCTCATATTCAATTCCTTTTATGTGAAAATGTACTTCAAGCCTTTATGATCGGTATAGATCTCATATTTCTCCCTGTATAAGTAATGTCTCCAAATCTTTAAGGCAAAAATGATAGCAGCTAACTTTATCTCATGAGTTGGGTATTATTTCTCGCAGTCCTTCAATTATCAAGATGCATAAGCAATGACTTTGTCGTGTTGCATCAGGACGACTCCTAGTCCATTTAGTGAAACATCGCTATAGATGACAAAATTTCCTTTATCATCTGGTAAGCTTAACATTGGTGTAGTAGTCAGCATCTTCTTTAGCTTTTGAAAGCTCTTTTCACATTTTTTAGTCCATACATACTTCATCGTCTTTCTTGTCAGATTCGCCAATGGAAAAGCTACTTTTGAGAAGTCTTGGATGAAACTGCGGTAGTAGCCTACTAATCCCAAGAAGCTTTGTACTTCAGTAGGAGTCTTTGATTACGGCCAATAGGTGATAGCTTCAATCTTCGTGGGGTCCACAGACACGCCATTTTCGTTGATCACGTGTCTTAAAAATTTCACCTCTCTAAGCCAGAATTCACATTTCGAGAATTTGGCGTAGAGTCTTTCACGTCTCCAATGCTCAACATGTTCCTCTTCCATCTTGGAGTATATGAGAATGTCATCGATGAATACAATGATGAACTTATCCAATTGTGGCTTGAAAACTTAGTTTATCAGATCCATGAAAGCAGTTGAGTCCGAATGGCATTACTAGGAATTCGTAATGGCCATATCGGGTCCTAAATGCTGACTTAGAGATGTCTTCAGCTTTGATCCTCAATTGATGATATCCCGACCTCAAGTCGATCTTTGTAAAGTATTTCGCATCCTTGAGTTGATCAAACAAGTCGTCGATCCTTGGTAGTGGATATCGATTCTTCACTGTCACTTTATTCAGCTCTCAATAGTCAATGCACAATCTCATCGATCCATCTTTCTTCTTCACGAACAAAATAGGGGCTCCCCACGGTGAGACGCTCAGCCTGATGAATCCTTGATCTAACAATTCTTGTAATTGTAACATAAGCTCCTTCAATTCTGAAGGGGCCATTCTGTATAGCGCCTTGGAAATTGGAGCAGTCCTTGTACTAGTGCGATCCCAAACTCTACTTGTCTGTCTAGTGGTAATCTTGATAGCTCTTCCGAAAATACATCTTCGAATTCCCTTACAATGGGAATATCTTCTAACCTCGGTGCTTCTTTCTCGACATCATGTACATAAGCTAAGAATGCTTCACATCCCTTGTATATCATTCTCTTAGCTTTTATCATGGTGAGGAAGTGAGACGGTTTGGTAGTCTTACTTCCGTGAAATAACACCTTATTGTTTGAAGGTGTTCTTAAGGAAACCTTCTTCCTCTTACAATCTATACTAGCTTGGTACTTATACAACCAATCCATGCCTAGTATTATGTCAAACTCTCCCAAAGGGAAGGGCATTAAATTCGCAGGAAAGTTATGCTTGCCTATCTTTACATAGCAATCAGATAGAACATTTTGAACAGTGTGAACCTTTTGGTTGGCTACTATAACTTCTAGAGGCACTTCTAGGCATTTAGGAGTTATATTAAGGTCTTTAAGAAAGCGTTCAGCTATAAAAGACTTGGTTGCACCAGAATCAAATAATGTGTAAACATGAACTGAGTTGTCCGTAGCGTACCTATCACTACGTTATCGGACATCAATAAGTCCTGTACAGTCATGTTGTAGGTCCTAGCTTGGGGACAGACCGGTACGGTGTTAGCCCCAGAAAGTGGCAACTTTCCTCCGCCTTTCTTTTGCGGGCAGTTTGGAGAAATGTGGCCCTCCACGCAACATGTATAACATGTCTTCACAGTTACCAGAGTACGACTGGTGTCTTGGGGTCTAGCTTGTTGTTGCTGTTGGGGATGGTATTGTAGTTGGGTAGTGGCGAGTGTCTAATTTGGGTAGTTCAGTGAGATATGCCCAGGCTGGTGGCATTTATAGCACGTGTACGTGCCCTTCAAACATGGGGACGTCCCATGATTCTTTCCACATTTGGCACAAACAGTGTCTTTCTTCTTGTTGTCTCCTCCGCCATTGCTACCGAAGTTCCCCTTCCTCTTATTATCATTTTGGTTACTCCCTTCTTCTTGCTTTATCATTACCACATTTGCATGTGGTCTCTCATTCCCTCCACCATTTCCTATGTTTTTTTGGTGGTGGTTGTTGTTTCCCTTCTTCTTCCCAACCTTCTTGTTCTCCCGGTTGAATTCCCGAAGGGTTTTGCCACATCTCTCTGCCACCTTTGTCCTCTGCACGACTTCTGCATATGTACCTAGACATAGGACAACAATTTTTTCGTGGAGCCATGGGTTCAGACCATATTTGAACCTACTTGCTTTTCTTCTCTTGGTATCCACCAGGTGTGGAACGTACCTCTGGAGCTCATTGAACTTCCTCTCATATTCTTCTACCGTCATATTCCCCTGTTTCAGCTATAAGAATTGCTTTTCCAGATCATCAGCAACACTGATTGGGAAATATTTTGGCTGTTGAAAATCTCCTTGATTTCTTCTCATGTGAAGCCTTGATCAGTTGCTTCCCCTCCTCTTGCAGCTAGCTTCTTGGCCAGTTCTAGCCGTTCGGCGGCTACCCACCAGTAATTTGCTTCTCCCTTAAGCAGGTAGGTGGCGTACTCAGGTTTGAGGTCTTCATTCACCCTAGAAATTCAGAAGGCCTTCTCAACTTCGTTGACCCATGTTTGAGCAATAGTGGCAGCTCCTTCGCCATTGAAAGTAGGCGGGCAACTATTCGTGAAGTCCTTGAATGTTACCCTCCTAAGTTGTACTTGCGATGGGTGAGGTGGGTTATTATTTTGTTGAGCAGCTTCCTTAATCATGTTCATCAACAGGGTGATAGAATTAACTTAATTTTCGTTGTTGTTGTTTTCACGATTGTCATTCGAGTTGATACTTCCTTGGTCTCCTTGGTCATTTGCATTGTGATTGGCGCTGGTGTTCCTGGCTTGGTTAGTTCGTGGTCTTCGTACTTGAGACATTTTCTACAAGTGAGAAAAGAAATAATTAATGTTCATAGCCTTTTTCCTTCTTTCATTCTTCCTTCATAAGAGAATTTCATGTGTCTCATATGAAACTCATAATATAACAATTTAAATGCATCCACAAATAATCATGCACAACTTGTAAGAGCTTTAAGGATGAAATTATCATAATATAAATAATATCAAAGGGGTACAATAGTGGAAGTTCACCATTCACTTCAATACTAGCAGAGTTTTGATTGATAACTATGGAAGCCATGCCAATATATTCTTATGGCTACCGTAATTATCATAACAAAAGAAATCAGCTCTGAAGCCTAAGTATAAAATATATGGCATGAATTATGATTACTAGTGGTACAAAAAATATTTAATACAAAGCCTCGAGATCAAGTTCCTCCCATCATTCTGCGCACATAGCAGCACGCCTCTTCGACCTTGTCCACAAGGTTGTGCATCAAATGATCCTGGTCGGCTGTAGTGGGGTGAGGGAGCCTGATGTAATCACTCACCGAGTTTAATATTTCAGTTAGTGTCTCGGTGAGGGTGAGAGACACATCCTAGTATGAGACACTCCAAATGTCAAGGAGTTGGCTGGTCCTTTGGTGTGAAACAGAGCGACGCATCAATCCGTTGTTGCGTGTTGCCATCTCAGCCTGCATTAGGCAAACCCTATGCTGGAGGTAAAAGCAGAATCCATCTAGAAATAACATGGGCACAAGCACCTCTGGAGGCGGTAAGGCGGGTGGGACAATTGGCAGTGCATCTGGTAGTACCGTTGGTGGAAAAGGCAGCATGGCAGGTGGTGGAGCTGGCTGTTCTGCTGGTGGTGAAACTAGAGCAATAGGTACGGTATGTACCAAAACAGAATGGGATCCCATATTTTTATTTTTGGGTTCTCACAACTGATGTTATCCACTGGTGTAGTGTATAGGCTATCACCTGACGGTTTTCCCTGACATTCAAGGTATTCCTTGATGGTTTCCCCTAACGATCAAGGTGTTCCCTGATGGTTTCCTTTATGATGAAGTTGTTACATGATGCCTTCTCGTACACTAATCAATTTTGATAACTGATACTTTAGTAGCATTGACATGAATATCTGAAGTGCGGAATACTTGGATTATTAAGTACAATAGACATCCACTGACTCTATCAAATCCTTTTAAGTTAAACACTAATGATTTGAATACAGTAGATAAGGTCATCCCCTAATGAACTGAGTTGTCCATCAATGCATGTTTATTTATACAAATATACTAAGGCTTATAAAGTACCTTGAGTATTTACACATGCACAGTTATTCACCAACATCTAAATCACCATCATTCATCACTTATACCTAACAGGACCTGTAGCATACGAGCTAGCATTACCCCTAATTTTAGGACATCTCCATAATGTGTGTCGCGCCCAGGAAATTTTGGAAAATGTAGGGGTTGAGTTGTGAGATTGCTTAAAAAAACCTTTTACAAAAGTCTGAGTTTTTATAAATGCGACTGGGTGATAAGATCATTTTTTAAAATGAGTTGCCACCTATCAAATCTCAAACAGCGTGTTAAGGAACCTTTCCAGTTTTATCCTTTTGAAAAATAATTTCAAGATGACTCTTAAATCATGGTCTAGGCGAAACCAAAAAAACCAAGTTCGTTGCTAGGTTGAACAGGGGAAGGTGTTAGGCACCCCCTATCCTTACTATAACTAGTGATTGCTTTTTTAGATTTTGTTTTTATGAAATCATCCCTTCAAACCTAAAGTCGCATTTTAGAAGAAACATTAAAGTGCATGTGTGTGCCAATGTGTGTATGTGCTTAGAGCATTTCCATTATCAAGATTGGGTTACATATTACAACAAATGAACTGGAGGTGAAGGACTAGTCCTCAACAAATATTCAACGCTTTTACCTAACACAAATTTATAACGTTCCAAACTAACTAACTTAAGACTAAACAAATGAACTTTAACAAATGCTGGTTCCCATATTGAAGGTTCTTGGCTGGATCCTCCCCAGGAGGCTTTCAAACCTATGCATCATTAGCTCAGGTAGAAAATAGAAACAAAAGGTTAGAATAGACATCATAACTGTGCAAATATTATGTACATATGGATAACAGGATTAAAATCAAGTCATTTTTTAGACCATTATATAAACTAAGATCATATAGAAATAACGTCGGGACAAAATATATTTATGACAGAACGTCAGGCTGGATGATATTTATATATATACTAGATTAAATATAAAGATGTTATTCCCGGATGAGTAATTGTAGGAAGGGGGGGGGGGGTGTTGAATACAATTTCAACTTTTCTCCCAATGTAAAGATCAAGATATAATTTGTAAATTAATTGCGACACTAATAAACAAGACAAATTATATTAATCAATAAGAATGTATTTTATTGATATTGGAATTAGAAATTACAATCTGGTTATCAAAATTGATACCAGCTTCTGAAATCTATTCAAGTATGAACAACTGCTATCTAGAAATGAATTTCTAGCTTCTCAAATTATGTAAAACTTGCTTCTCAAATTCTATGAATTTGCTGCGTTAGATTTCAGAGTATATAAATTCTTTCTTTTTCTGTATTTCGTATATCTCTGTCTCTTTTCTCTTTCTGTGTTGTTAATATATATTTACTTGCATACTTTCCACACAACTTCCTTTTCTGATCTTTTCTGCTTTTTAACAACTACTCTAATCAATTAGAGTAGTTTCTTTTTATCAATAGTTGTAACAACTCTGTTACCTAACATCTCTATTAAGTCACATTACCGTTACAAAATTTCTTAGCTTTCACAGATCAGCTTCCCAACCTTGTTAATCCAAATGTAACTTGGTTATGGATCTTTGGTCGTCTTCTAGTTCATTTAAGAACTCTGGTAGAGGTGTGATGTGTCAAGTTATTTATCCTTTGATGTGACATTGTTCATCAGTGGATATTTGTCCCTTGATGACTTTGTTCATTAGTGGACATTTATCCCCTGATGACTTATTCATTTATAGCTTATCCCCTGACCAGCTTCGTTGGTAGCCAATCTCTCCGTATTGGTCAACCATCCTTTTCTTAATTTGATTGCCTTAACTTTATAGCTATATGTCATCTTTAGTTTCTGATCATTTATCCCCTGATGGACAGTCTCTGGTGCCGAGATATCCATCCCCTGATGATGAGAAACCTATCCCTTGATGCCGAGAACTTCTCCCCTGATGCCAAGAACTTGTCCTATGATACCCGAGCACTTTGGTGTTTCATAATTTATCCATTGATGCCCAAGCACTTTGGCGCTTAGTAATTTTGGGCTTCACTTGACTTCGGCAATAGAGAATTTCCCTATGACTTTGGCAATAGTCATTTTAAGTTTGGTGATATTGTTGATTTGTCCGACGACTTTGGCGATAGTCATTTTGAGTTTGGCGATATCTTAATGTTGGAGGGTAGAAATCACCAAATTAGGTTGACTAGTAGGAAGAAATGCTTGAGCTTTGTTTGAAGATCATTGATTATGAAGTGTTGGAGCTTCATGTTGTATTTTCTTTTATCAATGCTTCAAAAACATTTTGTGAGTACAACTGCACTTGATCTCTGTGTGATCAAATATTCTGATATTAAGTGTGTTGCTGCATCATCCATAATTTTGTGTTGCTTGTATCCAACCAAACAATCAAAAGATCTTCTCTCAGTATCCTCTGATATTTGATCAGAATTTGGGATTAGAGAATAAATGAGTTGCAAAGGTAGTGAGTGAAACAATTTCTCTTTATTCTTTTTTTCAAGGATCTCATCCTTGTTTACACCCTCTCCTTTTACCTGACTTTTACAAGTCAGTCTCTCACATTTATTTTCCAAAAAAAAAACATTTTGCTTTTAATTTCTTTTTCCTCACCTTTTTCCAGACACAAGATCTGACTCTCATTTTGAATTCTCACAGGTTCACGAAATCTAAAATCTTCCTGTTGTGGGTGACCTTGAGTGGTGTAGAAAATATAGGAAGAAAGTGTTTTGCATCAGTGGATTTTTGATAAAGTGTTATTGTAGTATCCACTGATGAGTTGATAGTTGCTCTTTGTGTTTCAGCTTCAAGAATTGGCTTCTTTGATGATTGAACTATCAAAGAATCTGAAACTAATGGAAATTTTCCATTGCTTCTTAAGAAATATCAAAGAGGGAAGAAGAACTAATAAGGGTAGAATTTGAATATTGGCTGCTCCTCTTGAATAGAGAAAAGAGAAGCATCAATGTGATATCTTGTGTGTTCATTAAGTGACAGGTTGATCATTGATCAGAGCCTGTTTCTTCTTCTTCCTCTGAAAGATATTTAAAGATGTGATCATTGTAGACTCAAATACTTGTGTCCTTGGAGTTGGACTATTTTCAATAGATACAGCCTTTTGAGAGGTTGCACCTAGAGATGTGCTTTTTCCTTTTAGAACTTAATATCCTTTTGAGAGAATATTAAGCAGTCTCCAAGGGTTCTCATTGTTCCTTATTTCTTCCTCATAACTTCCTCTAAATGCTCACCCTCCCCCTCAGCTATTGCTAGATGTGGTTGTTCGGATTTTATGACCTTTATCTGTTGAGAGATAGAGGAGGTGATTTCTGATATAGACTTGTATTAGAGGGTTTTGCTACTTAGGCAGAAGAAGTTGGATCATTACTAACATCCTTCATTGTAGCAGAATTAGAAGAAATAAAGAAGATAATCTCATAAATTAAGAGTTTAATTTATGCTACCAGTAGGTAATTATCCACTAATGAATAATTCATGAGGGGATAAATTATCTACTACTACTTTCAGGTGATAATTTAGAAAAAAATTATCTATTGCTGCAATCTTATCAACCATGCACAAGATTTTCAAGGTTTTATTCACCAAAGTTGTGCATACCTAACTCACTTACCAACCTTTTGAAGGTGGCTTCATCCAAAGGTTTGGTGAAAATGTCTACAAGCTGCTTCTTTGTTGGAACAAAGTGAAGTTCCATTGTACCATTCATCACATGTTCTCTGATGAAGTGATACCTGATGTCTATGTGTTTTGTCCTAGAGTGTTGCACATGATTCTCTGTAATGGCAATAGCACTGGTGTTATCACAATAAATAGGAATTTGATTACACACCATATCATAGTCCATTAGTTGAGTTCTCATCCATAAGATCTGAGCATAACAACTCCTAGAAGCAACATATTCAGCTTTAGCTGTTGAGGTTGACACATAATGTTGTTTCTTGCTAAAGCATGACACTAGTTTGCTTCCAAGAAATTGACAGCTTCCTGTGTTGCTTTTCCTGTCTATTTTGCAACCTGCATAATCTAAATTTGAGTAGCCTATTAGTTTGAATCCAGAATCTCTAGGATATCAGATTCCAAGATTTTGAGTACCTTTAAGATATTTGAATATCCTTTTAACAACAATCAAATGAGATTCTCTAGGGTCAGCTTGAAATCTAGCACATATACATGTAGAAAACATTATATTTGGTCTACTTGCAATTAGATATGAGAGTGAGCCTATCATTCCTCTATAACTTGATATATTAATTTTCTTTCCTTTTAAATTAGTATCAAGCTTAATGGATGTTGCCATGGGTGTTTTAGCATTTGAAACATCTTCCAAATCAAATTTCCTTAAAAGATCTTTGATATATTTTGATTGACTGATAAAAGTACCATTAGCAGTCTGTTTAACCTATAGACCTAAAAAGAAATTTAGCTCACCCATTATGCTCATCTCATATCTATTTTTCATCAGTTTTGAGAATTTAGAACATAAATTCTCATTAGTAGAACAAAATATGATATCATCTATATAGACTTGAACAAGTATTATGTCACCAACATATTTTCTATGAAAAAGGGGTTTGTCTACAATACCTCTTGTGATATGATTTTCAAGTAAAAATTGAGATAAAGTATCATACCGTTCTTTTGGTGCTTGTTTAAGTCCATAGAGCGCTTTGTCTAACCTGTAAACATGATTGGGAAATTGATGATCTTCAAAGCCAGGAGGTTGCTGGACATACACCTCTTCTTGTAGTTTCCCATTCAGAAAGGCACTCTTTACATCCATCTGGTACACTTTAAAATTTGCATGAACAACATAGGCAAGAAATATCCAGATTGCTTCCAATCTTGCTACTGGTGCAAAGGTTTCATCATAGTCAATCCATTCTTCTTGTGAATAACCTTTTGCAACCAGTCTGGCCTTGTTCCTTGTCACTGTACTAGTTTCATCCAGCTTGTTTCTGAAGACCCATTTAGTACCAATTATTAATTTGTTCTTTGGTTTTGGCACTAGTCTCCAGACTTTGTTTCTTACAAACTAATTGAGCTCCTCTTGCATAGCAATCACCTAATCAGCATCTTGTAATGCCTCCTCAACCTTTTTAGGTTCAATCTTTGACAAATAGTTGAGGTATAGGCATTCATTTTGAGTAACACTTCTTATTGTCACACCTTCAGTTGGATTTCCTATAATCTGCTCTATAAGATGATCTCTTGTCCATTTTGTCTGTGGAGAAAATCTTCTTGAAGAAGAAGCTTCATTTGTTCCTTGTCCTCCGTGGTGTAAAGTGATTTCAGCTTCTTCAGAAGCTCCCCTTGAATCAATGAGTATTTCTAGATTGGAGTTTAAGATATCCGCTGATTCATTATCCACTGACAATAGATTATCCCCTGATGCAGTGCCATTATCCACTGATATTGCATTTTCCTCTAATAAGGCTTCCTCCGCAGGTATTGAATTATCCACTGACAAGGTAGCTTCGTTGGGTTCAACTTCATCATCTAAAGAGTCTAGAAGATCTACTTCATCTTCATTCTAAAACCTTAGGATCTCATGATTTCCTTCATCTTGCATTCCAATTATCTTCTGATCATCAAATGCAATATGAATAGATTCCATTACAGTGTTCAGCCTAAGGTTATAGACTCTGTATGCTTTGCTTGTTAGAGAATAACCTAGGAAAATTGCTTCATCAGCTTTACGTTCAAATTTTCCTAAGTTTTCACCTTGACATCTTAGTACAAAGTGTGAGAACCCGAAAATGTCAATAAATTTTGTTATGAGATTTATTTGATTCGATATGCGTGCAAGGCTTGAATTATATGTTTCAATTGCTTTTATGATTAAGCATGCTATGCTTTAGATTCTGCTAGCATGATATGAATGATAATGCATGGATATAACTGAGCTTTGATTATTAGCTATTTTTTTTATATTATATCCGTGCTAATGAATGAGAATGATATGTCTCTTAAATGGGGCATGAGAATGATGTCCCTTAAATGGGTTATGCCACATGGTTGGCAAGAGGAAAAGAAAGGTGCTGATGTGTTCTTCGCCTTTTTCTAAACACAAGGTTTGACTCTCATTTTGGATTCTCTCAGGCTCACTGGAAATATGAAATCTTTTTGTTGTAGGTGACCTGGAGTGGTGTAGGAAATGTAGGAAGTAAATGTTCTTCATCAGTGAATGCTTAAGAAAAAAGATTTGTATTATCCACTGTTGAGTTGAGAACTGCTATTTGTTTCAACTTCAAGAATTGGCTTCTCTAATGATTGAATTATCATAGAATCTGAAACCAATGAAATTATTAAATTTTCATTGCTTTTAAAGAAATATTAAAGAGAGAAGAAGAAAGAATAATGGTAGAATTTGAGTATTGGTTGCTCCTCTTAAATAGAGAAAAGAGAAGTATTAATGTGAGACCCTGTGTGTGCACTCTTAGTGACAGGGTGATCATTGCTCAGTACTTGTTTCTTCTACTTCCTTTAAAGGTATTTATAGATATGATCATTGTAGACTCAAATACTTGTGTCCTTGGAGGTGGACTATTTTCAATAGACATAGCCTTTTGAGAGGTTGGACCTAGAGATGTGTTTTTTCCTTTTAGACTCAATATCTTTTTGAGAGAATATTAAGCAGTCTCCAAGGATTTCTATTGTTCTTTATTTCTTCCTCTAAATTTCCTCTAAATGTTCACCCTCTCCCTTAGTTATTAGTGGTTGTGGTTGTTTTCTTTTTACAACCTTTATCTTTTGAGAGATAGAGTAGGTGACTTTTAATATATACTTGTGTTTAGAGGGTTTTGCTACTTGGGTAGAAGGAGTTGGAACATTACTAACATCCTTCATTATAGCAGAATTAGAAGAAATAAAGAATAAAGTAATAGAGAATTAAGACAATACCTAAATCAGCTATGACAAGATCCTTAAATAGATGAAGAATATTGAACATAGGGAATCCTGCATAGCATATTAGTTTCTCTACTATATATATATAATCAGTGGTTAATTATCCATGTTAGGAATTATAGCATTTGATGATGATGTATAACATTTAGAATTGTTAAATTTTGTAAATGTACAAGTACCTGCAGTAATGTACTATGAGAATCTACTATCAAGAAACTGCAGGAAAGCATCAGAGACTACAATGAATGCACTTGGAGAGTTCAACAAATGTCAAAGTTGATCAAGCAAAATTAGCCTATCGGAGACTAAGTTTTTGTCTATTGGAGACTAAGCTTTTTGCCTATCGGGGACTAAGTTTTTGCCTATCGGAGACTAAGCTTTTGTCTATCAGAGACTAAGATTTTGGTTGTCGGAGACTAAGTTTTTTGGCTGTCGGAGACTAAGTTTTTTGTTTGTCAAAGACTAAGTTTTTGGCTGTTGGAGACTAAGTTTTTTGCCTGTCAGAGACTAAGATTTTGGTTGTCGGAGACTAAGTTTTTGGCTGTCGGAGACTAAGTTTTTTGTCTGTCAGAGACTAAGTTTTTTTTTGGCTGTCGGAGACTAAGTTTTTGTCTATCAGAGACTAAGTTTTTTGGCTGTCGGAGACTAAGTTTTTTAACTGTCAGAGACTAAGTTTTTGAACTATCAGAGACTAAGTTTGTGAACTATCAGAGACTAAGTTTTTTGAACTATCAGAGACTAAGTTTTTGGTCTATCAGAGACTAAGTGTTTGTTCATCAGAGACTAATGTTGAAGCAACCAGAGACTATCCATCAGAGAATAAATTTCCACTGACATAAGTGATGACATATGACTAAAGATAGTGGAAATAAAGATAAGGATGGTTGTCCAATAAGGAGAGATTGGCTACCAAGGAAGCTTCAAGGAAATAAGTTATACACACACACACATCAAGTTGCAAGTATGAAACCTGCAAAGTCTCAAGCATGAAACCTGCAAAACAACAAGTTGAAATACTGTAGAGACAACTTATAACAACTTGAAGCAAGAAGATTCATTGAAGCTAGACTAATTATGTCCAGAGAAGCCCACAAAGATAAGATATATATTGCTGATATCTTATCTTGGGAACTCCAAGAAGAAAAATGGAAGCTGGTGCAGTGAATATACACCAGAAAAATCACATAAACAGGCTGGCATCCAAGGGAGGCTGTATAATGAAGAAAGTTGTGTGAGAGAGCTGCAAGTACCAATAAACTACAGAGATATTTTTGGTAAACAGCTCAAAATAGAAGCTTGGAGTATATGGAAGCTGTGTCTATAAATAGACATAGAGTAGCTGAGGTAAGATATCTGAGAACTGAGAAACATCTGATAATAACAAGAATATATTTCATCTCAAATCACATATCTCTCAGAATAACACTTCCATACACATAAAGAGTTAGCAGTTGAAATTAGTTTTACAGAAAAAGAAGCAAGTTATTACAACTTGAGAAGCTGTTTCTTTTAAACAGAAGACATTGTAAAGATTCAATTTAATTGATAATATCATTCTTTATTGTTGATTACAATTTATATCTTGCAAGTTTACTTTACTGTTTCTATTGTTGTATCATTTCAGTAAAGTTTTATAACTATTCTTGGAAATTAAATTGTTCATAACAGTTTAGTTTTGAAGAAAAAAGTTTGTAATTGTATTCAACGCCCCCCCCCCCCCCCCCTTCAACAATTACTCACATGGGACAAACAATCCATTATCAGTTAAATTGTTGGAGGATGATTAGTCACTGTTGCATTATCATCAATTAATAATTATATTTTACAAATAACAATTATTGACTAATGATTCTCACAATGATTATCTATTGATCAATTAATTTTGTCAAAGGATAACTTTACTGCTTCAATCAATTAGTCTTTGGTAACTAAGTCATGAGAAAATAATTAACTATTGTTACTATTTATCAGCGTTGCACAAAATTTGCAAAGAATTTATTCACCAAAGTAGAGCATTCGTAGCTCACTTACCAACCTGTTGAAGGTGGCTTCTTCCAAAGCTTTGGTGAAAATGTCTACAAGCTGCTTCTCAGTTGGAACAAAATGAAGTTCCACTGTACCATTCATCACATGTTCTCTGATGAAGTGGTACCTGATGTCTATGTGCTTTGTTCTAGAGTGTTGCACAAGATTCTCTATAATGGAAATGACATCGGTGTTGTCACAATAAATAGGAATTTGATTATACACCATACCATAGTCCATTAGTTGATTTTTCATCCATAAGATCTGAGCACAACAACTCCCAGCAGCAATGTATTCAGCTTCAGCTATTGAGGTTGACACATAATGTTGTTTCTTGCTAAACCATGACACTAGTTTGCTTCCAAGAAATTGGCAGCTTCCTGTTATGTTTTTCCTGTCTAATTTGCAACCTGCATAATATGCATCTGAATAGCCTACTAGGTTGAATCAAGAATCTCTAGGATACCAAATGCCAAGATTTGGAGTACCCTTGAGATATCTGAATATTCGTTTAACTACAATCAAATAAGATTCTCTAGGATCTTATTAGAATCTAGCAAATAAACAAGTTGAATACATTATATATGGTTTACTTGCATTGAGATATAAGAGAAAGCCTATCATGACTCCATAACTTGAAACATCAACATTTTTACTAATTGAGTCTTTGTCAAGTTTAATGGCTGCTGCCATGGGAGTTTTAGAAGTTACAACATCTTGTAAATTAAATTTCTTTAAAAGGTTGTTTAAATATTTTGTTTGACTAATGAAAATTCCATCAGTGGTTTGTTTAACCTGTAAACCTAAAAAGAAAGTTAATTCTCCCATCATGCCCATCTCTTATCTACTTTGTATAAGCTTAGAAAACTTAGAATATAAGCTCTCATTAGTATAACCCAATATAATATCATCGACATAGACTTGAACAAGTATAATATGACTAGAATGTTTTCTGTAAAATAAATTTTTATCTATGATACCTCTAGTGAATTTATTTTTAATTAAAAATTTAGATAGAGTATCATACCATGCTCTTGGTGCTTGTTTAAGTCCATAGAGTACTTTGTCTAACCTGTAGACATGATTGAGAAATTTCTTATCTTCAAAGCCAGGAGGTTGCTGGACATATACCTCTTCTTGTACTTTCTCATTCAGAAAGGCACTCTTTACATCTATCTGGTACACTTTGAAATTTGCATGAGCAATATAGGCAAGGAAAATCCTTATTGTTTCTAATCTAGCTATTGGTGCAAAAGTTTCATCATAGTCAATCCCTTCTTCTTGTGAATAACCTTGTGTAATTAGTCTGGCCTTATTCCTTGTCACTGTACCAGCTTCATCCAACTTGTTTCTGAAGATCCATTTAGTACAAATGATAGATTTATCCCTTGGTTTTGGTACTAGTCTCCAAACTTTGTTTCTCACAAATTGATTGAGTTCCTCTTACATAACAATTAACCAATTGGCATTCGACATGCAGTAATGCCTCCTCAACTTTTTTAGGTTCAATCTTGGATAAAAAGTTGAGGTATATGCAATCATTCTGAGTAGCACTTCTTGTTGTCACACCTTTAGTTGGATCTCCTATAATTTGCTCCATAGGATGATCTTTTGTCCATTTTATCTGTGGAGGTAATCTTCTTGAAGAAGGAGCTTCATCATTGTAATTTCCTTCTTAGTGTTCAGTACTCTCAACTTCAGAGAAAACTCCCCCTGAATTAGTGCTTAAGTCAGGGCTTAAGTTTTCCCCTGATGGATTATCCCCAGTAAGACTTAAAAATTCTAACAATTAAAAATCAATTATCAGCTTGAAGTTTTTGTATTGTATATATACAAAACAATAGAATTGTACCGCTTCTTGTATCTCTATAAATTCAATTATAGCTTCTGATTCTGAATTGTAATTCAGCTTTTGATTCTGAATTGTAATTCAACTTCTGATTCTATTCGATAATATATTTCTATTTACAATTCTGAATAGGTACATTAACTCAATATAATTAAATTTGGTAAGTTTTCTAACCAACTTCATTTTCAACATATCTTCAATATCCATGTTGAAGTCAACTTTTAATTAAATTAGAACTTTGTACTGCATCGGAGAGTAATATTTACTTTAGTCTCTGGCAGCTTCAATAATAGTCTCTGACAAACTTAGCTTAACCTCCGATAGGCTTATTCTTTAGTCTCCGATAAGCTTGGCCTTAGTCTCCGACAGGCTTGACTAACTTCATCAAATTTTCAGTCTCTGGTAGTTAGTCCCTGATAGACTAAACTTAATCCCTGACTTTGTTGAATCCTCCAATGCAGTTCTAGTAGTCTCTTACAATAAAAATTAACTTACTCTCATAAAAAAAATATATTACATGTATTAGAGAGTAAAATACCAGCTACCAAAAACTTAAATGATATAAACTAATACTAACTGTACATCTATATTTCTAACTATTCTAAGTACAATCATCATCAAATGTTATAAAACTTAACAATCTCCCCATATTTATGATTATCAATATGATAAACATAAATCAAGGTTGATGATAATGTCAAAACTCAAAATTACAAGAATTACTAAGAAACAAAAATTTAAAGAATGTATCAATTACAAATGTACCTGAACTAAGATGTTTGACCTTAAATTTTAGCTTCACCTAGACTCAAGTTTAAATCCTTTAAGTCTGGCTTCAAAAACAAAAAAACTTTGAAACAAAATTTCAACTTCTCTTTAATTTCTCCTTTTCTTCCACAGCTCTTTCATGTTGATTTCTTTGACTTTCCTTTCTAACAACATTTTGAACCTAATCTCATTTTCATCAATTGAGTCCTTGAGTAAGGTGATGAATCCTTCAAGTTCAGTTAAGCTTACATTGTGATCTTTTTGTCATAGTCAAAGAACACAACTCCTCCATGAAAATTCACATAGTACAATCCAAAAGGAATTGCTTGCAATTGTGGCAACTTGAATAATTTTTCCATCTCTTCAACCTCCTTCTAGATTTGCCTCCTGAATTCTAAATTTAGTAGAGAATTCCCTGTTACAACAACCAGCAACCACTCCAAATCTTTGAATGACCTCATATCCAGGCTTGGTTTATTTAGACGCGGAGTCTCTCCATCTTTTTGAATGACTTTGAGATACTCCTTGTCATTTTCATCCTTTTCAGCATTAATGACTTTAACACTCTTCTTAAAAGCTTCTTTAATCTCAAATGTGTTGTCCATTCCACTCCTAGAGATTCTACTACTTGGGACTGGTTTGGATGTTCGAGTTTCTGAATCTTTCTGAGGTTTACTCATCACTGATTTTCTTCTAGCTCTTTTCTCAGCCTACTTAATTTCCTTATTTTTCCTTCTAGTCTATGCAGATTTTTGAGCTCTTGGTTTTCTTGCGGCTGCTGCTTTCTTCTTTCCACTTCCTCCTCCCTAGTTGCCGCCATCTCCTCTTCTCTTTCCAATTGCTGAGCATATAGTGCATCAACTTCCACTAACTTTTACTCTTGAGGATAGACATACCCTACCTTCCCATCAATTACAACCTCTACAAGTTTAGGGAAGTGAGCAGTCTTCATGGCATCACCCAATAGCTTTGGTTGTCCTGGTTGAATGCACTTTTTCTTCTTTGATTCTTAAACCAGGATGCCATTGCCTTTATCTTGTTTAGTTACAGTAAGAGGAACTGTTGTTGCAGTTGTTGCTATAGTAGAAGCTTCAACATCAACTAAAATGCTAGTCTTGATGGCTACATCAAGTTATTTGTTAACTTGTTGAATTCTGGTGAGTTCAGCCATCAAGCTAGCTAAGCTAGAATCCTCAGGGACAACTTCCTTGTCTAGTTCTTGAACTGCAGTCCTTACTTGACTACTTTCCCCCTTTTTGACATCAGCATCTGTAGGTGAAGGAGAAGACGGAGCCATAGAAGGGATGGCTTGGAGTATAAGTTGTTTGAGGTCTTAAATGTTGGTGGATAATTGTGCTCGAGTATGTAAAATGGACTGGACATTTGATTCTAGGGCTTGAAGTCTCCTCTCAGTGCTAAAATGCTCTTTAAGTCGCATGTCAATAGAGTTGAGCATCCTCTTGGGAAGATGACCTTCATAACACTGACACATTTTATCTGTCTCTAGCTCCAATCCTGGTCTCGACATTCTGGAGTGCAACCTTGAGACCATTGATCAAGAAGTGCTGGAGCTTCATGTATTTTTTGTCAGTCTTGATCAACTCCTCATAGACTGCATTGGGAGTAAGATCAGCTACACTAGCCCTAGAGTGGTCAAATATTCTTTTCGTAGCTGTGTAGCCGCCTCATCCAATGTATTTGTGAACCTTGCATCTAGCCAAACACCCACATTGTCTTCAGATCCCTCTGTAGGCTCAAGTTCACTTGTAGTTTGTCTTCAATGCTCATATCCTATCCTGATGATGTTGAAGTCCATATAGGACTTCAAAGTCTATATTGGACATGTCAACTAGTATTTGAAGTCCATATCCCCTGGCTAAGAGCTTTTCTCAATATCCTTGGTGGATTGATGGGTAGTTGGGGTAGAAGAATCTTGAGCTGCTTGAGAGGTAGAGGGCTCAACATGTTCCAAAAATTCACCTGTTGAAAATGTAGATTTCTCTCCATTATTTTGTTCAAGGATCTCATCCTTGCTCACTCCCTTTCCTTTTGTCTGGAGTTGGACATCCAGTTGCTCTCCCTCTCCTTTTTCCAAGCTATCTAAAGCTTGACTCTCTAAATTTTGATGTATCTCTCCTTTTTCCAGGTCAGGAGCCAAACTCTCACTATTTATTCTCTTTGCCTCACTCATTTGGGAAAGTGCACTTTGTCCTAAATAAGGAGGAGATAAAGAATAATTATCCATGACACCAAGAAGAGGGTGTTCCCTTAGTAAAGAAGTGGTTAGGGATTTTTTCAAGGTAAGTGTTTAAGCCATGGGGTTTTGAGAACTGACTGCTCTTGTACTTTGAACAAGTGGTTCTTGTATATCAGTCTCTAGTAAGATGTAACCATTAGTCTCTAGTGGAGAGCTAGTATTTGGTGGGTGACTCATCTCTGACCAGTCCATTTGAGATCTACCATGAGTGTTGGCTCTTCCTAGAAAAAATCAAGAAGATTTGAACTTTGAGAATCTAAAGAATCAAGAATATGATAAGAAAGAGGAGAAAGTATAGACTAGAGTGTTGGCTGCTCCTTAATAATAGGAATTTGAGGAGCATCAAGTTGAGTTGACTCTGTGTGTGCACTCCTTGTGTCACTCTTTCTATTTCTTCTTCTCTCATAATAGTTTTCCCTTGTTTTTGTACAAGGGGTTGTGTAGACTCTTTACTTGTTGTTTTTGGTTGGGAACTGTCTTCAATGTCAACACCTTTTGGGAGGATGTTTCTGGTCTACTGTTGTCCCTTTTAACCTCTATTGCCTTTTGAGATGCAACAGATTGCTTTTGGCTAAGGGTTATCAATCTCTTCTGTTAGGTTTTAGAACATTTGATGATGATTGTCTTTAGATTACTTAGAATACAAATGTATAGAAAGTGTTAATTAGTAACACTGAAGTTTTGTAGCTAGCAGTTATCTCTTTGTTTGTAATTTATTCATTATTTGTAAAGAGATAAAATTATTTCATATTTGTAAGTAACTGCTGGAATGATGTATCGAAACTTCAGAAAGTCAAGATGTGTATTTGATCCGTTAGAATTTGCAAAAAGGCTTGTCGGAGACTAGGAGAATTGGTCAGGGACTAAAAAGATTTTATCTGTCGAAGACTAGTTTTGCCTATCGAAGACTAAAGCTTACGTCATCGGAGACTAAAGTTAAAAGCATCAGAGACTAAGCTGACATCATCAGAGACTAAGCTTTAACGCTTCAGAGACTAAACAATTCTATCAGAGACTACACAAGCTGATGTCATCAAGGACTAAATGCACCGAAGACTAGTAATGACGTCACCAGAGACTAAAGATGAAGCGTCAGGGACTAATCGTGATTTATTTCCTGAAAGATACAGAGTTCGAATTAAAATGGAATGTCTTCCACGTAAAGTAAAATATTATTGAAGACGTAGCTGGTAAGGAAACCTACCAGAAATCTATTCCTATCAAAAAGGAAAGATTGTATTTGATTCGAATAAGGAAACTGAATTTTATTCAGAATAGGAACTGAGTTATAATTCAGTTGGAATAGAAGCTGTAATCAGTTTTTTTTACAGAGAATTGTAACTTTGAAGCTGTATAGGTTTTTCATAGTTTTGTATCTTTTCCTATACAGAATAGAAAAGAAGCTAACGATTACATTATTGTAATTGTTAGGATTTGTATTCAATTGTAAATTAATAAAGCAATTGTTTATAAATTGATTCGTGTTCTTGATCTTTATATTCCGCAAGAAAAGTTAATTTCTTAAAGATCAAGTAATACGAAAAGATTTCAAAGAACTTGTATTCAACCCCCCTTCTACAAGTTCTCGGCGTCTCACTGGGAAAACAATTGGTATCAGAGCCTGTAATTGAATTTATTCAATTAATACGTTCCAAGAGATGGCCAATGATGAAGCAAGCAGCTCTAGCATAATGTCATATGCGGGAAGTCGTGATGGTGGTACTAGAATTCCCATACTTAAAAGAGAAGAATATCCTATGTGGAAGCAAAAGATGTATATGCACTTAAGAGCAACATATCCAGATTACATTGATAGGATTGAGAAAGGTCCTTTTCTACCCAGGAAATTTATTCCTGCTAAAACTGTCGAAGGATCTGTTGTTGCAGAACACTTTGAACTTGCTCCAGAAAGTGATTATACGAATGAAGACAAGTTGCAAGTGTTAAAGGATGCTAAGGTAATGAACATACTTTATAATGGAATTGATAAAAATATGTTCACAAGCATCATAAATTGCACTACATCAAAGCAAATCTGGGACACCATCAAAGTCCTGTGTGAAGGGACTGACCAAGTTTGAAAGAACAAAAGATCATTGTTAACACAACAATATGAGTTCTTTCAAGCAAAGCCTGGTGAATCAATAACGTCAGTATATGATAGGTTCAACACTTTGCTCAACGACTTGAAAACACTTGGGAAGTCCTATGATAATGAGGATGTCAATACTAAGTTCATGAGATCTCTCCCACCAAATTGGGATCCAAAGACAACAGCAATAAGAAAGGCTCATGACTTGGATATCCTCACACTGGACAGGCTCTATAGGAATTTAAAGACCTATGAACTTGAAGTAGAGCAACGACAATGCATGCATGGCAAGGATAGAGGAGCTGCGTTGATGGTTGAGACAAGCAAGTCTCAAGTGAAGCTTGATGTGGAATCTTCTGATGCTAGCTCGACTGATCAGGAAGATGAACTGGATTTTGTTGATGACGTGGAGGAATTCATGGCATTCATGGTCAAACAGTTTAAGAAATTTAGGGACAACAGAAAAGGAAGAAAATCATCAAGGAAACCTAACCCTAAACGTGAAGGTCAAAAAGTCACCTTTGACTTAAAAAAGATAAGATGCTACAACTGTGATGGGTTAGGGCACTTTGCCAATGAGTGCAGGAAGCCTAGATCTAGTGATAGATCTAAGGATGAGAAATCAAGGAAAGACTTTGCTGACAAGAAAGCTAAATCCAAGAGCAAAGCCTTGATTACTGAGGGAAAAGATTGGATTGACAGCGACTCTGATGAAGAAGTTGTCAACTTTGCCCTAATGGCTCGTAGTGACGAGTCAAGTGATTCTACAAAGGTATGTGATGCAAATCAGAAATTTAATGTGCTTAATTTACTTGATACTTCTAGCATTGAAAGCATACAAAAAGATATGTTTGATTTGCATGTCAGTTTTAGGTCTTTAACTATTGAACATACTAATGTAAAAGAATCACGTGACAATCTCTTGAAAAGAAACAAGTTTCTTGAATAAAGATTGGCACAATTTGACACTATCAAGTCTGATTTAAACAAAGCTCATCACATGATTGATGCTTTGAAAAAGAGGGAATATTACTTATGTTAGAGATAAATGATGATGATGATTATGTAATAAATTGTGCAACTGTAAATACTTGAGGTATTTTATAAACCTTAAGATCAGCACAAGTTTTGTACCCACTAATGATACACTTATTCATCAGTGGATGGTTAATAACTTCACAAGGCAAGTCAGAAAACAGAAACATTCAAAGGACTTGACAAAGTGAAGAAGAATGTCTGATGCTACTTGTAAACAGTCAAAGTATTCCGCACATCAGAAATTCTAATCAAAGTTACGTTGATTAAGTTCCATCAGGGGAACCCATCAGGGGGAACCCATCAGGGGAACCCATCGGGGAGAACCCATCAGGGAGAACCCATCAGGGGGAACTCATCAGGGTATGACGAAGGCAGATCAACCCGTCAGGGAAACACTTCAGGACATGTCATTGTCAGGCAAACCAATCAGGGTAACCCGTCAGGGGAAATGACCAACATACTTGCAGCTAAGTTGAGAAAAGCAGCACGTATCAAGCACGTGATTTCTTCAACTGATCAACATATAAGCAAAGGAGTTCTCATTACAAAACGATTGATTTGAATCTATCCAACAGATAAAAACAAAAAAAAAAGAAGCACACAACTCTAGGAAGCTCTGTAATATATTTCTTGAGAGATTTATTTTTCAGAGAAAAGTTTTTGTAGCTAGTGAGTGTGAGAAGCTGTGAATTTTATTTACAGAATTTGTAGCAGTAAATCACATTTGTATTCAGGTGTTTTAAGTTTAAAAGAGCGAAAAGATTCTGGTGTTTGTATTCATCCCCCCCCCCCCCCCTTCTACAAACACTTGTGCTTATATTGCACTAACAATTGGTATCAAAGCCTTTTAGCAGATTTCACTTGCTAAACACGATCATTATCTATGGCCAATAAAGCTGGAAATAGTAAAGTCCCCATGTTGGAAAGGGGCAAATACTTCTTCTGGAGACAAAGAATGATAGTTCATCTAAGAGCTATTGATGATGAATACTTGCAGATTCTAGAAGAAGGACCTCACATTCCCAAGAAGCTCATTCCTATAGAAGTCGTTAATGGAGTCAGTATTCCTGAAAAGCTTGTCCCAAAGACAACTGATGAAATGACGATAGAGGAAAGATAAAAGGTGAAAAAGGATCTTAAAGTTACTTGGATCCTGTATAATGGTTTAGACGATGATATGCTGAATAGTATCATGAATCTTACCACGTCTAAATCTATATGAGATACCATACAAATCCTTTGTGATGGTACTGAGGAAGTGAGGGAAAATAAATTGCAGCCGTTGACACAACAGTATGAGTGGTTCACAATGAAAAATGGTGAAACACTTACTGAAATGTTTGATAGATTCAACAGGTTGGTAAATGACCTGAGATTATATGGGAAGACATATGCTAACAAGGATGTGAACAGAAAGTTCATGAGAGCCCTTCCCATATCATGGGATCCTAAGACAACAGCCATCAGGGAATCCAAGGACATGAATCTTCTAGACTTGGATAGGCTTTATGGCACCCTAAAGACATATGAACTTGAGGTTCAACAAAGATCTGAAATGTCAGGAGATGCTAGAAAGCTTAAATCTGTAGCCCTGATGGCTGCCACGAAGGACAAATAAGAAGCAAGGCCAAGTGTCTTGATGAAGCAGCAACTAGAAGATGCTGACATAGAAGGGGACAAAGAAGCTGACTTCAAGGAGGAAGAATATACTCCGGAAGAGTTAGAGGAGCTAGATGAAACCATGGCCTTTCTTGCAAAAAGGTTTTCCAAGCTGAAATTCCAAAAGGCTTCGGGATCTAAAAAATTTTCAGCAAGGAAACCCAGTAGCACTAAAAACTTTATTGACAAATCAAGAATAAAGTGCTACAAATGTAATGAGATGGGTCACTTTGCAAATGAGTGCCGCAAGGCCACAAAAGATGGTGAATCCAGAGACAAAGAAGATGTTGTGGATTACAAGAAGAAATACTTTGACCTTCTTAATGCAAACAAGAAGGGAAAAGCATATATAGCAGAGGGAAAGGACTGGGTTGACTCTGATGAGGAAGAAAATGAAGAGTATGTCAACCTAGTCCTGATGGCCTCATCCACTGACAGTAGCAGCTCATAGGTAAGCCTCGAAATTTCCTCTAACATGTCTAAAACTGATTATGTTAAAACTATTAAGGAAATGGCCTGTGAGATAAAGGATCTCTATGACACCTTGAGGAGTGCTGTAGCTGAAACTGAGAGAGTGCAGAAAATAAATGAATAGTTATCTGCTAGGAACAATCTTTTAGAATCAGAAAACTCCAAACTTGAGAGTCTTGAAAAAGAACTCTCAAGGACTAAAAATCTTCTTGACTGTGCTATCAAAAGAGAGGAATGGACCTCAAATCTTCTTAATCAAGAAAGGGAAGTCATTAAGAGATGGAATGAGTCAAGCAGGAAACTGGAGGATCGTTTGAAAAGTCAGAAATCTGATCCAAAATCTGGTTTGGGCTATGAAGAGACTCAAGTGCAGCAACCTCCCATTGAGGTTGTGATGGCAGCTAGCTTTGGAAAAGGGCCATCTCAAACTATCAAGTTTGTTAAGGCAACAACAAAGCTAGAATCTAGGAATATCTTCCCAATGAGTGAAGCTTCCACTAGTGGGGGAGAGGCAAGAAAATTATTCTTGCCAAAACACTCAACCCTCCAGTTATGAAAGAACTAAACTGTGCATCAGTGGATACACAGTCATTAGGGGGAAAGAGTGCATCAGGCCGTTGTAGCCCGTCCAGGGAAAAAGGCCTGTCAAGGGAAAGCAGGAAGAATAGAAATGGTAAGCTAGGTGTTAATAAAACTAGCAATTATTCATCTATTCATGAAGCCCCTAGAAAAGTGTGCTGGAATTGTGATAATTGTAATCATTTATCTTTTCAATGCAAAGTAAAACCACAAATTTTGACTGGCACAATTTTGTATGCTAATGATTTACCAACTGTTAAAGCCTGCTCCTCCAAGAAAAAAGGCAAGATAACTGTTGAGAAATCAAAAGCATATATTGAAGCTCCTAAAAAGGAGAAAGTTTTAAATTTGCCAAATCCAAAAGTCACTGATAAAGAAAAGGTTGTATTACCTTTTACTGTGACTAAACCTAGAGGACCCAAAACAAATTGGGTACCAAAAACTATTTAAATGTTTTCTTGTGTGAAGGGAAAGGTCAAAAGCAATCAAATCTGGTTTCTAGATAGTGGCTGCTCAAGGCACATGACAGGAAACAAAGCCCTGCTCACAGAATTCCAAGAAAAGGCTGGTCCAGTAATTTCATTTGGTGATAACAACAAAGGACTAACTCTTGGTTATGGCAAAGCAGCAAGTGGGAATGTCTCATTTGAAAATGTAGCACTGGTTGATGGGCTTAAGCACAATTTGCTAAGCATAAGTCAACTAAGTGACAAAGAATTCATCACATCCTTCAAAGGAGATCAGTGCCTAATCTCAAATGAAAGTGATGGGAAGCTGGTTTTGTCAGGGATAAGGAAAGGAGATCTCTATGTTGCTGATTTTAATTCAGTAAGTGGAGAATCATGTTTCTATAGCAAGGCAACTCCTGATGAAAGCAGACTATGGCACAAGAAGCTCTCTCACCTGAACTTTAAGTCAATTAATGATCTAGTGAAGAGAGAGTTGGTAACTGGACTACCCCAAATGGAGTTTATCCAAGAAGGATTATGTTCAGCATGTCAACAAGGGAAGCAAAGGAAATCATCCTTTGTCAGCAAGGAAGCCACTATGATCAAAGATCCAATTCAATTGTTACATATGGACCTCTTTGGCCCTGTCAACATTATGTCAGTGTCAAAGAAAAGATTTACAATGGTCATTGTGGATGACTACACCAGATACACTTGGGTAAAGTTTCAGCATGCTAAATCAGAAGTATCTCAACAAATTATTGACCATATCAAGAAGGTGGAAACAGAATCAGGGTCAGTGGTTAGAATGTTGAGAACAGATAATGGAACTGAATTCAAGAATGCAGCTATTGAGGGATTTTGTGTGGAGAAAGGCATAAATCATACATTTTCTGCTCCAAGGACTCCTCAACAGAATGGTGTAGTGGAAAGGAAAAATAGAACCCTGATAGAAGCTGCTAGGTCAATGCTAGCAGAGGCAAAGATTCCCACCTATTTTTGGGCTGAAGCAATTTCCACTGCTTGCTTTACTCAGAATAGATCACTAATCAACAAGGCTCACAACAAGACACCATATGAGCTAATGACAGGGAGAAAGCCAAGTATCAAGTTCCTCCATGTTTTTGGATGCAAATGTTTTGTTCTGAGGAATTTTGGTGAGAACTTAGGAAAATTTGATCCAAAAGCTGATGAAGCAATTTTCCTAGGTTATTCTCTGTCATCCAAGGCCTTCAGGGTTTACAACAAGAGACTTCAAGTGGTGATGGAGTCTATAAACGTAGCTTTTGATGATCAAGAAATTACTGGGCTTGAAGACCCTGGTTTTCATGAAGAACTCAGGTTTGAAAATGAAGATGATATTGATTATCAAGAGAATGAAGCCGTTGAGTGCAAACAAATGGAGAATTTATCCATTCCTGATGTCAATCCAAACAATGTAGAACCCCTTTCAGCAGATAGAGTTAATTTCCTGGACAACAGATCAGGGGATACTTCATCAGGGGATCATTCATCAGGACATGCACCATCAGGGGATAACTTGAACCTTGAATTTTCCACAAATTGAGGGGGAGAGTTTTCAGAAGCTGGTAGCACAGGCTTAGAGGGAGGAGATGATAGTCAAGCAAGCTCATCCAGACACATCTCTAATCCCAAATGGGCCAGAAGTCACACCACAGATCTGATTATTGGTGACCCAAGCAAAAGAGTGCAGACTAGGAAAACAACATCTAATGAATGCCTATATGCTTGTTTTCTTTCTCACATTGAACCAAAGAAGTTTGAAGATGCTATTCAAGATGCAGACTGGATCTTGGCAATGCAGGAAGAGCTAAATCAATTTGAAAGGAATCAAGTATGGAAGCTTGTACCTAAGCCCAAAGATAGGATCATAATAGGTACTAAGTGGGTATTCAGAAATAAGATGGATGAAGCTGGCATTGTTGTAAGAAACAAAGCAAGACTGGTTGCAAAAGGATATCTTCAAGAAGAAGGGATTGATTTCGATTAGACCTTTGCACCAGTATCCAGACTTGAGGCTATAAGAATTTTCTTAGCCTATGCAGCACATTCAAATTTTAAAGTATATCAAATGGATGTGAAAAGTGCTTTTCTAAATGGGAAATTGGAACAAGAGGTGTATGTCCAACAACCTCCAGGATTTGAATGCGCAAAATTTCCCAATCATGTCTACAAACTGGAAAAGGCACTTTATGGACTAAAGCAAGCACCTAAAGCTTGGTATGATACATTGTCAAAGTTTCTGGTGGAAAATTTTTTTTCAAGAGGTATCATTGACAAAACTTTGTTCTTCAGACAACACCAAGGTCATCTGATTTTGGTTCAAATCTATGTTGATGATATTATTTTTGGATCCACCGACACAAGACTGTGTGAAAAGTTCTCCAAACTCATGCAAAACAAATATGAAATGAGCTTGATGGGTGAATTATCTTACTTCTTAGGATTGCAAGTTAAGCAAGACTCTGATGGAATCTACATTCATCAGACAAAATATGCCAAAGAACTTCTCAAGAAATTTGATATGGAGGACTCAAAAGTAGCAAAGACACCTATGGCCACTGCAACCAAAATTGACCCTGATAAGAATGGAAAGAAAGTTGATTTGAAGACTTACAGGGGAATGATTGGATCATTGCTATATCTGACAGCAAGCAGGCCAGACATAATGTTTGCAACATGTCTTTGTGCAAGATATCAAGCTGACCCAAAGGAATCTCATCTCATTGCAGTGAAAAGGATCTTGAGATATATCAAGGGCACTACAGAGTTGGGACTTTGGTATCCAAAGGAGTCTGGATTTGAATTGCTAGGATATTCTGATGCTGACTTTGGAGGATGCAGGATTGACAGAAAGAGTACAACAGGAAGCTGTCAGTTTCTGGGAGGAAGGCTTGTACCTTGGTTCAACAAAAAGCAGCATTCTATTTCTACATCTACTACTGAAGCTGAATACATTGCAGCTGGAAGTTGTTGTGCACAAATTCTATGGATGAAAAATCAGCTAATGGATTATGGTCTGAACTATTCCAAAATTCCAATAAGGTGTGATAACACTAATGCCATTGCCATTGCTGAAAATCCAGTACAACATTCCAGAACTAAGCATATAGAAATCAGATATCATTTTATCAGGGAACATGTTATGAATGGGAACATTGAATTATAGTTTGTACCTTCAAATCAGCAGCTGGCAGACATATTCACCAAAGCTCTTGATTAAGCCACATTTTCAAATCTTGTGGGAGAGCTGGGAATGGTGAATTATGAGTCAGGGTCAGTGTCAAACTCATAAGATTTGATATTTCTAATCATTTCATAAGTTCTTGATGAAATCAATTGATATGTGGTTATATATGTTCAAATTGTAAATACGTATATACTTGTATATTCTGCATTTTGTTTTGGACTGATGCATCAGGATCAGGGCTTCCTTAAGGACGCATCAGGGTCAGGGTGTCCGGCTCATGCATCAGGGTCAGGGTATGTACATACAGTAAATCATCAGGGTAAGTTTTTTTTAACTGCATCGGGTTTCTAGGTCAATTAAGTGATGACAACTCATCATTGAGTTCTTCTCTCACTGATGACGTGTCATCACAGAAACTGAACTGACTCCCTGATAGCGTGTTTTCAGGAGATGTTTTCAAACGTCAATAGGCGGGTATTAATACTCTATCTCTCCTACTTTTTGAAACTCCCCAAAACGTTTAATCTCTACCTGATATTTGCTAGAGTTTTTTTTTCTCTCTCGTCTTTACAGAAACCCTAGAACTTCAAATCTTCAAAGCATCCATGGCACGTCAACAAATTCAGAGGAACTTGACAGTCCCACCCACAAACTACGTGGGCTTCTCTGGCATTGATGAGGTAAGTGATTGCTTTAAACCGATAATGAACTATCTACTCAACTCTGAGTATAGTAAAGCCATCTTTACCGATGAAGAAATGTCGGGGGAGGCACTGTCACAACTTTGAACAAGTGCCAAATTCACGTACTCCATCACCAAGCCTGATGTGGTCAAAGGTATCTCATTCAAAGTTTCGTCTGAGAAAGGGAAAATAACTCCTTCCAGACTTAACTCTGTTTTGGGATTACCTACTCAAGATCTGGTGAATGTACCCAGTGATGCAGATCTGTTGGATTTCTTGAGGGAACTGGGTTATAACGCTGCTCCCAACGCAGTGTTAAAGTTCAAGGACCTCAAGAGGGTGAACGTGAAGAGGGAAATTTCTTATCTTTTCGACACCAGCACCAAGGTGTTCTCAGGTAAGTGTTCTAACTTTGAGGTCATTACCTCTTTAACTTTAAAAATAGCATACGCAATAATTAGAAATGTAAATACAAATATAGGTAAAATAATTTTTGATGATCTTGTAAATAAATTAGGTAATTTTAATAATAGGAAATCTGAAATATATTATGCTAGATTTTTGTACATGATTATTAAAGATCATATTACTAATTTTTCTTTTGAGAATGATATACCTGTACAGACATACAAGCAAACAAAGAAACTGTTTGTAGAAATAATAAAGAAATCTTTTTCAGCCGAACCGTTTGCACTTCCATCGCATATGGTACAGGTAGTAAATTCTACACCTTCTACTTCTCAAACAGTACATTCTTCACCTTCATCTACTATGGTAGAGAAATCAACCACCTCTTTGCCTACCCAAGTAGAACAACCAATTTCTTCACAACCACTCTTAACAACCCAACCCACAGTCTCCCAAAAGACTGTTGGGATTAAAAGAAAACCCAGTGAAGTTACCACAACAACTGAGGGGGAGCAAAGAGAGAGAGTGATTGGCTACAGGCGTAAGAAGAAGAAGGGAGCCACAAGTGTTACCCAACAGCCTGACCAGGCAGTATCCTCTCAAAAGGATGCTGCTTTTGATAAGGAATTAAACATATTCCTAACTAGTTCCTCTCAAAAGGAATTAGTTATTGAAAATAGTCCCCAACCAAGGACACAATTGAGTGAGGCACATACATTGACCATAGACACTGATGAACCTACCATCAGGGTCTCTGAGAGCCACTTGCAGATATCCTCCACAGTGAGTGCACACACCATTCAAGATGTTGTAGCTCAGAAGCTTCTCAATAAGATCGACTTGAGTCATAAGCATTCTTCTACAGCATCTTTTGATGAATCACCTCCTCATTCAGTGATTCAGCCAACACTTCCCTCTACTCCACTTCCTTCTTTCTCTGTTCCTCAAATTTCTTCAGATATAATGACACAAACATTAAGTGTCATACAATCAGATCCTCCACATTCTCAATTCGTGGAGGAGCCAACACTCTCTGACACAGTGTTTGATAGTCACCACTCTCACATGGTTGACTCGTTTTTAATTGATACAAACACTGATGATCAAACAGGGGACATAAACTCCACTGTACATACTACAGCTATAACTCTTTATGTACCCCCAATTGTATATACTTCATCTATAGAAACATACACTTCTCCAATTATACATACTCACTTTACTTCTTCTCCTTCTCCTATCACAACCATCGAACCAGAATATGTAAATACATCTCTTGAACTGGTCACAGTTGATGATTTCCAAGCCCATAGGAGCCCCTCAAGGACAATTTTGAGTGAGACTGAGAAAATACTGGGTGTAGAGAGGCAAAGTCAAACCCTTGAGAGGACTTTGGCAAAAGGAGAGCAAGAGAGTAATGCCTTACTAGGCAAAGAAAAAGGAGAGAATACGAGTGATGCCTTAGACGGCAAAGAAAAAGGAGAGGATGAGAGAGATAAGGATGAGATCCTTGTAAATACAGAACAGAGAGAAAACACAGATACTGTAAATATTACTTCTTCCTCTGAAAGTGATGAAGATGATGCTCCACAAGATGATTTTTCCCAGTTCATCGGAGTTGATTTATACTTTCGACAGAACCAGATGTCTGATACTGTACAGTTATTGAAGCAAGAGTTAGCTAGGACTACAGATCCAATCTTGATCAAAGTGTTAAAGTCACAGATCATGATTGGTCAGTCAATAGATATAGAAAATCAAAAGTTGTATACACATTTTTCTACAAAGTTACAAAATGTACAACAAGTTGTCGACTCTTTGGTCACCAGCCAGACTCTACTCCGGATGAAGAAACAAGTTGACAATGTTGACCACAAGTTTGCTGATCTTTCTACTCAAATGAACAGCATGGAAACTCTGCAAAAATCCATGGCTGACACCATGAAACAAGTTCTTCAAGTCACATCCCGACTCTCAACTCCCACTGATGATGCTGTCAAAAAGTGGGAGAAATCAACCAAGCAGTCGTCAGGGGATGTTGCTGAGAAAACAAGTCAACCATCAGGGTATGTGACTACTTCTGTTCCTGCTCCAAAACCCAAGGACAAAGGCAAAGGCATCCTGATTGAGGAACCCAAGAAGATATCCAACACTCAATCAGAGCCTAAGCTACTTGGAGACGTCATGAACATAGCCCACTTTCCAACACATGTTGAAGTTATAATTGATGGGAAAAAGGAGCTGGTCTACCCTCAAGATAAAAAGCTAGTAGAAGCTAATACAATCTTTGCACAGCAACTTCAAGAAGAAGAGGAGAGGGAAATGGCAAAGGAACAGGAGGAAGAAATGAAGAAGAAGAAGAATGTCAGGCCTAGGACCTCCAGGAAACCTCAGCCAAGAAGATTACAGAACCCTAAAAGTGCATCAAGGGATAAAAATCAAGATAAAACTGAAGACCCTGATGTCACTACAAAGAAGTCACATGAAGCCAAGGACAAAACACCTTCTTCTGTTACCAAAGAATATGGTCCACCCACTCTAGCTGAATTTCTCAGAGAAGAAAGGCGTAAAAACCTGACATTTATGTTCTCAATAAAGAGCATGGATGTCAGGTTCAACAATAGAAGGGATCAGCTAATAACAGTTCAACTGAAGAGTTGGTCAGAATTCAATGTAGCAATGGATTGGTTCAGGAGAATGGATGCTGAGCAATTAGGACTAGTTCTAAACCTGATTCCAAGATCCTCACAGGCTAACAAAGACTTAAGGGGGATAATCGACAGGCTGAGGAGAGCCATCAACAATGAAAGGAGCCTGCCCACAACATTGGAAAGTCCACTGAAATTATTCTATAGATCCACTGATAGGCAGGAGAAAAGTATAAGGATAAAAGAAGTTGATGGCCTAAACCTGGAGGAAGCGATGCATGTTCTGAATCAAATTGCAAATCATAAGAATGAACAAGTCATCAAATTCAGAGTTCTGCTGATTCAAAGAGTACCGAAAGAGATCGAAGAAACCAGAGCTGATGATGGGAACACTGCAGTAAGGGATGTGCCACCAGTAAAGGGATTCAAAGTCTATCCTAAAATGATCACCAGCCCCATGGGAGTTCAATTCAAAAACAAAAAGGGGGAGATCATTACCTTTTACTGGTCACAACTTGCTGCAGCCAACATTCAAGAAATCAAGACAGTCCTTGAAGCTTTGGAAACAAGCAGCAATGTCAACATAGTCAATTTCAGAAAGCTTCTTCAGAAGGAACTAGAGCAGCTAGAGACAGGAGCAGAAGACAACAGACTCAAAATTCCTGATCAAAAACCAGAACAAAGAAGACAAGGCCTTGGAAGTGACTCTCAACCTATTGAATCAAGTTATCCATTGCCCTTTGTCTCAGCAAAAAGGAAAAGGGATTCTGATGTCTAAATACAACATTCTTTTTGAAATAGACGTAGGTTATACTTGTACAGAAATTCTTTTGTTAATTCATTCAAAATTCTTTCATGTATTTAGTATTGGTTTTGACATCATCATCAGTGCATCTAAGGATTTATGGTTATCAAATTGATAAACATAAATAGGGGGAGATTGTTAGAGATAAATGATGATGATGATTATGTAATAAATTGTGCAACTGTAAATACTTGAGGTATTTTATAAACCTTAAGATCAGCACAAGTTTTGCACCCACTGATGATGCACTTATTCATCAGTGGATGGTTAATAACTTCACAAGGCAAGTCAGAAAACAGAAACATTCAAAGGACTTGACAGAGTGAAGAAGAATGTCTGATGCTACTTGTAAGCAGTCAAAGTATTCCGCACATTAGAAATTCTAATCAAAGTTACGTTGATTACGTTCCATCAGGAGAACCCATCAGGGGAACCCATCAGGGAGAACCCATCAGGGGAACCCATCAGGAGGAACTCATCAGGGTATGACGAAGGCAGATCAACCCGTCAGGGAAACACTTCAGGACATGTCATTGTCAGGCAAACCAATCAGGGTAACCCGTCAGGGGAAATGACCAACATGACATCAGTGGAAGCCATCAGTGTATGCCGTCAGTCATAACAATCAGGATCAAGAAGCATTGAGTAAAACTCAAGTGAAGGTTGAAGCCCTGATCCAGTCAATAAGCATCAGGGGATCCAGAAACATTGATCAAAGTCCGTCAGGGCTGGCAGTCAGTGGATCGTTGTGACAGCATGCACCCGTCATCAGTTCTTACACGGAAATCAACGTAACGTGTTACAGAAGCAAGAAATATCAACTAAAAAGATATTTCATGAAGTTTGTTTATGATCCAATGAGAACTCTCACGCATTAAATGCACACAGATCAGGGGAAGAAAAGTAGCAACAAAGCAAGCACCAGTCTGACACATAAAGCTTCGATGTGACATACTTGCAGCTAAGTTGAGAAAAGCAGCACGTATCAAGCACGTGATTTCTTCAACTGATCAACATATAAGCAAAGGAGTTCTCATTACAAAACGATTGATTTGAATCTATCCAACAGATAAAAACAAAAAAAAAAGAAGCACACAGCACTAGGAAGCTCTGTAATATATTTCTTGAGAGATTTATTTTTCAGAGAAAAGTTTTTGTAGCTAGTGAGTGTGAGAAGCTGTGAATTTTATTTACAGAATTTGTAGCTGTAAATCACATTTATGATTATACAGATTTCCAAAAAAACCCCAAGTTTTAATATAACTATTTTAACTTGAATCTGTATGTTTATTTCTCATAGTTTTTCTGTTTGTTTCAACTGTTTCCAGTAATCTCTTTTAAGTTTAAAAGAGCGAAAAGATTCAGGTGTTTGTATTCATCCCCCCCCCCCCCCCCC
>CM025782.1:9711496-9740680 GCA_014636745.2 Centella asiatica
AAGGATGCTAAGGTGATGAACATACTTTATAATGGAATTGATAAAAATATGTTCACAAGCATCATAAATTGCACTACATCAAAGCAAATCTGGGACACCATCAAAGTCCTGTGTGAAGGGACTGACCAAGTCCGAAAGAACAAAAGATCATTGTTAACACAACAATATGAGTTCTTTCAAGCAAAGCCTGGTGAATCAATAACAATAGTATATGATAGGTTCAACACTTTGCTCAACGACTTGAAAATACTTGGGAAGTCCTATGATAATGAGGATGTCAATACTAAGTTCATGAGATCTCTCCCACCAAGTTGGGATCCAAGACAACAGCAATAAGAGAGGCTCATGACTTGGATATCCTCACACTGGACAGGCTCTATGGGAATTTAAAGACCTATGAACTTGAAGTAGAGCAACGACAACGCATGCATGGCAAGGATAGAGGAGCTGCGTTGATGGTTGAGACAAATAAGTCTCAAGAGAAGCTTGATGTGGAATCTTCTGATGCTAGCTCGACTGATCAGGAAGATGAACTGGATTCTGATGATGACATGGAGGAATTCATGGCATTCATGGTCAAACAGTTTAAGAAATTTAAGGCCAGCAGAAAAGGAAGAAAATCATCAAGGAAACCTAACCCTAAACGTGAAGGTCAAAAAGTCACCTTCGACTTAAAAAAGTTAAGATGCTACAACTGTGATGGGTTAGGGCACTTTGCCAATGAGTGCAGGAAGCCTAGATCTAGTGATAGATCTAAGGATGAAAAATCAAGGAAAGACTTTGCTGACAAGAAAGCTAAATCCAAGAGCAAAGTCTTGATTACCGAGGGAAAAGATTGGATTGACAGCGATTCTGATGAAGAAGTTGTCAACTTTGCCCTAATGGCTCGTAGTGACGAGTCAAGTGATTCTACAAAGGTATGTGATGCAAATCAGAAATTTAATGTGCTTAATTTACTTGATACTTTTAGCATTGAAAGCATACAAAAAGATATGTCTGATTTGCATGTCAGTTTTAGGTCTTTAACTATTGAACATGCCAATGTAAAAGAATCACGTGACAATCTCTTGAAAAGAAACAAGTTTCTTGAAGAAAGATTGGCACAATTTGACACTATCAAGTCTGATTTAAACAAAACTCATCACATGATTGATGCTTTGAAAAAGAGGGAATATTACTTAGTAGAACAACTTGAAATTGCTCAAGCTAAGATTAAACAGTGGAACACTTCCTCTAAAAAGTTAACAGACTTGGTAGAGTGTTAAACAATAGGTCAAAAATCTGAACTAGGTTATGATGAAAATCTAGACAAGAGTTCAGATTTAACTGATCTATTCGAATCTGCAAACTCCTCAATTAGCAAGCCAAATTTTAAAAGAATTAATTTTGTCTCTCCTGTTTTTGAACCTAAATTTATTAACACTCAAGATCAACAATTCACTGCAAAAATAGAAAGTAATCAAAAGACAGTGAATGTTGTTGATAAGAGTGAAACAAAAAGATTAAATATTGGGTTCATGACAAAGACACAACTAAATAAAAAACTGGAGAATCTTCCAGACAAAAAGGCTAAAAAATTGGTGGAGTTAAGCAGAAAGAAGAAAAATAGGAATGGAAAGATAGGCATTAATAAACATACAAACTATGCTAGAATGCCTAATGCTCCTAGAAAGACATGTCATGTATGTGGTAACCCCAGCCACATAGCTATAAACTGTAGGAGAAAAAATAAAATTCCTATAATTGAGACTGCACCTACAAAGAGAATAAAAGATAAATCACCAGTAAAAAGGTTAGAACATCTTTGCATTAAAACTGAAAATTCTAAGCTTGGCAATCTCTCACAAACAAGTAGCAAGACTAATGATTGTCCTATTAAAGTTAAAACTGTTAAAAGACAATCAACTCAATCTGAGTCAAGTCTTGAGTCTACAACTAGTGAGAAAGAACTCAAGAAAGTCTAGGTTCCAAAAATCTCAAACTATTTACTCTCTACTGTGCAGGGCAAAAAGAAGAAATCATGGTACTTGGACAGTGGCTGTTCAAGGCACATGACCGAAGATAAGACCCTGCTAAAACAGTATGAAGAGAAAAGTGGCCCAAAAGTCACTTTTGGAGATGACAGCAAAGGCCATACAAGAGGATATGGAAGTGTTGAACATGGAGATGTCATCTTCACAGAAGTAGCACTGGTTGACGGCTTAAAGCACAATTTACTTAGTGTGAGTCAACTATGTGATAAAGGATTCCATGTTATCTTTAAAGAAGACCTATGCCAGGTGTGTGACAAGGAATCTGGGAATGTGATATTGACTAGAAAAAGAAAAGGAAATTTGTATATTGCAAATCTTATTTCTTATACTGATCAAATCACATGTCTGTATAGCAAAGCTTCAACTGATGAAAGTTGGCTTTGGCATAAGAAGCTTTCCTACTTGAATTTCAAGAACATCAACAAGCTTGTGAGGAAAGGATTAGTAGCTGGCATTCCACAATTAGAATTTACACAAAAAGGATTATGTGATGCATGCCAGAAAGGAAAACAAAAAAGTGTATCATTCAAGAGTAAACCAGCAACATCAATCACTGACCCGCTACAATTGTTACATATGGATTTATTTGGTCAAGTGAATGTGATGTCTATCTTAAGAAATAGATATGCACTGGTTATTGTGGATGATCACACGAGGTATACTTGGGTAAAATACCTCTTTACAAAAAATGAAGCTGCTTAGTTGATAGTTGATCATATCAAGAAGATAGAAACTGAGTCAGGAAAAACAGTAAGGGTTATAAGGAGCGATAGAGGAACAGAATTCAAGAATTCCCAAGTACTTGAATTCTGCACTGAAAAAGGAATAACACATCAATTCTCAGCTCCAAGAACCCCTCAACAAAATGGAGTTGTTGAGAGGAAAAATAGAACCCTTATTGAAGCAGCAAGGACTATGTTACAAGAGGCTAAGCTTCCCACATATTTTTGGGAGGAAGCTATAAGCACTGCTTGCTTTACACAGAATAGATCCTTGATAAACAAAGCATACAACAAAACACCTTACGAGTTAATGACTGGGAGAAAACCAACTCTCAAGTTCTTACATGTGTTTGGTTGTAAATGCTTTGTACTGAGAGATTCATCAGAGTCAAGAGGAAAATTTGACAATAAATCTGATGAAGCAATCTTCTTAGGTTATTCTCTGTCAAGTAAAGCATACAGAGTATATAATCTAAGAACAAAAGTCATCGTGGAATCAATACAAGTCGTGTTTGATGATAAAAAAATTCCAAGAATGATTGGACAAGGATTGCATGAACCTCTCAGTTTTGAGAATGAATTGGATGCATGGGAATATCCATCAGAGACTACTAAACAACTCCAAGATAGTGATGATCCCTACTTAGTTGAGGGGGAGCTAACAGTTGTGCATGAAGTGCCAAGATCTAATAATTTATCAGATAATAGATTATTAGATGAAACTCAAGAGACTGATGACATTAGTAATCCTTCGGAGACTAATGTTTCACCAGAGACTACAGTCACTGATGCACAATCTGAAACTCCAGTGACACCGGAGCAAATAGAAATAAACAGCTCAGGGGGAGCTGATAATGCAGGAGTCAATGGTTTAGGGGGAGCAGTCTCTGATCATGAAGCTAGAATGGATAACACCAATCTAGATAATGAAGCCTCAACTTCAAGATCAAATCTGCCACGTGCAATTCCATGGTTGAGAGACCATACGCCAGATTTGATAATTGGAAGTTTAGAGGATGGAGTTAAGACTAGAAGTGCAACTCAAAATGAATGTTTATATCTCAGTTTTCTTTCAAAGATTGAGCCAAAGAAAATTGAGGAACCACTTTAAGATCCTGACTGGATAATTGCCATGCAAGAGGAGTTAAACCAATTCACTCGAAACAAAGTCTGGAGACTGGTACCCAAACCAAGGAATAGATCAATAATTGATGCCAAGTGGGTCTTCAGAAATAAATTGGATGAAGCTGGTACAATTACAAGGAACAAAACAAGACTGGTTGCAAAAGGATATTCTCAAGAAGAAGGAATAGACTATGATGAGACTTTTGCACCAGTAGCAAGATTTGAAGCTATAAGAATCTTCTTGGCATATGAAGCTTACAAGAACTTCAAGGTGTACCAGATGGATGTCAAAAGTGCTTTCTTGAATGAAAAATTGGAAGATGAAGTCTATGTCTGCCAACCCCTAGGTTTTGTGGACTCCAAATTTCCAAATTATGTCTACAGGTTAGACAAAGCACTTTATGGCTTAAAACAAACACCAAGAGCCTGGTATGACACTCTATCTCAATTTTTGCTTGAAAATAAATTTGTTAGAGGTATCATAGATAAAACCTTATTTTATAGAAAGCAAGGCTCTGGCATTATATTGGTGCAAATATATGTAGATGATATTATATTTGGGTCTACAAATGAAAAACTTTGTGAAAAATTTTCAAAACTTATGCAGTCTAGATATGAGATGAGTATGATGGGAGTATTAACATTTTTCTTAGGTTTGCAAATAAAACAATCAACTGATGGAATATTTATCAGTCAGTCCAAGTATATCAAAGACTTATTGAGAAAATATGATTTGGTTGATTGTGCATCTGCAAAAACACCCATGCCTACTACCACTAAGCTAGATAGAGATTTAAAAGGAAAAAAAATTGATATTACTAGCTATGGAGGCATGATAGGCTCTCTTTTGTATCTAACTGCAAGTAGACCAGATATAATGTTTGCTACATGTTTATGTGCTAGATTTCAAGCTGACCCTAGAGAGTCACATTTGATTGCTGTAAAAAAAATTCTCAGATATCTAAAGGGTACCCAAAACCTTGGTTTATGGTATCCCAAAGAATCTGATTTTAAACTAATTGGTTATTCAGATGCTAACTATGCAGGTTGCAAGCTTGATAGGAAAAGCACAAGTGGAAGCTACCAACTTCTTGGAGGCAGACTTGTTTCTTGGTTCAACAAGAAACAAAATTCAGTTTCTACCTCAACAGCAGAAGCTGAATACATCGCAACTGGGAGTTGCTATGCTCAAATCCTATGGATCAAGAATCAACTCCTAGACTATGGTATGTCATTATCCAAAACTCCTATTTATTGTGATAATACTAGTGCCATAGCAATAACAGAAAATCCAGTGCAACATTCAAGAACAAAACACATAGATATTAGATATCACTTCATAAGAGAACATGTAAGTGAAGGTAATATCGAATTACACTGGGTAACAACTGATAAACAACTTGCAGACATATTCACAAAACCTTTAGATGAATCTACCTTTTCTAGATTAGTTTCTGAATTAGGAATGTTGAATTATGCCTCTAAAAATTGATTATTTTTTTTTAACAAGTTGTTTAGTTGTATGCAGCTAGAATTTAATTTCTGGAAAGAAGCTGTTTTATTTTATTAAAACAGATTTTTAGAAGCTAGAATTAATTTTCTGGATTGCAGCTGTTTTTTATTAAACAGAATTTGTGAAACTAGAATTAATTTTCTGGATTGCAGCTGTTTTCTTTTATTAAAGCAGAATTTTAGGAGCTAGAATTTTATTTCTGAAAAATTTGATAAAATGAATAATCAAATGATTGATTATTGAATAATATGAGCTAGAGTGAGTAAGAGACTATTTTAGTCCCTGATAGTTGTTTTTAATTAGTCCCCAACTAAATTAAAAATTTGAACTATCGGAGACAAGCTAGTCCCCGATAGTTAATACTATCAGAGACTACCTTAGTCCCCGATAGTTAATACTATCAGAGACTACCTTAGTCCCTGATAGTTAATACTATCAGAGACTACATTAGTCCCCGATAGTTAATACTATCAGAGACTACCTTAGTCCCCGATAGTTAATACTATCAGAGACTACCTTAGTCTCCGATAGTTAACACTATCAGAGACTAACTAGTCCCCGATAGTTAATATTATCAGAGACTACATTAGTCCCCGATAGTCAACACTATCAAAGACTAATCTTCTTCTAGTCTCTTACAAGTGAACTTATCAGAGATTAGGGCAATCTCCAATCGAAGGTAATATGGTAGTTATCCCTCCCATGATCAAAAATGGTTCACTACACTTAAGAATTGCAAACATTTCAAACAATTTGATAACACAAAATTCAAACATCTTTGCAATTACAAACACTCAAGCTCTGAAATTATTTTCTCTCTGCAAATACTCTGCAATTTAACCCTTTTTCAAGTTTTCTTCCAAAGTTCACAGATCTCTGAAAATGGCCGCTAAAACAGTTCTGTTCAAGTTTGGAGATTTTGATATCATCAAGACAAACCATGCAGGGGTGACTGATAAGCATGTCTTTGAAGCCCAGTACCACCCCTTTGTGGATTTCCTTCAACACTCCAGTCTTTCGTATGCCATTTACGAAGCCCCCATCCAAGCCGCTGAGGTTATCACGGCTGTCTGGTCCACTGCTACCATCCAGGGTGAGAAAACTGACTCCCCTGTGGTAAGTTTCAGGTATGCTAGCACTGTTTACACTATAGATCATACTGTTGTAAATAATGCTTTGCATTTACCTATTTATGAAAACTATGACTCTCTTGCTTCTGATGAAGAAATTATTTCTATATTTAAAATTTTACATTATTCTGCGGAAATTAGGTCTGTTGGGTCTATAACACGACCCCATCTTAGGCAAGAGTGGTCACTATTTTTTGACATAATAACAAAAGCATTTTCTACTAAGTGCAGTGGCTATGATGCTATCACTACACTCACACAACAAATCACTTTTAGTGTGTTGTATGATAGACATATTAACATTGGGCTTTTAATTCTGCAAAATCTTTTGATAAAACTTAAAACCAGTAAAAATAAAATTTATTATTCTAGGTTTTTGATGATGATTGTTAAATATCTAATTCCTAACCTTGATATTACTAGAATGCAAGTTTTAACAACCGTTTTGCAGAGTAAAAGAATATTTACAGATGTGAAGCATAAATCTGCAAAGGTAATAGTTCCTTTATTTTTTCCTCCTGTCATGAGATCTATTCTCATTGACAGGCTTCCAAATCTTTATTCTTTGCAATTCTTTGAGGATATTGAAAGCCAAAACCCCATTAATCCTCCAACCACTTCACAACAACTGTCTATAGCCCCCTCCACAGTCTCTCAACAGATTGTGGTTGTAAAATCAAAGACAATCACAAAACTCCCAATCAAAAGAAAAATAATTGAGGGAGCAAGTGAGGATGAGGGAGAACAAGAAGCTGAAGTTCCACTTCAGAGAAAGAAGAGAGTTATAACCCCTAGCCAAAAGCAATCCATTGCTTCCTGTCCTTGATGCTGAATTACAAGCAATGATGGACAGGATCTTAAAGAAACATTCTGATCTTCAAGCAGCAACAATAAAGCCAACAACAACACAACTTCCAACAACAACAACAACAACAGCAACAACAGCAGCATCTCCTTCTTCCACTGCACAAGCTCCAACAATAAAAGACAAAGGCAAGGGTGTTTTGGTTGAGGAGTCAAAGAAATCAAAATCCACTCAACCAGGACAGCCTAAGCTAATGGGGGATGCTATGAAGACTGCTCACTTTCCCACTCTAGTTGAACCGATAGTGGATGAGAAAGTGGAGTTAGTTTATCCTCAAGAACAAAAGTTGATAGAATCTGATACACTATTAGCTCAGAAACTTCAAGAGGAGGAGGATATGGCAGCAGTAAGGGAGGAGGAGGAGGCAAAGAAGAAGAGACTTTTATCAAGAAGGTCAAGTGCACATCATCATCAACCTTGAAATTATGCTTATCATTCTGAAATTCATAATTAGGGGGAGATTGTTAGGTTTTAGAACATTTGATGATGATTGTCTTTAGATTACTTAGAATACAAATGTATAGAAAGTGTTAATTAGTAACACTGAAGTTTTGTAGCTAGCAGTTATCTCTTTGTTTGTAATTTATTCATTATTTGTACAGAGATAAAATTATTTCATATTTGTAAGTAACTGCTGGAATGATGTATCGAAGCTTCAGAAAGTCAAGATGTGTATTTGATCCGTTAGAATTTGCAAAAAGGCTTGTCGGAGACTAGGAGAATTGGTTAGGGACTAAAAAGATTTTATCTGTCGGAGACTAGTTTTGCCTATCGGAAACTAAAGCTTACGTCATCGGAGACTAAGCTGACGTCATCAGAGACTAAGCTTTAACGCGTCAGAGACTAAACAATTCTATCGGAGACTACACAAGTTGTTGTCATCAGGGACTAAATGCACCGGAGACTAGTAATGACGTCACCAGAGACTAAAGATGAAGCGTCAGGGACTAATCGTGATTTATTTCCTGAAAGATACAGAGTTCGAATTAAAAAGGAATGTCTTCCACGTAAAGTAAAATATTATTGAAGACGTAGCTGGTAAGGAAACCTACCAGAAATCTATTCCTATCAAAAAGGAAAGATTGTATTTGATTCGAATAAGGAAGCTAAATTTTATTCAGAATAGGAACTGAGTTAATTATAATTCAGTTGGAATAGAAGCTGTAATCAGTTTTTTTTACAGAGAATTATAACTTTGAAGCTGTATAGGTTTTTCATAGTTTTGTATCTTTTCCTATACAAAATAGAAAAGAAGCTGACGATTGCATTATTGTAATTGTTAGGATTTGTATTCAATTGTAAATCAATAAAGCAATTGTTTATAAATTGATTCGTGTTCTTGTTCTTTATATTCCGCAAGAAAAGTTAATTTCTTAAAGATCAAGTAATACGAAAAGATTTCAAAGAACTTGTATTCAACCCCCCTTCTACAAGTTCTCGGTGTCTCACTGGGAAAACATCTTCTTTCTATGAGTAGCCACCTCAGCTACTTTTACTCCCTCGACCCAACTTGTAATTGAATTAGAACTCTGTACTGCATCAGAGATTAAACATCACTTTAGTCTCTTATAGCTTTAGTAATAGTCTCTGGTCAAGTATGCTTAGTCTCCAATGGACCTAGCTTAGTCTCTGACATGCTTGGTGTTTGTCCCACAAGATGGTTTGTAGAAAGGGGGATTGAACACAAACCACAAAATTCTTTCAAACTTTGTGAGTTTAGTGAATATATTGTATTAAAAGTTGCGGAATTGAAAGAATACAATATATCACAAGTGTTTCTGAACTTTTAGAAATCAATGAAATATTACAAAAGCTCATTGGTGAGAATGACCAGCTTCTAACAACTCTGTTGAAAATAATAGTTGCACTTTAGAATATGATTTCTAGCTTCTCTCAAGTTATGAAAATTTGCTTCTCTCTCTCTGTAAGTTTATTACAGTTGTGATATGATCTGAGATAATATGTATACAAGTGTTTTTGTGTATCTCTCTGTTATTTTATCTCAGCTGCTTCACCCCCTATTTATAGACATAGCTCCCTTGTTCTCCAAACTTCTTTAGTGAGTTGCCTCCAAAAATATCTCTAATATTCTTTGGTAATTACAGCTCTGTCACATAACTTCTTTTTGCATAACTTTCCATGCACGCCAACCTGTTATGTAGCATCTCTAGTGTATCAGCACATCAGCTCCCTTATTTTCCTCTTGGAGTTCCCATGATAAGTTATTTCTGTAGTGAATAACTTATCTCTTTGAGCTTCCTGGTTTTTGATTGGACCTGCTTCCATATTTTCCTCCTTCAAGTTTCTATAAGTTATCTCAGCAGTTTTCACATCAGCAGCTATATACGCATGCTAGTGTATAAGTATGACTTATCTCCATATTTTACTTTATCAGTGTGGCGGCCTCGAAAATCCCCTGAGCCGGGCCTCGGTCACTGTAAGAAATTTGGGTGACAGCCCCCCAAGGTCCCCAAGATGGAACCTCGGGCTCTGCCATAAACTACAACACAACAACACAACTGCAACAAATACATCATAGCCAAGCATTATCATTAGAAAAACGAGAAATATATTCTCAAATACATCAAGTTCAAATCTTAGAAGTTTACAACCTCTTACCTCAAAATTCAAATAAACAGACTGCAACAGAAACAAAACTTTGGATGACCCATCTGGCCTTACAATCTAAACATTTCTATGATGACCTCTCGTTTCACTTTCCCTCTAAAGGCCATCCATAGGAGAGAGATTAAGAAGCTCTCACTATGTCATTTTCTCTTTTCCTTTATTACGCGACTCAACCTTCTAGACATAGCCTGTAAAACATTTCATAACATTCCACATGAGTGTTTACGCTCAAGCAAGCATATATTCATTAGCAGGAAGAACAGATAATTCAAAAAGCTTTAATATCCATCGAGGTTGAGCGAAGTAATGCCAACACCTCTTGATAATTCAATAAACATGTATCATTCAGGGTTCCCGAGTGATATCAAGGGGTTAACCCACTTTTAAATAAATCTTGATTCGTCCTCCCTTTACCAGATAATGCATTATCTGACCAGCATGATCACTATCTGACTTCCTTTACAATCAAATTTCATCCCAGCTAGTTAGCCTGGTCATTTGACTTCATCATATGACATACATAGTCAGTGCAGAAAACATTGGTCTGCGAGGGTCTGATTACCGATGCCTCGGCCTCTCATTCCCTATCATCGTTGGTCGGAATGTCAGGCGAAAGCACTCAACAACCCCTTTACTACCCATATGGATATACCTAAAAAACATTTTCTTGCTATAAAGCTTTGGCGTGCTCAGCCAATTAATAGTGGCGACTACCAAAAACTTTGGTGTGCTCAACCAATTAATTCGGGTGCGCATACAAGTTCACGGCCTGCAACACCCTTACATCATCTTTTGGTGAGCTAGTGAATTTTAAACAGCTAGCAACCACCCAATAATACATAGCTCAATCATCAACATCTTTTCACGTATATCAGATCAATGATCGTATGTTACTTAATCATAAAAAGAAATCATTGTCTTTCATAAGCATTAACATTATTCATTTAGGTAAATCGAAACAATCATTTTATGTACTTAGTAAGAAAGGAAGTGGAATGAGTATATACTTGCCTTGGTCCTTAGCTAGTTTCTAATTTCAAAATACTGGTGTGTGGGAGGTTCTATAAAATATGATTGTTGGTATAATATAAGAAATTCACATCTTGAAAGATAAATATGGGAGTATGCAAAACAGGGGATGATCATCAGGGACTGAATTAACCATCACGGGATTAATCATTCGTCAGGGGATGTCTCATCCGTCAGGGGAATGTCCTTGATTATCAGGGGATGATCTCTCGGCCATCAGGGATAGTCATCAGGGGATAACTTACCCATCAGGGGATGACTTACTCATCAGGGGATAATTCACCCATCAGGGGATGGTCTTATTCTTCGCCAAACTTGTCGGGTGACAACTTCTTCAGCACCGAACTCCCTAAGTCATCGCTGAACTCATCAATGGATGATTTTTCCAGCGTCAAACTCCTCGATGGCTAGTTTGTTCAACGTCAAACTTCATAAGTCAGCACCAAACTCAGCACTAAACTCGTTAGTGGATAATTGTTCAGCGCCGAACCAGTTAGAGACAAATCATTGATACTCATCAGAGACTAATATTATTAGTCATCAGAGACTAACTTCTACCCATCGGACACTACAGTTGATGTCATCAGAGACTAAACTTAATATGTCGGAGACTAATGCTGACGTCATCAGAGACTAAACTAAGCCTATCGGAGACTAAGGCTGACGTCATTAGAGACTAATATTATCTCGTCAGAGACTAACTTTATCTCATCGGAGACTAATATTAGAGCTTGTCTCTGCTACGATGGAAGATCTTTCAAGAACAAGAATGATGCCCAGAATGTACAAACTCAGTCCTAGGATGCATAATCATCCTTTTCATGGTGCATAAGCTTCTTTTCATAAACACAAAACTGAAAGTAATATGCCCTCAAGCCAATCACGTTAGACGTGATGGAGCATTTATTTTGTAATCTTATTCATTTATTAATAAAAGAATTATTTATTCAAAGGCTTTTATTTATATGTTTAAGTTGTTAAATATATTAACCCATAATTTAGAGTTATATTTTAGAATCATGATGAGATCATGCTAATGAGATCTAAAATATGTTAACTCGAAACTAAAAATATTCCTAATCGTAGGATCACTAATAAGGGTGTTAGTGAATCTGGAAAGATTAGTACATACTATGCTTGCTCTTAACAAGAGGATGATTGATCTCATAATCATTTGTGTGACGACATTAAAGCAAGTATGTAGGTGCTTATTAGAGAATAAGTTCACTGAACGTGACTCGCTTAAATGAACACCTAATGGAGTTTTACCTGCTTGTCAATAGGAGTTCATCTAGTGATAGTTGTACAAGTGATCCTTAGACTTGAGAGTTGTACAAGTGATCCTTAGACTTGAGATCGTTGCGGTTATCTTGTGTACACTAAATTATACTTTGTCATATATCTTAACTCAAGCAGTGTATATAAGTGTATGTTTGGGTATAATAAAGTGTACATGGAGATAAGTGAATGATCAACAAAGGATCTACCGCTTCCAGTAAAGGGAGAGAATGTCCTATGCGATTCCATTAGTGACAACTCGGGAATCTCTGGTTAGAGTGAAATGATAATTAGAATGTGTTTCTAATTGACATTATATTGAGTTGTGAATCAATGAATCGGAATGCGTATGATTAAATAAAATAAGACTTGACAGTAATTCCATGTTTTATATTTAATCGGGACATTGTGTGGTAGAAGGATTGAATTGTACGGTAATTATTCACTGAATAGGTTCTTTGTGATTAAACGTTGATTTCATATTATCCGGATAGTCATGATATGCTGAGAGGTATCCCTCATGATGTAGAATAAGTATAATTAATATAATTAATTATATTTAATGAATTAAAGTGTTTAATTCGTATAAATAAAATTAGAATAGTTCTAATTTAATCTATTTCTACAACCGGCTTAATATTGAACCTAAAGGGTCACACCATAAAAGAGAAATAATAAATTATGAAGATATTGGGAAATAATAATAATTAAGTAATTTAATTTATACCATGGTGGAATAAATTAAATGGCTTAATATTTATAATTTAGTATTTTAGAAATACTAATTATAAATAAATAAGAATTATTCTTATATTATTATTATTTAATAAATAATCCATTCCTAAGTAGTCTAGGAATTAGATTAGAAAGTGGTGTTATTATTTAATAATTTCTAAATGGTTTAGGAATTAGATAATGGAGTTTTATTATTATTTAATAAATAACCAATTCCTAAATGGTTTAGGAATTAGTTTAGGGGTTGTCTATATAAGGAGACTTATAATAGATTAAACCCCAACTGAAATAATAATTGGTAGCCTCCATAATATTTGTCACCAAAATATTGTGAGAGAAATCCAATATTCTTCATAATCAAAATTCTCTGGTGGATCACCTTTAGAGTACTACACACTTGAGTAGTAAACGTTAGATCCAGTGGAACAATCAAGAACGTGGAATAAATTGCAAGACGGATCAAGGGGATCGACTGGAGCGTGAAGGATAAAGATAGCGGTGTTAATTCGTGCGAAAAAATTCTACATCACCGTCGTCGAATTTACAACGGTATGATTTTAGTCCTTCCTCAATTAATAATATTGTATAAGGTGATTCCTGGGATTGCAGAAAAATTTTAAATTGCTATTTTTATGCTTCCGCTTCGTTATCTATAATTTTCTGCACTAACAAAAACAACATACTCTTTAAAAGCTTTATTCTTTCCTAAAGACTTAGCACATACATCTAATATTCTCAGATGTTATGCAAGAAGGAAAAATAGAGGAAAACATAAGATTTTTACCTCTTGACTTGACGACAGTGATTAAAGCTTGTCTGAAAGTAATTGTCCAAAAAAAAGAACTTGAAATTGTATAAAGATGGTAAATTTATAGAAGGACTTTAGAAGAGAAATTTTTAGAAAAGAGATTAAAATTTTACCTCCGAATGAGGTATTTATAGCAAGCTAAGATTAAGCCTTGAGATAAAATGATTGGTTAGTTTGGACGGTAAAACGGTTGCTCATCATAACTCTTTAACATCTAACAACATAATAAGCAGTTGTTGTCACACATACACATAAACTTCATCAACTAATGACACACAAACAGCTTACTAACCAAAACAACATATGTAGATATGTGGTAGTTACTCTTACGTAAGCCATTCAAGCTGTTTTGAATGAAACTTCCTAATCTTCACACTTGCATTCCTTTAAGCAACTTACGAACACCACTAATACATAAATTACTTGCCCCGTCTCAGACATCCAAAATCATAATATTAACTATACATGTAAATAGGAAATTAATTCCTAATACAAATATATATATATATAAAATAATTATAGACAAACAAATTTCCAAGTCGTCACAATCAGTGTTCACACCTGCAGTATATAACTTATATCATTGAAGCTTCTTTGGTAGTCAATCTTTAGTTATTTGACCACCATCTTTAGTTACTTTACTGGTGAAAAAGTTGAGGGTATTTTTGCATCATCATTTCTTCTAGTTCCCAAGTTACTTCTTCAACATTGTGATTTCTCCATAAAACTTTTACGGATGCAATCTCCTTATTTCTTAAAATCTTTACTTGACGGTCCAGAATTTTCATTGAAACTTCTTCATAATGCAAATTTGATTGAAGCTCAATGGGCTGGTAATCAATGATGCCTAAATGGTCCCCTTTATAAGGTCATAACATTGAGACATGGAAAACATCATGAACATGACCTAGAGTTGGAGGTAGTGCTAGTTGATAAGCTACTTCGTCTATGCGGTGGAGTACTTCAAATGGTCCAATAAAACGGGGACTTAGTTTTCCTTTTTGTCCAAAACGTAAAATTCCTTTCTAAGGTGAGATCTTAAGCAATGCATAACTTCCTACTTCCAGAGCTTGATCCTTTCGGTGTTGGTTTGCATATTGCCTTTGTTGATCTTGAGCTGCTTTTATTTTGGCTCGGATTGTTCGGATTGCATTCTCAGTTTGTTGATCCATTTCAGGTCCCTCTAACTTCCTTTCCCCAACTTCACTCCAATACAATGGTGTTCTGCACTTTCTACCATATAAAGCTTCAAATGGAGCCATTCCTAGGCTTGAATGAAAGATATTATTATAAGCAAACTCAACGAGTGGTAAATGTTCATCCCATCGTCCACTAAATTCCAAAAAACATGCTCTAAGCATATCTTCCAAGGTTTGAATTGTTCTCTTGGATTGTCCATCTGTTTGTGGGTGGAAAGCAGTACTCATGTCCAATCTTGTTCCTAAATAATCTTGAAAGCTTCGCTAGAATCTAGACGTGAAACGCGGATCACAGTCTGATATAATTGAAACTGGCACTCCATGACGACGGAGGATTTCCTTTATATATAATTTGACCAATTGATCCATTTTGTAGGTGTCTTTAATAGGTAGAAAGTGTGCAGATTTAGTGAATCTGTCCACTACTACCCAGATTGTGTTTAGTCCCTTTTGAGTTACTGGCAGTTTGTTAGAACAATATAAGCTCAAGTGTTTGTAGAAGGGGAAGGGGGGGGGGGGGGGGATGAATGCAAACACTACAAACTTTTTGCTCTTTTTGAACTTCAGTTGGCCCTGATAGGAAACAGCTACAATGAACAGAAAAACTATAAAGTATGAACACAAAGATTCAAGTTAAAATAGTTGTATTAAAACTTGAGGTTTTTTTGGAAATCTATATAATCACAAATATGATTAAACAGCTACAAAATCTATAATAGAATTACAGCTTCAAATTCACACTCACTAGCTTCTAATCTTTCTTCGAAATATTTCTCTCAAGATATATTACAAAACTGCTTTAGTGATTTGTGTGTTTTTTGTTTGTTGATCTGTTGGATTGATCTCTCTTTGTGTAATGAGAACTCCTTTGCATATATAGAAGATCAGTGGTTGAAACCACATGCGAAGGCGTGCTGCTCTTTTCAACTTAGCCGCATATATGTCAAATCGTTGTCCTTTGGAAACTATGTGTCAGACTGTTGCTAATTTTGTTGCTTCTTTTTCTTCCCCTGATTTGCGTGCATTTAATGTTTGAGAGTTCTCATTGGACCATAACAAACTTCAAGAAATATCTTTCCAGTTAATATCTCTTGCTTCTATAACAAGCTTCATTGATTTGAGTGTAAGTCCTGATGACGGGTGCATGCTGTCATAACCATCCACTGACGACCAACCCTGATGGACTTGATCAGTGCTTTTGGATCCCCTGATTGTTACAGACTGGATCAGAGCTTCAACCTTTACTTGAGTTTTACTCAGTACTTCTTGATCCACTGATGTTATGACTGTCTACACACAATGATGGCTTCCACTGATACCGTGTTGAGCATTTCCCCTAACGGGTTACCTTGATGGGTTAGCCTGACACTGTCATACCCTGAAGTCTCACCCTAACGGGTTGTTCTGCCTTCATCATCCCCTGACAAGGTTCCCCCTGATGAGTTTCCCCTGATGGGTTCCCCCTGATCGGTTCCCCTAATGGTTCTTAATCAACGAAACTTTGTTTAGAATATCTGATGTGCGGAATACTTTGACTATTATTAAGTAGCATCAAATATTCTTCTTCACTTTGTCAAGTCCTTTAGATGTTCCATTTTTTGACTTGTCTTGTGAAGTGATTGACCATCCCCTGATGAATAAGATTATCATCAGTGGATGCAAAACTTGTGCTGATCTTAAGGTTTATAATATACCTTAAGTATTTACATGTGCACAATTTATTTCCTAAACATCATCATCATCATTTAACTCTATCCAACCACAAAGTCCATTGTGATGAATTCCCATTTCCATTTTGGGATGTCTAAAAATTGTAGCAAGCCACTTGATTTCTGGTTTTCTGCTTTAACTTGCTGACAGGTGTGGCATGTGTTTACCCATCCAACTATTTCCTTCTTCATGTTAGGCCACCAAAAATTTTGTTTCAAATCTTGGTACATTTTTGTTCCACCCGGATGTATCGAGAATTTAGAGTTGTGGGCCTCCTATAGTAGACTTTTTCTTAATTCCAATTTTGTCGGAATCCAGATTCTATTTTCAAATCACATCAATCCATCATCATGGATTCGACATTTTCCATTCTCCCCCTTTAGCAACTTTTCCCTATCTTCTACATGTTCCCCTTGAGCTTCCTTGATGATAGTCAATAAGCTCGGTTTTACACCAACCTCTTGCTCTATCTCTTCCCTCTGTTGGGTTGTGATAACATTCAATTGTAATCGCTCCAAATCCATTCTTACCTCTTCTTGGATTGTCATCACATTTAACCTTTCATGTCTACTTAGAGCATCAGCCACTACATTTGCTTTACCAGGGTGATAATTGATTGAACAATCATAGTCTTTAATTAACTTCAACCATCGTCTTTGCCTCATCTTCAATTCCTTTTGGGTGAAAATATACTTTAAGCTCTTATGGTCAGTGTAAATCTCACATTTTTCTCCATATAAATAATGCCTCCAAACATTTAATGCGAAAACGATAACAGCCAATTGTAAGTCATGCGCTGGGTATCGTTTTCGCAGTCCTTGAGTTTCCGAGATGCATAGGCAATAACTTTGTCATGTTGCATTAGTACAGCTCTTAATCCATTCATTGAGGCATCACTATAAAACACAAAATCCCCTTTGCTATCAGGTAAACTTAGTACTAGGGTGGTGGTTAGTCTTTTCTTCAATTCCTGAAAACTTCTTTCACAAGCTGGAGTCCAAATATACTTTTCTGTCTTCCTAGTTAGATTTATTAATGGAACTGCTATCTTAGAGAAATCTTGAGTGAATCGATGATAGTATCCCACTAATCCTAGAAAACTTCGTACTTCAGTTGGTGTTTTGAGTTGTGACCAATTAATGATAGCTTCGACCTTTATGGGATCAACCGAAACTTCAAATTCAATAATTACATGTACTAAAAATTTCACTTCCGTTAACCAAAATTCACACTTTGAAAGTTTAGCGTAGAGTTTTTCTTGTCTCAATGTTTCCAGTGCCATTCTTAAGTGTTCAGCATGTTCTTCTTTCGTTTTGGAGTAAATGAGGATGTCATCGATAAACACAATGATGCACTTATCCAAATATGACTTAAAAACTTGATTCATTAGATCCATAAAGACAACTGGGGAATTGGTAAGTCCAAATGCCATTACTAAAAATTCATAATGATCATATCGGGTTCTAAAAGCTGACTTAGGGACATCTTTAGTCTTAATTTTTACTTGATGATATCCTGATCTCAAGTCAATTTGAGAAATACCTCGCCTCCTTAAGTTGATCGAACAAGTCATCAATCCTAGGTAATGGATATCAGTTCTTCACCGTTACCTTGTTTAATTCTTGATAATCGATACATAACCTCAATAATCCATCTTTCTTCTTTACGAATAAAACAGGTGCTCCCCAGGGTGAAACACTTGGCCTAATAAATCCTTGGTCCAGGAACCCTTGTAGCTGTACCATAAGCTCTCTTAATTCTGAAGGGGCCATCCTATAGGGAGCCTTGGAAATTGGAGCAGTTCCTAGTACTAGCTCAATTCCAAATTCAACTTGTCTATCTGGGGGTATACCTGGTAATTCCTCAGGAAATACATCTCCAAATTCTTTTACTATAGGAATATCTGAAATCTTTAATTCTTCTATCCTCATGTCACAAACATGAGCTAAAAATGCTTCGTATCCCTTGCGTAACATTTTATTAGCTTGTGACATTGTAAGAAGGTGAGAGGGTTTGGTAGACTTACATCCATGAAATAACACTCTACTTTTTTAGGGTGTTTTTAGGGAAATCTTATTTTTTCTGCAATCTATGTTAGCATGGTATTTATGCAACCAATCCATGCCTAGTATTAGATCAAACTCCCCCAAAAGAAAGGGTATTAAGTTTGTAGGGAAGTCATGCTTTCCTATTTTTACACCACAATTAGGTAGTACATTCTTGGCAATGTACACCCTTTGATTAGCCACCACAAGCTCTAAAGGTGTTTCTAAACATTAAAGGGCAAAGTTCATATCCTTAAGAAAACGTTCAGATATGAAGGATCTAGTCACACCATAATCAAATAAAACATGCACTTCAACTGAATTAACCAGTACCGTACCTGAAACCACGTCCTCGGATAGCAGTGTATCCTGTACAGTCATATTGTAAGTCCTAGCTTGTGGTCGACTAGCTACTGTGCTAGGTCCTGCCAATGGTAGTTTACGTTGACTCTTTATCTGAGGGCATGAAGTAGAGATGTGGCCTTCCTAGCCACAACTAAAACATGTCCTTATAGTTGATATGGCACGGTTGGTACCTTGCGGTCGATATTGCTGCGGTTGCAGATGATACCTAGGTTGGGGAACAATTGGTGGTTGATGTGGGCAATTAGGGTGAATTCTCCTATCTCATAACCTTATATCTCATCTAATAACCCATGAACAACCAAGGATCAGCGTTGACACCTATCTTCTATTCTACGTACAATCATTTCCTTACTTTACTAAATTCCCAATTTCTATATTTCAGTAGAGAATATGTCTCCTAACTGGTGCTTGGCTCTGATACCAACTGTGGCGGCCCCAGAAATCCCCCGAGCCAGGCCTCGGGCACTGTCAGCAATTTGGGTGACAGCCCCCCAAGGTCCCCAAGCTGGAAGCCCGGGCCCCACCAAAAACAACACAACAACACAATTGCGACAGATACATCATAGCCAAGCATTATCATTAGAAAAACGAGAAATATATTCTCAGATACATCAAGTTCAAATCTTAGAAGTTTACAACCTCTTACAAAACCTCAAAATTCAAATAAACAGACTGCAGCGAAAATAATAGTTTGGATGGCCCATCTGGCCTTACAATCTATATGTCAGCGCCAAACTCAGTGCTGAACTTGTCAGTGGATAATTGTTTAGTGTCTAACCAGTCGGAGACAAATCATTGATACTCATCAGAGACTAACATCATTAGTCATCAGAGACTAACTTCTACCCATTGGAGACTACGACTGACGTCATCAGACACTAAACTTAGCCTGTCGGAGACTAAGGCTGACGTCATCAGAGACTAATATTATATCGTCAGAGACTAACTTTATCTCATCAGAGACTAATATTAGAGCTTGTCTCTGCTACGATGGAAGATCTTTCAAGAACAAGAATGATGCCTAGAATGTACAAACTCAGTCCTAGGATGCATAATCATCCTTTTCATGGTGCATAAGCTTCTTTTCATAAACACAAAACAACATACTCTTTAAAAGCTTTATTCTTTCCTGAAGACTTAGTACATACAGCAAATACTCTCGGATGCTAAGCAAGAAGGAAAAATAGAGGAGAATATAAGATTCTTATCTCTTGACTTGACGACAGTGATTAATGCTTGTCTGAAAGTAATTGTCCAAAAGAAAGAACTTGAAATTGTATGAAGATGTTATGTTTAGAGAAGGACTTTAGAAGAGAAATTTTTAGAAAAGAGATTAAAATTTTACGTCCAAATGAGGTATTTATAGTAGGCTAAGATTAAGCATTGAGATAAAATGATTGGTTAGTCTGGACGGTAAAACGACTGCTCATCATAACTCTTTAACAGCTAACAACATAATAAATAGTTTCTGTCACACATGCACATAAACTTCATCAACTAATGATACACAAGCAGCTTACTAACCAAAACAACATACATAGATATGAGGTAGTTACTCTTACGTAAGCCATTCAAGCTGTTTTGAATAAAACTTGCTAATCTTCACACTAGCATTCCTTTAAGCAACTTACGAACACCACTAATACATAAATTAATTGCCCCGTCTCAGACATCCAAAATCATAATATTAACTATACACGTAAATAGGAAATTAATTCCTAATACAAATATATATATAAAAAAAATAATTATAGACAAACAAATTTCCAGGTCGTCACAATCAGTGTTCACACCTGCAGTATATAACTTATATCATTGAAGCTTCTTTGGTAGTCAATCTTTAGTTATTTGACCACCATCTTTATTTTAATTTCACCGCCTTTAGACATGACTTAGTGGATTTGTGAACTCAGTCATGTGTCATCCATATGTCATCTTTAGTCTCTGATCATTTTATCCCCTAATGGACAGTCTCTGGTGTGAAGACCCAGATTTGTAAATAAATTTCGTTATGAAATTTAATTATTTTAGCTTATCTTCTTCATGAAAATTATTTTCTTATAAGTTGTGAATATCGAAATTATATATTTCTTTTTATGAAAAAAAAAAAAAAAAATTTATCTGCAATGTGATGTCCAAAAGATTTTTTTTTTATTATTTTTATTATTTTGTAAAGCTCATGAGGTTATGAGTTGTTCTACCCTTAAAAGAGTGTTTCGCGGGTAGCTACAGTACCCATCTTCTTTTTAAAAATACTTCACTGCTGGAGGGGGGGACAGCAGCATTAAATGCTCATCATCCCTATCATTACCCTAGAGTCAGCTATGAAAGATGACCGAAGGACGCAGCAGCCATTTCAATCACTCTCTCCTTCTTCAGTCATTTCCTTTCTTTTCATAACCAACAGCTGAGATCAAGTTGATCCTACGGTTCTTGTTGTTCAACCAAGTGATATATATACACATCACGCTGTTGTAACCTTGATTCTACCTTTCTAAACTTCCATCAAACTTAAATTTAATTTTTGAGACAGCAGTTCTTCTTGAAGGATAAACCGGAGCATTTATTTTCTTCCTACAGTAAGGAGGTAAGAGCATCTTATTTAAGTCTTGCTAAATTTCTTGCATCTCTGCTCTACCTACCACCTTTAATACCATGTTCATTTATTTTCAAAAGTATGACTTAATGCATATTCTAACGATCGGAGTAAATGTCATTTATTTCAAGTTGTCTAGATGGGTGTAGTGTTGTTGACAATCACCTGATGGACAAACCTTTAACTACCAAACATTCTGTTGACAGTAGTCGCAACCCCATGCTTGAGTATTCCTTAACCTGATTTTCTTTACCCTAAACCGTGTTTAGGATGGCATGCAGACCAAAAGAAATGTTATGTATCACTGAGAGAATGATGAGTTTTGACCTAAGTGTGGATATGGTTGAGGGCACCACACATGGAGGAGTGAGGAAGACGACCCTGTATCTGAGACAGACTTTAACTTAGTCTCTGACGGGTTTGAGTTAATCCCCGATGGGTTGATAATCCCCGATGAGTTAATCCCCGATGAGTTAATCCCCGATGGGTTGATAATCCCCGATGAGTTAATCCCCGATGGGTTGATAATCCCCGATGAGTTAATCTCCGATGGGTTGATAATCCCCGACGAGTTAATCCCCGATGGGTTGATAATCCCCGATGAGATAATCCCCGATGGGTTGATAATCCCCGATGAGTTAATCCCCGATGGGTTGATAATCCCCGATGAGTTAATCCCCGATGGGTTGATAATCCCCGATGAGATAATCCCCGATGGGTTGATAATCCCCGATGAGATATTAATCTCCGATGAATTAAAGCGTAGTAATTCCCTGATGCGCAGTTTGTTTTAAAAACTATAAAATGCTATTTTCTTAAATTATTTTAAGATGTTTGAATTGATTTCTTAACCTTAATAGTTTTATATCAGATTGAGACGTTAAAAGTTAAGGACATCACATGTGCATTTCTCCCTCATATTTTAACCCAGATAATAAATTCATCTTGTGATATGTATATTCTTACAGAACTTTCCACTCACGAGTAAATTAAATTTGGTCGTAAGCAAAGGACTGAGGCAAGTATATTCACAATCTCATGCTTATTTCAGTTTAACGCATTATCATTTGTTCCGATATGCGTAGAAGGTTGGATTTATACTTTAATTGTTCTGATGCATGAGCATGCTATGCTTTTGATTCTGCTAGCATGATATGAATGATGATGCATGGATATAAATGAGCTTTGAATTTCAGCTATGTTTTCAATCTTATATCTGTGCAATGAGAATGTGAATGATGCCCCTTATGGGGGTTATGCCACATGGTTGGCAAGAGGAAAGGAAAGGTGCTGATGTGTTCTTCACCTGACCAAGAAGAAATGCTATTTGACTACGTAGTCACTCAGAGGGATCATGCGGTCCAGCCTGGCCAGCTGTGTACTGTATGGTTAGCAGATCCGCGGGTGCAGCCCCCGTTGGATATTTGAAAGTTATGATCCGGTGTATACCTGACTTTCTTCAATGAAGGATCACAAGTTGTATATCATCAGTGCATCCTCAAGGATATGTGAAGGTTTCCGAGGTCTTGGTATTGCTTCACCAAGCCCATAAACAGAATTTGAATTTCTCTCCTTTGATTCCAGATGAAATTCATTGAATTATTCATATTTTCCTCAATGTGTATATACTTGCTGGGCGTAAAACGCTCACCCATGTTGAATGTTAATGATTTGCAGGACAGAAAGCTAAAGCTGAACCCTCTGACAAGGGGAAAGCAAAGATGATAAGCTGCTAAGTGTTTATCTTTTTGATAGAACTGATGAAGGAAAGAAAGGAATGAATGAAGGAAAGAAGGAAGACGTTTGAAGAGTTGATGAGATTTATTTTGTTATTAGGAAATGATGTAATAGCTTCCGCTGTAATTACTTAATTCTTGGGTTGTAATAACTCTTAAATGCTGTTTTTATTCAGTATTTATTTAGGAATGGATGAATGGTTATCTTTACCTTCTTATGATGATGCCCTAGTCCGGTATGGGATTATGGGGTCGTCACAGTTGGTATCAGAGCCAATTTACGGCCAGAAGTGTTTCGTAGGAAACACTGCCCGTAAAACTACATCCAGTAATAAGGAATACTGAGGTAGTCCCAAGAATTTCCTTAAAAAAAAAAATGGAGTGAAGGAGTTCGAGTTTGAGGATATTTATTTTAGAATGGAGTGATTTAAAATCCTTAAGGATAAGATTGCTTAAAGTAATGAATTGAGCAAGTGAAGGCACCGTTCTTTTGATTTATAGATATGCTTGTCTTATTGGGAAGTTGAAATTGCTAACGTGGACTGTTTCATGTAGATGGCTAGAGATCGCTCTAAATCCCCTGCGCCCGTCCGTAGAGTGAATAGCCTAGCTTTTGATGTATCATCCGATGAGGAAGAGGAGCCTAGTGTAGAGTCTCCGTTGCTTATCCCTGCACCACCAAGCAGGCACCAGTCACCTCCAACACAAGAGGGGCCTAGTCTTGCCACAAAGCCGGTTCATAAAGTCGGACCCTCCACCACTCGCCGGGGACTGCGCATTCGCCGCACAGCACGAAAGAGTGTACGATGCCCTCCATTCAACCGTAACCAAGACTTGGCTCAGAATGCCCCTACAGTAGGACAGGATATTCCGAGACTCACCCCACCTTCACCTTGGTTATCTCACGACAGAATAGTACGTAAATACGAGACAGACGTGCACCATCGTTTAGCAGATTGCGCTACGACAGTTCGAAGGCAGGCTGCCACCATTGCCAGGTTTCGCACAGCAGCATCAGCTTGGCGGTCTTCTTTCTGGTTGACCCAAAGTCTGTACCATCGGCTAGCATTGGAAATGCATGCACAGATGGTAGCAGCGGCAGCAGCTAACCCTACAGTGGCGTGCTTGGAGCAGATGAGCAACCACTGTTCACGCCGCATTGAGGAGACACGTGTTCAGTCTCAACAGTGGGAGAGAGAGGCTAAACGTGAAGGACCCCTGGACACGGATGATGAGGAGGTTTAGCTGTAGAAGCTAATGTAAAAAAAAAAAAAATTTTAAAGTGGAAGATATTTTGTACTTGTTTTAAACTTAGCTGGGTAGTAGCGTTTATCGCAAAGGTATGTTGCCCAGATGATGTATTTTGGCTTAAGTCAAGCATAAGAAATGTTTGAGGACAATGCTTATGGCAGCCTCCTATGTACATGAATGATAATGTTTTGAGCTATCCAAATGATTATGTGATGCTTATGCTCTTCATTTTGTCAAGCTTTAAATTGTTAAACCATATGAGGAATGGAATGTTTTGAGGAGGATGTTTAACTCTTTATGTATATTTCTAGATTATGGCCAGAGGAAGGAGACCAGGAAGGGCTGGGAGAAGGAATCTACATAACAACGTGTCAAGGTCTGAAAATGTGGCGCGTTTAGAAAGAGAAAACCAAGCTGAAAATCTTGATGATGTTGTCATTGAGGACGACAGCTTGGAGGAAGTGATGGGGATGAACCGCAATCCCCCACGTGTTACACCACCCACCCCAGTTAATGACAATATTTCCGCTAACAACAATGCTGCGGGAAATGCGAATGATAATCCCTTGGCTCAATTTCTTCAGATTATTCGTGAGGCCGTGACCGCAAACCAACCACCCCCACCTCAACCACCAAAACCTACTGCTCGTGGTTCGTGTATCCGAGAGTTCATTGGCATCAACCCTCCGACCTTTGATGGAAAGGGAGGACCTACAGCAGCGCAATATTGGTTGGAAGAGATTGAGAAAGCCTTTGATTTAGTAGATGTGCCAGAAGATTGTAAGACAAAGTATGCCGCTTTCATGTTGAAAGAGGAAGCCAACCACTGGTGGAAAGGTGCAAAGAGAATGGAGCTTACAAAAAGGGAAACTGCAAGGAACCCTGACGCAGTGATAACCTGGGAACTGTTTACCCAGAAGTTCACGGAGAAATTTTACCCTCCTAGTGTCTCTAATGCTATGGAACTAAGGTTCCTAAATTTGAAGCAAGGGTCCATGACGGTGGACGAATATGAAGCAAAGTTTACTGAACTGATGAGATATGCTCCTCATCAGGTGAGCGATGAAGGAAGGAAAGCTCGAAGGTTCGAGCAAGGATTGAATCCCTGGATTCTGAGACAGGTAGCAATTTTCCAGCTGGAAACTTTTGATGCAGTTGTAGAGAAAGCAAGAATAGCAGAATGGAGTAATAGGGCAGTACATGAGTACAGCCGAGAAAATAAGAAGGAAGAGAAGAGAAGAAGAAGCGATAAAGGAGTCCACCAAAACCTTGGTGGTGTGATTGTGAAGAAGGAAGAAGGGAGCGACGATATTAGTGGTCTGACTGCTAGTAGGAAGAGGAAGTGGAAGGAGCAACCATCGAATAACATTGCAAGGACGGTTGTATGTACAAAGTGTGGGAAAAACCATGGCTCAACTCCATGCCTGAAGGGAAAGGACGTTTGCTTCAGATGTCACCAACCAGGACACTTCTCCTCAAACTGCCCAACATTGAATTCAGTTGCGGCTCCGCTCCAAAGAAGATCACAACAACAGCCTCAGCAAATTAACAAACCACTAGCTATGGTACGGACATGTTTTACATGTGGAGCAGAAGGGCATATTTCTCCTAATTGCCCCCAGAAGAATGGTGGCAGGCCAGTGCTAACAGGAGCCAACACCGTGCCCATCCGGCCACAAGCAAGGACTTACAATATGACGGTGCAAGATGTTGTGGCTTCTGATGATGTTGTGTCAGGTACACTTCTAGTAAACTCCATACCTGCACATGTGTTAGTTGATTCGGGTGCTACCCGTAGTTTTGTTTCTGAGCGGTTAGCTAAAAGCATGCCAGTCTTGCCTGAGCTTTTACCTAATCCTTTAGAGGTAGTCGTTGCTAATCGCGAAATAGTGAATATTTCTCATGTCTACCGTAACTGTACCTTAAAGATAGATCAACAAGAATTTCTTCCTGACCTTATTCCCTTTCCTTTGGGAGAATTTGACGTAATTTTGGGAATGGACTGGTTGTTTAAGTATCAAGCCAACATTGATTGTAAGAAAAAGAGAGTAGCCTTACGCTCTCCCCAGAAGGCAAAGGTTTGGTTTCATGGCACTAAGATGGTGAAGTCATCGCCATTCTTGACCATGATGCAAGCGCAGAAGTTGGTTCGCAAAGGTTGCGAAGCTTTCTTGGTTTATGTGCATGATACCGATGGAAATGAATCTAAGCTTGAGGATGTCCCTATTGTAAGGGAGTTTGCGGATGTATTTCCAGAAGAGTTGCCGGGGTTACCTCCAGATAGAGAAATGGATTTTGAAATCAACCTAATCCCCGGTACCGTACCAATTTCCAAGGCCCCTTACCGCATGGCACCATCTGAACTAAAAGAACTAATGAAACAGTTGCAAGAACTTTTGGACCGGGGGTTGATCAGACCGAGTGTTTCGCCATGGGGAGCACCCGTGCTATTCGTTCGTAAGAAGGATGGGTCGATGAGACTCTGCATTGATTACCGGGAACTGAATAAGGTCACGATTAAGAATAAATATCCTTTGCCAAGGATAGATGACCTTTTTGATCAGCTCCGAGGAGGGAGGTACTTCTCAAAGATCGATCTTCGTTCAGGATACCACCAATTAAAGATCAAAGAGGAAGATATACCAAAGACGGCATTTCGGACTCGTTATGGTCACTATGAATTTCTAGTGATGTCTTTTGGATTAACGAATGCACCATCAGCTTTCATGGATTTAATGAATCGCATCTTCAAGCCATTTCTAGATAAGTTTATCATTGTTTTCATCGATGACATTCTTATCTATTCGAAGATAGCAAAAGAGCACGAGGAGCATTTAAGGATGGCACTGGGAATTCTAAGAAGAGAGCAATTATACGCCAAGTTTTCTAAGTGTGAATTTTGGCTAAGGGAAGTGAAGTTTCTTGGTCATGTAATCAACGAGTCTGGTGTTGCAGTGGACCCCAGTAAGATTGAGGCAATCACGAAGTGGCCTCGACCGACAAACCCATCAGAGGTTAGGAGTTTCCTAGGTTTGGCCGGCTACTACCAGAGGTTTGTGAAGGATTTTTCAAAAGTAGCTGTGCCTTTGACAAACTTGACAAGAAAAGTTGTGAAGTTTGATTGGAATTCTGATTGCGAGAAGAGCTTCCAAGAATTGAAGACAAGATTAACTACAGCCCCTACCCTGACGCTACCAGATGATAAGGGAAAGTTTGTCATTTTCAGTGATGCGTCAAAACAAGGGCTTGGAGCAGTTTTAATGCAGCATGGTAAAGTAATTGCTTATGCCTCAAGGCAGCTGAAGGATTGTGAAAAACGATATCCTACGCATGACTTGGAGCTAGCAGCAATCGTTTTTGCCTTAAAGATTTGGAGGCACTACCTCTATGGTGAGAAGTGCGAAATATATACTGACCACAAAAGTTTAAAGTACATATTTACGCAAAAAGAACTCAACATGCGACAAAGGCGTTGGTTGGAGTTGATTCAGGATTATGATTGCTCCATCAACTACCACCCTGGAAAGGCAAATGTAGTTGCTGATGCACTCAGCCGTCGCGAAAGACTGAATGTGATTACCACTCAGGAAGAGGTTATAAAGGAATTTGAGCGCCTACAGCTACATGCACTTACCAAGACTCAAAGGATGGAAGTAGAGCAAGAAATTCGAGCCCGGCCCCAGTTGCATGACCTCATTAAGGTCGCACAAGAGGAGCATGATGAAGAAAAGACCAAATTGATTAAAGGAGAGAAAGGCAAATGCCTCATGCACAATGATGGACTTTTACGATTTGAAGGTCGAATTTGGATTCCTACAAAAATGGAATTGAGACAAGAGCTTCTTCACGAAGCCCACAACTCAAAATTCTCTTTTCATCCCGGAGGCACGAAAATGTACCAAGATTTGAAGCAAAGTTTTTGGTGGCCCAACATGAAAAGGGAGATAGCTGAATGGGTAAGCAAATGCTTAACATGCCAACAAGTTAAAGCAGAGCATCAGAAACCAAGTGGGTTGTTACAACCACTGGAAATTCCTGAGTGGAAGTGGGAATTTATCACGATGGATTTTGTTGTTGGTTTACCAACCACGCCGGGTGGAATGAATGCTATTTGGGTTATAGTCGACAGATTGACCAAGTCAGCCCATTTCTTGGCTATAAAGTATACCTACAAGATGGATCAAATGGTAAAGTTATATGTCAAGGAAATTGTAAGTCGACATGGAGTGCCAGTCTCCATCGTCTCTGATCGAGATCCGAGGTTTACCTCAAGGTTTTGGAAAAGTTTCCAGGAATATCTGGGGACAAGGTTAGACATGAGTACAGCTTATCATCCCCAGACAGATGGTCAATCTGAACGCACGATCCAAACCCTAGAAGATATGCTTCGAGCTTGCGTTCTCGATTTTAAAGGG
>CM025782.1:9757429-9846375 GCA_014636745.2 Centella asiatica
GAGTTAATCCCCGATGGGTTGATAATCCCCGATGAGATAATCCCCGATGGGTTGATAATCCCCGATGAGATATTAATCTCCGATGAATTAAAGCGTAGTAATTCCCTGATGCGCAGTTTGTTTTAAAAACTATAAAATGCTATTTTCTTAAATTATTTTAAGATGTTTGAATTGATTTCTTAACCTTAATAGTTTTATATCAGATTGAGACGTTAAAAGTTAAGGACATCACATGTGCATTTCTCCCTCATATTTTAACCCAGATAATAAATTCATCTTGTGATATGTATATTCTTACAGAACTTTCCACTCACGAGTAAATTAAATTTGGTCGTAAGCAAAGGACTGAGGCAAGTATATTCACAATCTCATGCTTATTTCAGTTTAACGCATTATCATTTGTTCCGATATGCGTAGAAGGTTGGATTTATACTTTAATTGTTCTGATGCATGAGCATGCTATGCTTTTGATTCTGCTAGCATGATATGAATGATGATGCATGGATATAAATGAGCTTTGAATTTCAGCTATGTTTTCAATCTTATATCTGTGCAATGAGAATGTGAATGATGCCCCTTATGGGGGTTATGCCACATGGTTGGCAAGAGGAAAGGAAAGGTGCTGATGTGTTCTTCACCTGACCAAGAAGAAATGCTATTTGACTACGTAGTCACTCAGAGGGATCATGCGGTCCAGCCTGGCCAGCTGTGTACTGTATGGTTAGCAGATCCGCGGGTGCAGCCCCCGTTGGATATTTGAAAGTTATGATCCGGTGTATACCTGACTTTCTTCAATGAAGGATCACAAGTTGTATATCATCAGTGCATCCTCAAGGATATGTGAAGGTTTCCGAGGTCTTGGTATTGCTTCACCAAGCCCATAAACAGAATTTGAATTTCTCTCCTTTGATTCCAGATGAAATTCATTGAATTATTCATATTTTCCTCAATGTGTATATACTTGCTGGGCGTAAAACGCTCACCCATGTTGAATGTTAATGATTTGCAGGACAGAAAGCTAAAGCTGAACCCTCTGACAAGGGGAAAGCAAAGATGATAAGCTGCTAAGTGTTTATCCTTTTGATAGAACTGATGAAGGAAAGAAAGGAATGAATGAAGGAAAGAAGGAAGACGTTTGAAGAGTTGATGAGATTTATTTTGTTATTAGGAAATGATGTAATAGCTTCCGCTGTAATTACTTAATTCTTGGGTTGTAATAACTCTTAAATGCTGTTTTTATTCAGTATTTATTTAGGAATGGATGAATGGTTATCTTTACCTTCTTATGATGATGCCCTAGTCCGGTATGGGATTATGGGGTCGTCACATCTGGTGTCGAGAAATCCATCCCCTGCTGATGAAAAACCTATCCCCCGATGCTAAGAAACTTATCCCCTGATGCCGAGATATCTATCCCCTGATGCTCGAGCAATTTGGCACTAGAGTAAATTACTAGACAACTTTGGCAATGAGTAATTTTGATGCTTCACTTGACTTCATCAATAGAGAATTTCCCGATGACTTTGGTGTTAGTCATTTTTATTTTGGCGATGTTGTTGATTTACCCGATGACTTTTGCGATAGTTATTTTGAGTTTGGCGTTGTTGTTGATTTCCCCGACGACTTTGGCAATAGGAAAATAACTTTGGTGACAGTCAAAATGACTTTAGCGTTGAGTAATGTTGAGTTTGGTATTAGCCAAATAACTTTGGCGACGTTCAAATCTTCTCAAGACTACTTCAATGCAATAGAGAGTCTTTGTCATAGTCTCTGATAGCTTCAACAATAGTCTCTGGTAGTACAAACCTTAGTCTCCGATGAACAAAAGCTTAGTCTTTGATGAACAAAGACTTAGTCTCCAATGAAGAGAAATTTAGTTTCCTGATGAACAAAAACTTAGTCTCTAATGAACAAAAACTTAGTTTCCAATGGGCTAATTTTGCTTGACCAATTTTGACTTTTTTTGAGCTGCATTCCTTGTAGTCTCTGATGCATACCTACAGTCTCTGATAGTAGTTTCTCATAGTGCACTACTGTAGGTACATGTACAATTACAAATTAAACAATTCTAAGTTTTTATACATCATTATCAAATGTTATAATTCCTAACAATCTCCCCCTATTTATGATTATCAATGATAAGCATAAATCAAGGTTTGATGATGATGTCAAAACACAACCTTATAACACCATTACTTAAAATTGAATTAAAACATGTAAAAATATAATTGTATATGAACTTAACAGTGATGACTTTGTTGTATCAGTTCGTTAATGCCCAGCCGTCAATCTGTTAATATTTTTAATAATTCTCCCCCTCTCTTTATTAGAATTTCTCTTTGCTTCCCCTGCCTTGATCATTCTCCCCCTTTTTGACATCAGCATCTTAAGTATTGGTCATCCTTTTTCAATAATCTCCAAGTATTGGTCATCCTTAGCATCAAGATAACTTAAGATTCTTTCTTTCCAGAATGAGTATTCACCCTTCTTGAGTTGTGGAACTCTAGTGTTGTCCTTTGAATTACTTATGATCTCTAGATTGAATTAATCTAGAACTGCTCTAATACCAATTATTTGTCCCATGGAGTAATTGTAGATGGGGGGTTGAATACAATTACTAACTTTTCTTTGAACTAAACTGTTTAATACAGTTTAAAACTTAAGAATAGTTAAAACAACTTTATTGAAAACATATAACACATGAAATAGTAAAGCAAATTGCAGGATATGAATATTAATCTACTATATGTATATTTATTGTAAATCAAATTGAATCTTTACAATTCTTTCTGGTAGTGATTACTAGTTGTAGACAATCTATGTTTAAAATAATAGCTGCACTCTAGAAAAATGATTTCTAGCTTCTATCAAGTTTATGAAAACTTGCTTCTCTCAAGTTATGAAAAACTTACTTCTCTCTAAGATAATAAGAATACTTGTCTTTTTGTGTATCTCTCGTTATCTTAGCTGCTCCATGTCTCTATTAATAGACATAGTTCCCTTGTCCTCTAAGCTTCCATAGTGAGTTGCCTCCAAAAATATCTCTGATATTCTTTGATAATTGCAGCTCTGTCACATAACTTCTTCTTTTTGCATTACCTTCCTTGCACGCCAACCTGGTATGTAACATCTCTAGTGCATCAGCACACCAGCTCCCTTATTTTCCTCTTGGAATTCCCATGATAAGTTATCTTTGCAGTGAATAATTATCTCTATGAGCTTCCTGGTTTTTCATTGGACCAGCTTCCAATAAATTTCTTCTTCAAGTTGCCATAAGTTATTTCTGCAGTATTTCATACTTCCGACTTTACAGGTTTCATACTTGCAGCTTATATGTGTGTGTGTATATATGTAACTTATTTCCTTCAAGCTTCCTTGGTAGCCAATCTCTCCTTATTGGACAACCATCCTTATCTTATTTCCACCGCCTTAATTTTATCAGCCATATGTCATCCCTTATGTCATCTTTAGTATCTGATCATCCATCCCCTGACAGCCTATTTTGTTCATCTATAGATATTTATCCTCTAACGGACAATTTTGTTCATCAATGGATATTTATCCTCTAATGGACAATTTTGTTCATCAATGAACATAAACTTTATCTCCGATGAAACAAAAACTTAGTCTCTAATGAACAAAAAGTTAGTCTCTCATGAACAAAAACTTAGTCTCTGATGAAATAATTTTGCTTAACCAATTTTGACTTTTGTTGAACTCTCCAAATGCAATCTTTGTAGTCTCTGATGCGTACATGCAGTCTCTGATGGTAGTCTGTAATAGAATACTACTACAGGTACTTGTACAATTACAAAATATAACAATTCTAAGTGTTATACATCATCATCAAATGTTATAATTCCTAACAGTTCTTGGAGTAGAAAATGTGTGACATATTCCTTTGTCCATACAGAAACATTTAACTTTGGAGTTTTTGAATTATGTTCCATTATCAGTTCTTAGAACTTTGACAGTCAGCCTAGATTCAGTTTCCACTTTATTGATGTGATCAATCACCAATTGAGCTGCTTCATTTTTGGTATGCTAAAATTTTACCCATGTGTATCTGGTGAAATCATCAACTATCACCAAAGCATACCTTTTCTTTGAGATAGACATTATGTTTACAGGTCCAAATAAATCCATTTGAATTAGTGGTATTGGACTTGTAATTGATGATATCTCTTTGCTTCTAAAGGAAGTCTTTTTTTGCTTCCTTTTTTGACAAGCTCCACATAGACCATCTTGAGTGAATTCCAGTTATGGAAGACCTCTCACTAATTCTTTCTTCACCAAAGTGTTGACTGTCTTGAAATTCAAGTGAACAAGCTAATTATGTAACGACCCGAAAAATTTGTTTAACTATAAATAATTTATTTACTCATATTTTTTTTCTTATTAATATGTATAGTTAATATATGATGTTTTTGAATATTTCTGGACCCATTAAAGGGGTTATATTTGTTTGGATGTTGGTTACAAAAATAAGCAATTGATATTTTTATGTTGGTAACCTTCGTAAGTACTTGAAGAAGCTTTGTGTTTAGTGGTTAAGTCCCCTGAAGGACTTAAGAGTTTAAGTATGATGACATCATTGCCTACGTATAGTAATCAGATTAGTAAGCTGCTTTAGTAGCTGGCTTATTTGCATGAAGGACAACAGGCTTATTACACATGGTTAGCTGTTAAGAATCATAATGAGTAGCTGTTTTATTAACCAATGATTCTATCCCAAGGCTTAATCTTAGCCTACTATAAATACCTCATTCAGAGGAATATTTCAGTCTCTTTTCTAAAGATTTTCTCTTCCAAAGTTCTTCTTTAAACCTACCATCTCCACATAATTTCAAGTTCTCTCTTCTGGACGATTACTTTCAAACAGGCTTTGATTTCTTTCGTCAACCCTAGAGGTAAAAATCCTAAGTTCTCCTCTGATTGTTTCTTTTTGCATGTCATTCGAGAGAATTAGCCGTGAATACTAGGTTTTCGAGGAAGAATAAAGCTTTGAAAGAAAAGCTGCGTTTTTTTTTACATATTCATGTTCATGAGGTATCCTTAGCTGAGTTTGTTGTTATAAGGCCTTCCATTGAAATGGAGACAAGCTCTAAAGTTAGTCTCTGACGAGATAACATTAGTCTCTGATGAGTTAATGTTAGTCTTCGATGAGCAAATGATAGTCTCTGACGTGATAACATTAGTCTCTGATGAGTTAATATTAGTCTCCGATAAGCAAATATTAGTCTCTGATGATGAGTTCACCCTTAATCTCCGATAGGTTAAGATGACGTCATCAGTCTCTTATGAATTAATTAGTCTCTGACAATGACGTCAGCCTTAGTTTCCGACAAGCTAAGGATAGTCTCTGGTGATGTCAGCCTTAGTCTCCGACAGGCTAAGTCTAGTCCCCGATGACATCATCCGTAGTCTCTGATGGGTAATGTTTTCCCTAACGGGTAAAATATGCCCTGATAATCATTTTCTAATCTGAATGGTCATATTTTAAGTATGGATTTCTCATGTTATACCAACAATGATGTTTTACAGAACCCTTTTGCAACCAGTATAGTGATTTTAGCTAAGGACCAAGGCAAGTATATACTCATTCCATTTTCTTCCTTACTGATTATGTAGAATCATTATTTTGATTTACGTAAATGAATGATGTTAAAGCTTATGCATGATGATGATCTCTTTTATGATTAAGTAACGTACGATCATTGATCCGATGTACGTGAAAAGATGTTAATGATTGAGCTATATGTTTTTGGGTGATTGCTAGCTATTTAAAGTCACTAGCACACCAAAAGATGATGATGATGAGGCAAGGGTGTTGCAGTTGTGAACTTGTATGCACACCTGAGCAACTTTCATATGGGTATATAGAAAAATCATCGGTAGTCGACTTTTATCTGATGAGCACGCCAATGTGTTTGGCAGTCGCTACTTTTAATTGTTGATCGTGCCAATTTAAAATGAGAAAATGTTTTTAAGAAGATATATTCCATATGGGAAGCTAAAGGGCTGTTGAATTCTTTTGCTTGGTATTCTGGCCAATGATGATAGGGAATGATAGACCGAGGCAAGGCGTCGGTAATCAGACCTTTCGTTGACCAAATGCTTTCTGCAAGTGACTACGTATGTCAAATAATAGATCAAACGACCAGGCTGACCAGCTGGGATGAAATTTGATTGTTAAAGGAAGTTAGATAATGATCAGTCATGTCAATTGATGCATTTTCTGATGAAGAGAGGGCGAATCATGATTTATTGAAAGAGGGTTAACCCTTGATATCACTCGGGTACCCTAAATGATACATGTTTATTGATTATCACGAGGTGTTGGCATTGTTTTGCCCAACCTCGAAGAATATTAAAGCTTTTGAATTATCTGTTCTTCTTGCTTATGAATATATACTTGCTGAGCATAAACGCTCATGTGGAATGTTATGAAATGTTTTACAGGTTATGTCAAGAAGACCGAGTCGCCTGATAAAGGAAAAGAGAGAATGATTTAGTGAGAACTTCCTGATATCTCTCCTTTGGATGGCCTTTAGAGGGAGAATGGAATCTGACTATCATAGAAATGTTTAGATTATAAGGCCAGATGGGCCATCTAAAGTTTTGTTTCCACTGCAGCTTAATTATTTCAAGCTTTGAAGTTTTGTAAGATGATGTGGACCGTAAGAATTTATAATGATGTATTTGAGAATGTATTTCTCGCATGAGTGTTGTAAATGCTTGGCTGTTTTGTTTGTTTTGCTGTTATGTGATGTTGTGTTGTAGTTTTCTAGTGTAGCCTGGGGTTCCAGCCTGGGAATCTCGAGGACTGTCGCCCAAATGGCTGACAGTGCTCGAGACCCGGCTCGGGGGATTTTCGGGGGCGCCACAGTTGGTATCAGAGCACAGCAGCCAAGCATCAGTTATGAGACATGTTCTCTGCTGGAAAATAGAATTTGGGATTTAGTAAAGTAAGGAAATGACTGAAAGGATAAGGAGAGTTGAATAAGAGATAGATGTCTAAGTTGAGTCTTGGTTGTTCTTGGGTTATCTGGTTAGATGAAAGGTTATAAGATAGAATAATTCACGTTGAAGTTATTGTATATCCTGTTGCAGTATTAGTATGCATGTTAAATCCTTATTATAAATGCTAAGTTGATATTGATTTAAGCTATGTTTCCTTATACATGAATCCACCTACTCCCGAACATGTAGATAAAGGCAAGGCACCTATGGTTAAAAGTTCAGAGAATGAGCATATCCCTAGTAGTAAGGCTGCTCGATCTTTCAAGTCTAGTAGACACCATCTGTTAGATGTCAACCGTGGGAGGACAAGTGCATGTTGGCGAGTGACTCCTCACAAAAGAGTGAATAAACCAACTCAGGTTTTCTGTTTTGAGGTGCCTAGAGGTTCTGATAAACATGTAAAGGGGTCTGCAGAACCTAAGGGAATTAAGTAAGGAAGAAAATGGAATGAGTATATATACTTGCCTTGGTCCTTAGCTAAAATCACTATACTGGTTACAAAAGGGTTCTGTAAAACATCATTGTTGGTATAACATGAGAAATCTATACTTTGAAAGGATAACTATGCAAAACGGAGGATGGCCATCAGGGCATATTTTACCCGTTAGGGAAAACATTACCCATTAGAGACTACGGATGATGTCATCGGGGACTAGACTTAGCCTGTTGGAGACTAAGGCTGACGTTACCAGAGACTAATTAATTCATAAGAGACAGATGACATCATCTTAACCCATTGGAGACTAAGGATGACGTCATCATCAGAGACTAATTAACTCATAAGAGACTGATGACGTCATCTTAACCCATCGGAGACTAAGGCTGACGTCATCATCAGAGACTAACATTTGCTCATCGGAGACTAACATTAACTCATCAGAGACTAATGTTATCTCGTTAGAGACTAACTTCATCAGCGACTAATATTAACTCATCGGAGACTAACATTAACTCATCAGAGACTAGTGTTATCTCATCAGAGACTAACATTAGAGCTTGTCTCTGTTTCAATGGAAGGCCTTACAATAACAAACTCAACCTAGGATACCTCATGAATATGAATATGTAAAAGAAAACAGCTTTTCTTTCAAAGCTTTATTCTTCCTTGAAAACCTAGTATACACGGCTAATACTCTCAGATGACATGCAAAAAGAAAGAATTAGAGGAGAACTTAGGATTCTTACCTCTAGGTTTAACGAAAGAAATCATAGCCTGTTTGAAAGTAATCATCCAGAAGAGAGAACTTGAAATTATGTGGAGATGGTAGGTTTAAAGAAGAACTTTGGAAGAGAAAATCTTTAGAAAAGAGACTGAAATATTCCTCCGAATGAGGTATTTATAGTAGGCTAAGATTAAGCCTTGGGATAGAATCATTGGTTAATAAAACGGCTACTCATCATGATTCTTAGCAGCTAAGCATGTGTAATAAGCCTGTTGTCCTTCATGCAAATAAGTCAGCTACTAAAGCAGCTTACTAATCTGATTACTATACGTAGGCAATGATGTCATCATACTTAAACTTTTAAGTCCTTCAGGGAACTTAACCACTAAACACAAAGCTTCTTCAAGTACTTACGAAGGTTACCAACATAAAAAATATCAATTGCTTAGTTTTGCAACCAACATCCAAACAAATATAACCCCTTTAATGGGTCCAAAAATATTCAAAAACATCATATATTAGCTATACATATTAATAAGAAAACAAATATGAGTAAATAAATTATTTATAGTTAAAAAAAAATTTTGGGTCGTTACAATTTAGAATCGTTAGAGTTTGTAATTGTACTGAAACTGAAAGTGCAGTTAGTTTTGTCTAAGTATTATTTGTGTCGGTCGGGGGAAGGACTGACACAAATAATCCCTGCATGATAAAAAGTAAAAAATAAAAATATATGTATTTTTTTCATATTTATTTATTTTTTATGTTTTTTTTAAAGAAGAAAGAAAGTACCAAATATAAAGTATAAAACAAATAAGTAAATGACCAAAATCCTCCACCACACTTAAATAATACATTTTTTTTAAATAAGAAAGAAACCTTCTTCTTTTTTTTTTTAATAATACCCGCATCTATAAGGTATGGGCACGCCTTGTGAAATATAACAAGCTGAAATTTTAGTGTTAAAATTCACTATTTCTGAAATTGGAAATTGCAACAAGGTGTGGGCACGCCTTGTGCAAAGTTATAAACTGAATTCTATATATAAAGTAGAGGTTATTTGTGTCGGTCTGGGTAAGTTTCGACGCAAATAATCCCTGCACGATAAAAATAAAAATTTAAAATATATGTATATGTATTTGCGTCGGTGATTTAGAAGACCCGACGCAAATAGTCTTGAAATTGCGTTGGTCCTTTAAAAGGTCCGATGCAAATAATTTAACATGCATTTGCGTTGGTCATTTGAAAGACCCGACGCAAAAAAGTTATGTTTAATTACAAGTATGCCACCATCCCTAGAAATTCATATTACCGCCTTTTCATTTCCATTTCGCAGCATTCTCTGAAAAAAACTCCTGCAACTCATTTTGAAAACCCTAAGCTCCCGATCGACAGATTCTTTGTAAACTTTTTCATTCCGTTGACTCAACTTCAGTAGAAAAAAGGTCAGTACCTTCTATTCTGTTCATTTGCTGGTATATTTTGGTGTTACGATTTGAATGCTTTATTAAGAGATACATGCATGTCCTGCCTTTTGGTGATAAGTAGATCTTGCTTTTGTGTTTCTAATAGCTGAAGGGGTTCTGCTTCTGTCATATTAGCTGCTTTGCATATTTATGACAGGCTTTCTCTAATTTGTCCATCATTTATATTCTCATTCTATTGTTTGGCTCCTGATGTAGTTATAGAGAATAAAGTTTTGTATCTGAACTATTCACCTACCCTATAGATTCATGAATTTTTTTACATGGGACCCTAAGCCTTCTTATGTTTCTACTGTTTGGTACCCAACTTGGAGAAACCATAGTATGTCCTCAGTTTTGAACTTTTAAAGTGCGATTGCCTTTTATAGATGGATGTCACCCATCATTGGTTGCATGCTGCAAATTCTTTAATATCTTTTTGAAAAAACATAACATTACTACTACTTGAAAAGAAGAGGTGGTTAATGATGCCAATAGCTTAACTAGTTAATAAAAGTGTCCTAGATTATAGGAGTTTATTACTTCACATGAGAGTCAGTTGTGGTCATTAGTTACAGTATGTTGCTTATGCACGTCTAAGTTACTTTTTGTTTCTTCAGTAATGTAAAGTAGTTTGTATGCTTATGTTGGCCGTGTTTTTGACATTGTCTGTTTTATTTTGTGTAATGCAACAGCTATATATCATGGACCAGCGCAGTTCAAGTGAGAGACCTACTAAAAAAATTAGAGGTCCAACATCATGCAAAAAATTGAAAGAAAGGTCTGCGAATAAACAATTCGAGAAAGTTATTGAGTTTGATGATCAATATGGTTATCCAATTGGAAAGTATGTTGCTGAATTCAAGTCGTATATAGGAGCAGTAGTTAGAGTGCAAATGGATATTCATATTCGTAGTTGGGATCTTGTAAGTGATGAATTAAAGGATACGATATGGGAAGACATTAAGGTACGTACGAATTGAAAAAAAGATTTAGTTGTTTTAACATATATTGTTGTTCAAGTTTATATACAAGTTTCTTATATGCATTATTTTACTATTTCAGACTGAGTGGAATATAAAGGATGATGTGAGAAAAAAGGACACATTAAAATCTACTGCAAAAATTTGGAGGGATTTCAAGTCTAAATTAATCTGCCGATACTTGCGTCTAGACAAGGACCCCTACAAGTCCTATGACTTCATAAGTAAAGAGCAATGGGATAAATTTAAGAATGATCATACAAGTGAAGAATTTCAGGTATATTAGTTGTATAAATTATATTGCATATTACAGATTTTTGTGATATGATTGTTTCACTTACAACAACATCATGTTTTCATTTTATAACAAAGTAAAAGTGACAAGGCAAGGAAGAACCATAAATTGAATGAGTATCCACATTATCTTGGAAGAATTGGATATGCATCCAAAAACACTAAGTGGATGGTTGATGACCCTATTGATTCTTTACCTTCTTCCGAATCCATTAATTCATCGATTATATCAAATGATCGAACTGATCATAGTTACAATTGGATTTGGGCGAGGATTAGGAAGAAGGATGAAGGTGATGGTTATTACTTTCCGAAAGAGGAGACTAGGGATGTGATTAACAAAATGGTAAGAGTATTTAGTACAGAGATTTATATTTACATATATGCTTAAAATATTAATCATTAAATTGATTTTGGTACAGGTGGAATGGAAAGAAAAGGCCTCTCAAGGTTTATGGACTCCTCATGGTCATGATGACATATTGTCGCGTACACTTGGAAAGAAGGAGCATGACTGGCGTGTTAGAGGGGTTGGAGGAACAGTTCGCGTACGAGATGTATTTGGGACTGACAGAGGCAAGTCTCGTAGCGGCGTAATATCGATGGATGAGTTGTCTAAGATTACTGAAGAAATTAAAAATAAAGTGACAAACAGAGTTAGGGAGGAGTACCAAGTACAAATGACTCAAATGAATAACAAGTACGAAGAAGTCATTGGTACATTGAATGCTCAGATTACGGGCATTTTGAATCATATTAGCCAAATGGGTATGCCTATTAGCCAAATGGGTATGCCTATTCCAACAAATGAAGTGATTCAAAGTAGCTGTCAGTCGGTGGATCCTATCTTAGAAATAAAGGTATACTTATTTTTACTAATTTTTTAGTCTTTAAATCATGAGTTATCATATAAGTGCCATATATGATCCTAACTGAATTGTTTTTATATGTCATTAACATAAAAGCCGACTCCATGCCATCTATCTATCATCCTTTCTGAGACCGGCAGAGTGGTTGTGGCTACAGGGACTGTTTTTCCACCTAATTCTGCGGGTGATGTTGTTCATGGTCAACAAATGGACTTACACAACGTGAGAGTATCCATTGATGATGTTAATGCAAAATTTCAACTTGCTCCCCTTCCTGTGCCTACTAGTGAACATCAATGAGTAAGTAACGCTGCTGGTAGCTTTGTTCAGTGGCCTAAACAACTTGTAATGTTGGGGCAGGTAACAAATTTCAAATTAACATTATTAATTATAAATTATTGTTGTCAATTCATTTAATTGATGTAAATGTTATTGTTTAACTTTATACCTAATTAGGATCCCACCCGGCCAAACAAATCAAGTTCATAGCAAAGGGTCATCAACATTAGATCTCAAATTGAGTGCAAAATGTCAACACTTACATAGTCTTATTATGGCGATGCCTTTTGCGGATGACTTGATTTCAGTTCCTTTAGATTATGACATTTGCGTCGATGCTCCGAGGGAAGTCGAACAATGTATTTATGTCTCGAGTGAGGATGTACAACAATTTTGTAGAATGGAATGGTTGAATGTAAATGTGATACAAATTTTCATGAGGTGAGACTATAATTTTCATACAGGTTTATTTATCTTTTATTTTGATACAAGTTTATTTTGTAAACTTACTAATGTTTAATTTGTGTATTACATTTGTAGGTATGTGAAGGAGATGTCTAACGGATCCTTTGGATTCATGTGTCCGAGTCAACTAGCAAATGCAATAAATGATCCAGATGTCACAACTCAATACATTACAAATATTTTGCTAGGTTGTTAGTCGAAGAAATTCATCTTAGCGCCGTACTTCAAACAGTAAGAACATAATTTAACATTGTTATTATGTAGATTCCTTTGCTAGTTTGTTCATTAATTTAATTTAACATTGTTATTTAATTTCTAAAAATTTAGGGAGCATTGGATGTTGCTTCTTATATCTTATGATCAAAATGCAATATATGTGTTCGACTCATTGAAGAGGGAAAAGAATATGCAAATCAAGGCATTAATGACAGTGTAAGTAAATTATATATTATGTCCTAACTTATTAATATAACTTAACCGTGTAAAACTCCTTTAACATATTTATTTACTCATATATAGATATATATATATATATATATATATATATATATATATATATATATATAATTTTGTAGGGCATTTAGAGTATATATTGCTCGAGGTGGCAAGAAGAAGAAAAATAAGTTGCATTGGTACACGAATGAGGTTAATGTATAAAATAGTTGCTAAATTATCCAATCAGAGTTGACTTTGCTAGTTTGTATAATATAATTTGAGCAAATTTTTAATCAACTTGACTATTTATATAGTGTCCTCAACAAGAAGAAAGTGTCGAGTGCGGCTACTATGTGATGCGGTACATGTATGACATTGTCAAGTTACATCATCGGACTCCCTTACAAAATGGACCGAGTTATATTGTTTTTAATTATATGTATATAATTAACTATTTTAGTCTAATAACAAATTTACCTTGTATAGTGGTTTTAATTATATTTCTAATAATGATTTCTTTTTTAATATTCTACAGGGTTTGAGCGGAAAAAAGTCATATTCTAAATTTGAAATTGATGAAATTCAAGACTTGTGGGCAGAATTTTTTATGAATGACTGTATATGACCTTTGAACAGGTTTGAAATGTAATTTTACGAAATATAGTAGAATACAGCAAATATATGACCTTTGAACAGGTTTGTAATGTAATTTTAGGAATAGATATTACGTTGTGATTGAACAGGTTTTAAATTTTAATTTGTATATATGTATATATATATATATATTTGTCTTTTGCAAATGAAGTTGTTCAATTTTGTATTTTTGTCTTGTTGTGGAATTAGAAATAGTTTTTTAATGTACAGGTTGGATATGGTATATTTTAAAATGATTTTTTTTAAAAAAAAATAAACATTATCATTTGTGTCGGTTGTCTTAAAGGTACGATGCAAATGACCACAATAATTTGTGTCAGTTAATATAAAGGAGCGACACAAATGATAAATATCATTTGCGTCGGTTCTTTTCAAGGTTCGACGCAAATGATGTTTATCATTTGCGTTGGTTCGTTTAAAAGTGAGACACAAATGACATTTATCATTTGCGTTGCTCATTTATATTAATCGCTCATCAGGGAATAACAAATACAACTAAGATGGAAATAAGTTTCAAATAGGACACCGACTTGTCATTTGCTGAATATAAATTGAAGAGAAAATTTTGAATAGAACAATACTCGCTCGATGCAGTTTATGGGTAGCTCAATTACTTTAATTACATACTAAAATATCTTATAATGTATAATGCAATCGTTTTCAAAATGAGTGTGAGAGATGTCTAACATCTTTGACCCGTTCATCCAAGCTTCTGAATTTAGATCAAACGTTTCGTAGATTAAAATTAAAATTGATCGAAGTCATTTAATTCAAGAATCGTTTTCTTAATAAATTACATGAATTTAGTAACTAAACTCATTTCTTAAAATAAATAAATTCAAACCAATAAATTATTTTTATAATTAAAATATGTAGGGTAGCCTAATACACTCAATTAGTTATTGTTAGGTGGCGACTCTCGAAAGACGATCGTCACATTACCAAAAACCTTTGAATTTTTAAAATAGATTTAAGAAGGGAGTTTGAGATTTTCTTTAAAACAAAAAGTTTCCATCATTTTAAAATTCAAACTTCTAAATTTTCTTTTCTCTATTTTAAAAAATCGAGAGAGTGCGACAAAACAGTTAAAGATCAATTCAGATTGAACTTAAAATTAATATAGTCGACTTAGATATGATTCGATTCAATATGATTCAAATTTAATACTTAATTTAAAATTGATTTAATAAATTTAACATGCAGTGTATGATTAAATATTACGTGGGTGAGAACTCTATAATTAAAGTTATGAGATCAAACTTGATATAGGTGAGGATTACGTGAGAATTTAGTTAATACCAGATATTTTGTCTATCAAAACAAAATTAGAAAGAAAATGTTAAATTGAACAATACTCACTTGATGCAGTTTTTGAGACTAAAATATCTTAATACATACATAAGATTCCAAGTGAATCTTAACTATTCATTTAATTATTATACATGTTATAATTTACCGTAAAAGTGATAATATATTGGATATAAAACTAATCATACTATATACTTATATACTAAAAAGGAAAATTATAACTTGTATCAATAATAATCTAGCTAGCTTTCATGAAAATAAACGAGTGAATACATGTGAATAATTCGGTTTTGATTTGAGCAAACACCGAATTTTAAAAATTATTGGATCAGATACTCAAAAGTTTGAATTCAAGTATCAAAGAGTTATTTAAAATAGAATCTGAGCTAATAATTTTAACTGTTATATGATTCGTTTATACCCTAATAATTTGATCATAATTTTGAAATTGAAAATTTGAAAGCATTTTCTTGATAATAATAAAGTAGAGTTCTGTTTAATTAGTATCTTCAATACTTACATATTTGAATTGGTACTCCTTTGCGAAACGGGATTAAGTAAAATAGGCAGACATATTTTCATGATTTCATGAGATGAATTTTTCTACAATAAAAGGAGACACATGTGTTGATATATCTTTTAAAAAAAAAAAACGTCTGATATTGAATAATTTTTACTCAGAAATTTGTTTTGGTTAATTTAACCTTATTTTAACTTTAAAAATAATACATTTGTATTACAATTGAAAATTTGTAAAAGTTAAATTATATTGTAAATATTTTTATGATTATAATTTTATCACATATATATTTATAAAAAACAAAAATATTAAGTAAAAAATAGCCAAGTCGTTTGGAAAAATTCAATAATTTTATCCGATAAAAAGGAATGCATGGAGTACATTTTACGGTGGGGTAATGTCAGGCATTGTCCTGATTTATTTATTGTAACTTATGTGTCACCTATAAACAGAGAAGCAGTAACATCACGATAAAATATATGAAGGAGTGAATCAGAGCAAGATGAAAGTAGCATCACGATAAAATATATAAAGGAGTTAATCAGAGCAAGATGAAAGTAACATCACGATAAAATATATAAAGGAGTTAATCAGAGCAAGATGAAATTAAATGCAATCTTGTCACGTTATGAATCGGGACTATCATACACGTGGGAGCCGAGTTGGAACAGAAACTCAAATGGAATCCAAACACCTCACCTATATAAAATACAAATTTAATTAATTGGGAATTTGGAATCCGGAAAAGTAGTATAAATAGAACGCTCACGGCAGCCTCAACTGCGCGTAATAAAACACAAAGAAAGTGAAAAGAAAAGAAAAACGAAGAAATCCCATAATAATAATAATAATAAAAGATCACCAAGGCAGGGAGAGAGGGAGGAAATGGGTGGTTGGGCTATAGCAGTGCACGGTGGCGCTGGTGTTGACCCTAACCTCCCGGCGGAGCGCCAAGACGAGGCTAAACGAATCCTCGCGCGTTGTCTTAATCTCGGCATCTCCGCGCTTCGCTCCTCCCTACCCGCTATCGACGTCGTTGAACTTGTTGTAAGTCATTTTCTCTCATTTATGTTCATATATTTTTCGAAAATTTTAAAATATACTCCGTAGTTTGTTTTATTGAAGTGTTGGTTTTGTTTTTCACTTTGAAATTTCTAAATTTGTAACATAATTTTCCATTGTTATATTAATGTACTGAATCCATATTATATTAATTTCATCAATCAGGTATCTTGTATCATGTAAATTAAACAGAAATAAACGGGTCAGTGTGAGAATAAAAATAATATTCTGTACGAATTTTGAGTTACTGTATCTCTCTCGTAACAATAACTAGTGTTGAAACTTAAAATAATCGATCTAAGTTGAAATTAAGACGAATGATTCATTTTTATGAACATATATAAGATTATAAACTGAGAACTCATATTAAATCGGAATATTTGGTCGAGGAACATGAAAGTCGGATTTGTTTGTTTACATGATATACTGATTGGTGTTAATTTGAAATATAGGTGAAAGAACTGGAAACAGATCCGTTCTTTAATTCTGGTCGTGGATCTGCGCTCACTGAGAAAGGAACGGTGGAGATGGAAGCAAGCATTATGGATGGGAAAGGAAGGCGATGCGGCGCCGTTTCGGGCGTCACTACCGTTAAAAACCCCATTTCACTAGCTCGCCTCGTCATGGACAAGTCTCCCCATTCTTATCTCGCCTTCTCTGGTGCTGAAGATTTTGCCAGATTACACGTACGGCTTTCCCCTAACTTTTCTCTCATCCACCTAATTATGAAATTTTACCGATTCTTTTTTTCTTTTTTAAACAAAATTTTGGGATCAATTTTATTATAGTAAATATATTTCATATTATGTATCATCTATTATTTATTTATGTATTACTCATTAGTTGACAAATTATATTTAAGGCACAGTCGACTCTGCTAACTCAGTTATTGAGTTGGTCAATTTGATTATACTTTCATTCTTTTAGTTTTGATAAAAATAATTTTAAATTGACTCAAATCATAACTATATTCAGTTTTGACTTTAAATAAGTTTTTTTTTTCATGTTTAGTACAAATAATTTATAAAATATTATACACATAATTGCACATATATAAAAATATCAAAAAAACTGTAATTCTCTTAATATTAACTAACAATCATAATAAAAAGACCCTTTTTACGCTTGGGCATACAAACCAGGATCGGCTTTGCATTTATGCTCAGCATGTACGCTTGCCGAATTGACTTCTTTCATAGTTCTCTCGTATGTTAGAATACTGACGCTTATCGATTCAGACTATCTGGCCGATTCATATTTCGTCGACCAATCCTTCCTTGTTTACATCTTTGTTGAAATGCCGAGATCTTTGGAATTCAGTTTTTGGGGTTTCTGGTGACGGTCTCATTCAGAGAAACTGATTGCGTTGTTTACTCCATATAATAACACCACTGCCACAAAGAAGGTAACTGCCAGAAATTTAGGTTTGCCAAAAAAAAAAAGTTGCAATTAATGTACTTTTTGTTATTAGTGTGATGTTTTTTGAATAGGTCCCATCACAATACACAAGTGAGTTGGGAATGAAACATGTAATACCCGAAAAAGAGTTGGGATTAAGAAATATTTCAGAATGTTTATAACTTTCCATGTGGTATTTGACTTAAAAGGAAAAGGTATAGGGTATTTATTTGTATTTTGGCTATATATCATCTATACTACAGAATTTGGAGACGGTGGATAATGACTACTTCATCACGGAGGACAACAAGGGGATGTTGAAGCAGGCCAAACAAGCCAACACCATCTTGGTACTTGACATAAATTAAGAATCCATGTTTTTTCTGGGTAAAATATATATTTACTCTAATTACTTTTCTTTTGCAGTTCGATTATAGGATCCCACTAGATTCTTGTGGTGCAGACGTAGAAAGTCCGATCCAAATGAATGGACTTCCTATAAGCATCTATGCACCCGAGACCGTGGGGTGTGTGGTAGTGGACAATGAGGGCCGGTGTGCGGCCGCCACCTCCACCGGCGGCCTCATGAACAAGATGTGCGGCCGAATTGGTGACTCACCACTTATCGGTGCTGGGACCTACGCGTGTGGCTTATGTGGGGTCTCTTGCACTGGAGAAGGCGAAGCCATCATACGTGGAACGTTGGCGCGTGACGTGGCAGCTGTGATGGAGTACAAGGGTTTGTGCCTCCAAGAAGCTGTGGACTTTGTGGTAAAGGAAAGGCTTGATGAAGGGAAGGCTGGGCTTATAGCTGTGTCAAAGGCAGGAGAAGTAGCTTATGGGTTCAATTGTGTGGGAATGTTTAGGGGCTGTGCTACTGAAGATGGGTTCATGGAAGTTGGTATCTGGGAATAGATGGGCTCTTTTGCTTTGGTGGGCTCCTAAATAGTGGGCTTATAAAGCCTATTCGTGGGGCTATTAGCTTTGTGGGGTTTGATGTTTTTCTTTTCTTTTTATGTGTACTTGGTTAGCTTTTGCTAGTTTGTACAATGTTATTACATTCATAAAGATGTGCTGGTGATAAATCTATCAGTAATTAACTGTGATGATGTAACAGTGTTTTATCTTTTGTGGTGTTATGAGTGGAAATGCAGTAACTGGTTTATACTTTGTTGCAATTTGCTATTCCGTTCTAAATTTAAATTTAAAGATACATATTTTATTTTTGTTTGTTTCAAAATTAGAGGTACGTTTTTATTTCTATTTTTAGATTATAAAAAATTACTAAGTTCTATTCATGTCATTTCACTATTCTACTATTAAAACTAGTTCAATTATCTCTACTATTTAGTGATTCTACAATAATTATCGTTATTGCTATCATTATTTCAAATAACATAATAATAAAAATATATTTAAAACATAAAAATATTATTATTATTTCAAATAACATAATAATAAAAATATATTTAAAACATAAAATTGTTGCCCCGACGGCGAGAACTACATTACATCACTTGAATTTGAAATACGATACAGGAGTTGTTCAGAATGAACCGAAATATAGTATACTCATGTTCCCCTCTACCTTCAGCATCCTAGACGACGGAACTAAGCTTAAATTGTTTAAATTTTTTCCAACAAAACAAAATGTGACAGACGAATTTCTATTGCCGATCCAAAAAGATAAAATAGAAATAAAAGAAACAGATGGATCTCTACTGATTTTCTTATGGTCCTAATCAAATAGCTAGGTTGCACTTTATGTAATCTGAAGTTTCATTTTTTTTAATCTTCATTTCGCCGTAGATATAGAAAGATTATACTGCGTACGTTCCAAGAAAATAACATCATTTAAAAATAATATTTATTCCAAGAAAATAACAACAAATTTACATAATTTTTTATTATAATGTCATATTTTTTAAAATTTATCGCTATAATTTTCTTATGATCTTTACTTGAACATTTATAAAAAATTTAATTAAAAAAACTTATTATTTTTAAATGTAAATCTTAATTAAATATGCATAAATATCGTCAAAAGTTTAAATATTACTTTTTATTTATTTATTTATTTTAAACAGAGCGAGTATACAAAAATTGCCCCACCCACTCCCCTCTAAAAGAAAAAAGAAAAGAAAAGAAAGAAGCTATATAAAATAACTCGCAATAGTAAAAGTTCATGGACACAACGAAAAAAACCGGAGGATCTGGTACAATAACTGATAACCGTTGTTTGAATTCAAAATCCAAAACGTCCCGATTCAATTCTAACACCGAAACTCAACAATCCCCAACACCCCCCACCCCACCCCCACCACACACACACACACACCAACATCCCAGAAAATAATAATAACATAAAATTCTAGATCTAATCTAATTCTTATAAAAAGCCTTACAATTAATTAACCTGCTCACATCATATTTCAGTGCTTGCCATCAGAACTTTCATCTTTTCCAGGTTGAGATTTGCTTGCCACAGCCGCAGCTTCATCAACGAACACATTCCTCCCACTTGCATTTCTTGTGCCGGAATCTTCATTGTGATGAACGATTTCCACATGAAATTAATATGCCCTCAAGCCAATCACATTACACATGATGGAACATTTATTTTATAATCTTATTCATTTATTAATAAAAGAATTATTTATTTAAAGGCATTTATTTATATGTTTAAACTGTTAAATATATTAACCTATAGTTTAGAGTTATATTTTAGGATCATGATGAGATCATGTTAATGAGATCTAAAATATGTTAACTTGAAAGTAAAAATGTTCCTAATCGTAAGACTAATATGGGTGTTAGTGAATCCGAAAAGATTAGTACATACTGTACTTGCTCTTAACAAGAGGATGATTGATCTCATAATCATTTGTGTGACGACATTAAAGCAAGTATGTAGGTGCTTATTAGAAAATAAGTTCACTGAACGTGACTCACTTAAATGAACACCTAATGGAGTTTTACCTGCTTGTCAATAGGAGTTCATTTAGTGATAGTTGTACAAGTGATCCTTAGATTTGAGATCGTTGCGGTTATCTTGTGTACACTAAATTATACTTTGTCATATATCTTAACTCAAGCAGTGTATATAAGTGTATGTTCGGGTATAATAAAATATACATGGAGATAAGTGAATGATCAACAAATGATCTACTGCTTCCAGTAAAGGGAGAAAATGTTCTATGCGATTCCATTAATGACAACTCGGGAATCTCTAGCCAGAGTGAAATGATAATTAGAATGTGTTTTTAATTGACATTATATTGAGTTGTGAATCTATGAATCGGAATGCATATGATTAAATAAAATAAGACTTGACAGTAATTCCATGTCTTATATTTAATCGGAACATTGTATGGTAGAAGGATTGAATTGTACGGTAACTATTCACTGAATAGGTTCTTTGTGATTAAACGTTAATTTCATATTATCCGGATAGTCATGATATGCTGAGAGGTATCCCTCATGATGTAGAATAAGTATAATTAATTATATTTAATGAATTAAAGTGTTTAATTCGTATAAATAAAATTAGAATAGTTCTAATTTAATTTATTTCTACAACCGGCTTAATATTGAACCTAAAGGGTCACACCATAAAAGGGAAATAATAAATTATGAAGATATTGAGAAATAATAATAATAAAGTAATTTAATTTGTACCATGGTGGAATAAATTAAATAGGTTAATATTTATAATTTAGTATTTTAGAAATACTAATTATAAATAAATAAGAATTATTCTTTTATTATTATTATTTAATAAATAATCCAATTCCTAAGTAATCTAGGAATTAGATTAAAAAGTGGTGTTATTATTTAATAATAAAGAATCCAATTTCTAAATGGTTTAGGAATTAAATAATGGAGTTTTATCATTATTTAATAAATAACCAATTCCTAAATGGTTTAGGAATTAGTTTAGGGGTTGTCTATATAAGGAGACTTATAATAGATTAAACCCCAACTAAAATAATAATTGGTAGCCTCCATAATATTTGTTACCAAAATATTGTGAGAGAAATCCAATATTCTTCATAATCAAAATTCTCTGGTGGATCACCTTTAGAGTACTACACAAAACGGATCAAGGGGATCGACTGGAGCGTGAAGGATAAAGATTGTGGTGTTAATTCGTGCGTAAAGATTCTACATCAACGTCGTTGAATTTACAACGGTATAATTTTAATCCTTCCTCAATTAATAATATTATATAAGGTGATTTCTGGGATTGCAGAAAAATTTTTAAATTGCTATTTTATACTTCCGCTTCGTTGTCTATAATTTTCTGCACTTACACCACATTCCTTCTCTCAGGTTCTCTACTCCCGGCCGGTGACCTGAATTCCACCGTCTTCACCTTAATTTCCTCTTCCCCTTCGTCATTTATTGGGTCCACCTTAATCTCCACTGCCCCTTCTTCATTTATCTTTTCTGTACCCTGTATCCGCAAATTATCAACCTCATCATATTTACACACACACCACATATATTTACTTCACATACTCCAAAAGAAAATAAAACCAAAATAGAAATTATCGTCAAAAAAAGAATGAAAATAATATTTACCCGAACATAAATTATATCGTTAGAGTAATCACTGCTAAAAGCCAAAGGTGACAATAATGAAGTACCGAAACTCCCAAAGCGAAGATTATGGTACTACAGTGATTCAAGTCTAGTTCTAGAGCTATCATGTAATACGTGGCATATCATTCTTTAGAATAATCTTATAAAATATTTAGGAAAGTGCCATCTAGATGATCGAGAAACTTTTTACAAAATATCTTGAAATTTATTAGAGAAGTATCCAACATGAATTATTATAAATAGGAGTCTTGTGATATGTCATTGCCGAACTCCCAAAATGAAGATTATGGTACAACAATGATTGATCATAAGTTTTGTTAAAATTAAACTTGATTTTGAGCTAAGTAGCTAGTTTGATTCAAGTCTAGTTCTAGAGCTATCATGTAATACGTGGTATCATTTTTTAGAATAATCTTATAAAATATGTAAGAAAGCACTATCTAGATAATTGAGAAAGTCTTTTACAAAATATCTAGAAACTTATTAGAGAAGTAAGTATCCAAGATCTTATCTAGAAACTTATTAGAGAAGTAAGTATCCAAGATCTTCCAAGAATTATATAAATAGGAGTCCTGTGATATATGTCATTTTATAATCAAAGTCATTGTAATACAAAATCTTATTTTCACTCAATTTTCTCTCGTGTAAGGAGGGACGCTAGGAAGAGTATAACATAAAAATACAAACTTAATAAGGTGATAATGTGTTATACCTTGGTATTGCTCATTTTCGTGGAGTTTGTGGAAGATATATACTAGTAATGAGTTGCGAGAATGAAGGAATGGACTCTTTGTATTGTAGGATGAAGATGAAAGTTGGTTTGTGGAAGATATATACTGAGTTGGGAGAATGAAGGGAATGGACTCGTGGCAAAAGTTGGTTTAATCACAATTTTCTAAAACTAGTGACACATCACCAATTTCTACAATACGCGTCACATGATCAATTTCTACAACTGTTAACGCGTATTGAAACAGATAGTGACCAATTTCTGTTAACACCCACGATAGTTTATGCGTATTGAAACCAGTGACACATATTGACCAATTTTCATACACGTTTAATTTTGGAGTTTTGATGGAATATTAACACATACAATAGTTAACACGTATTAAAATATATTAACACATACAATAATTAACACGTATTAAAATTAGTGACACATATTGATCAATTGTCATGCATAACTTTAGAGTTCGGATGAAATCCTTATATTAGTGCGGCTGTCTCACTTTAGAGTTCTGATGAAATCCTTATATTAGTGCAGCTGTTAACACGTACCGGCAGAAGTTGATTTGATGACAAATGCTAATCAATTTCTAAAACTGGTGAGTGCGGCTGTCAACAAGTACTGACCGAAGTTGATTTAATGACAAATGCTAACCAATTTCTAAAACTGGTGACACGTATGTACTGGGTGGTGACATAAATTGATTTGATCTACAACTGGAGTCACTGCATCAATTTAAAATTCTCTATCCATTTTTATGTCTCATTCCTTATCCATTTTTATCTCTTTAAGGTTAATATATACATCATATTAGGATCACGAATAATAATTGAAAAGAGTCATTTATATTATAAGAAAACGATAGAACTTAAAATGAGATTCAAAATTTAGACTCTATTACATCTGATATAATAAAAACTACTGTTACAATTGATATCAAGTTATTCTATGTTAGATTTAATTCGTCTATCAATTTATTCTATATTAAATTTAATTCGTCTCAAAATAACAAGTCGAGTTGGCTCAAATTTTTATTCGATTCGTGTTTAAATATATCTTTTTAATCATGTCACTATTTTTTTAGTTAAATACGTACTTGATAATTTGATGTTAAGTACTTCAAATATAATTCTCAGACTAATAGCAAACTATTTGATAAGAGTTTCACGATAGCCACTCAATAACCAAACACTTCACTCTAGTTCTTGATTATATATTGATTGTTTATTATTTTTATCATCATATAATAAAATGACTCATCCGAGTTAATTCGGGTAAGAGTATCCCTGACGCAATTTAGTACGATCATAATAGTGCAATAGCAACAAAAGTTATTTGTTTGGCTCGAATCCGGTATCACAGTTACGGTTACATTTACGACTTTTTCTATTCCTCTTTTATAATTTTACGAACACATTCGAAGATATTAGAATTGAAATTTTGATTGCTCGGCATTCGGAGTAATATTTTATGATGGTGCATATGATGTGTTAGAGGTGTTTTTCTAGTTTCTTTGGTGACATACCAAACCCTGTAAAAGGAAGGGGAAAAAAACACTTTTAAAAATTCATAAATTTTTTAAAATATAATAGAAACATCAAAATTTTATAAACACTTCTAAAACCACATATTTAAAATTTACAAAGGATCTAATAAAATTTATTTAATTTTTAATAAAAATTTATTTAATTTTTAATAAAAATTTATTTATGTATAAATAATTTAAGTTAATTATCTAGAGTCTTAACTCTAACCTTGTCAACGAAAAGAGTCGGTAATATTGAATGATAATAATAATTTAACATCATGTATGAGAGAATTGTGTGGTTGATAATTGAAGGTGAAGGTTATAAGAGCCGAAGAAGAAAAAGACGATGTCATGGATAATGATAAAAGTGTGTCTGAAGAGTCGAGCACTACTATCAGAGCTTGTTTGCCAATGATTTTTTACGTTAATTTATAAGGAAAAATATAAGAAAAAAAATGAGTAAATAAAATGTTTACTAATGAGTAAAGGTGCTGAGTAATAATTTTTCTTATAAGTTAAATATAAGCTTAAACAAATTAAGAGGATGTTTGACTAATATAACTTATAAGTAAAAATATTTTTTAAGTTCACCGATAAGGACATGATAAAAATTTGTTGCTGACAAAGTTGGAAGGTTGAAAAGTACATACATTTCGTCAACCCAATATGTTACGGAGTATAATTTTCTTTATAAAGAGAAAAGTACGAAGCAAAAGTTAGTTGCTTATTATTTTTTATTTTATTTTTTTTGCTAAAAAGCAAGGAAATAAATCTTTGTCAAACCTAGCATTTGCCAAACACTCGCAACTAGGATCAAGTTGGTTAGCGATAGATATAAGCGAAAACTTTTTTAACGGTTTCCGAACTATATTAGTTTTGCATATTTAGTTTTTAAATTTTTCTTGTAATTTATTTGGTGTACAAATTTTTTAAAATTTGCACAATTAATAAATTTCGTCAATATCTCGTTAAATCTGACAGAAAATATATTAATATGAGTCATACATTTAACTTTTAATTTTTATTTTATTGAGAAATTATCTTTAAATGTTCCTGACCAAATTTGTAAAGTTGATGTAACTCAAGGACAATCGAAAAGAAAGTTTACATATGACGTAAACCGACATTTTTATTTTATCAAAATTACATGTGTGAATTTTTATTAGATTTAACGAATAATTGATGAAATTTCTTAATTGCGCATGTTTTAAAAAGTTTGTGCATCAAATAAATTGCGAAAAAAGTTCGGGAACCAAATGTACAAAACTGATAAAGTGTAGGGCCCATGGAAAAAGTTTTCCCTAGATATAATAAAACTCATTTGTTTTAATTTAAAATTTAAAAATTTTAAATTTTGATAGTTTAATTATATTGTCATAATTTAAAATTTTCAAAATTTAAGTTAAAACAAATATTATCATTGTTTATGATTATGTTTGTTGTTGTGCATATCGAAATATAAAAGGATATATAAGTTGAGAGAAAGAATAAAAACGAATAAACAAGAAATAGGAATTTGATCAAGGAAGAATGATATTCAATTTTAATCAATAAAAGATAAAAGACACATCACTAAAAAATTTTAAAAAAAATTAGAACTATCACTTAACTGCAAGAGTTTAAAACTAAGAAATTAGAAAATAATTATTTAAATTTAAAAAATTATGATTTAATATTCTCTTTATTTTCTCGCCTCATTAATGGCCAAACAAATGAAACAGTTCCTATATTTTATGTTTAGTTTTAATTTAGTCCATATAATTTTTAATTATCATTATATTCTTTATAATAATTTTTATAATCTTAATTTGATCCAACATAATAAAATAAAATAATAAATTATTATTAACTTAATTTTTTAATGAAATTTTAATTAAATAAGAATGTTAAAAAATGCCTCTCCCGATTTTATTTTAAAAATATAAACTTTGCATTTAAAAATTAACTAATTTTATTTCAAAACGTTAAAATTGATTTGAGAAAAAAATCTATCAATCTTAGTAAAAATTTATTTTTCAAACAAAATTATCATATTTCTGGACCATTATCATATTTAAGAAAATCTATACACATTTCAAAATTTTAATAATAATAAATAATCAATTATTTATCGATATGTTCAAATGAATTGGGAGATTTATGTCTGTGGTTTCAAATTAATATGATATTTTTTCTTAAACAAGATACTTTTACTAAGATTCATATATCTTTTTTCTCAAACCTAAAACAATATACTTTTATTGGCAAAAATAGTTTTTCCACCACTAAACTATATCACTTTTAATGTTTTGATCACTATACTTTAAAAAAATTGATTTGCCTACTAAACTAATTAGTTTGTAACATTTAACTCAATTTGTCTCATTCCATTACATTTCCTCAAATTTTTGATTATGTGGCTGTGACGACCCAAAAATCCCATAATGGATGAAGGCACACGTCAGTAGAGGGGAGAAACAGATGACATCACATCCATACATGAATGAAACTATATATTAATAGTAAATTATTACAGTTTCAAAATAATATATTGCCAATGGAAGCTAAAATGTCTTTAGATTACAGTCTAAAATGTTACAGAATTTCTAAATATTTTTCTTGGTGGCGGCTACCCAAAAGATCCATGTGCAACTTAACCCCTTGTCAGATGGTTCAACTTTTGTACCATACCCTGTAAAACGTTAACTCAATAAAGATGAATGATTTACGCTCAACAAATATATAAACACAAAAGGGAAATTTTGAATTGCTAATAGAGGTACAATTATGTTTGTAAGGCTTGGTGAAATAATAACGGAACCTTAGAATCTTTGTAGAAATTCTGAGGATCACTGATAATAAACAACGTGTAATCCTCCTTGAAAAAAGATAGGTCTCCACCTATGTATTATCTTTCTTGTTGATGACTTCAAAATATTTTTTTTGTAGTAGTCATCATCCTTCTTGATTTCTTTAGTCTGTTTGGTAGACTTTTGTTTGCTAAATTTATTTGCAAAGTGTTCAGGCTCTTAACAGTTGTAGCATTTGATCTTTGATCTAACAATAGAACCAGAGTGGATAGGTTTCCTTGTTGGTGTTGTCTTTCTGAAGTCCTTGCCCTTCTTGAATCTTATCTTCTTGAACTTTCTTGCCAAGAAGGCCATGGCTTCATCAACAGCTTCCTGTTTCTCTGGAGTATAAATTTCTTCATCTTTATTATCTATACTCTCAGCTTCACTTGCCTCAGCTTCATTTTCCTCTTCAATGACAACTGCCTTCTGATGAAACTTCTTGCTCGAACCTCCAGCCATAAGTGTCATTGATTTTTCATTTATGTGGTCTTGACTTAGACTTTCTCTCTGTTGAACCTCTAACTCATATGTTTTGATGTTCTCATAGAGTTTCTCCAAGGATATTACACTCATATCTTTGGGTTCCCTTATGATTGTGGTTTTGGCATCCTAGTTCTTTGGTAATGCCCTTATGAATTTTAGATTCACATCTTTGTTGGCATAAGTTTTGCGAAAGATCCTCAAGTCATTGAACAACCTGTTGAATCTATCAAATAAGTTTGTTAGAGACTCACCAAGTTTGCTTGTGAATAACTCATACTATTGGATCAACAAGGACTGCTTGTTCTTCATCACTTCCTCAGTCCCTTCACACAATAGTTGTATTGTCTCTGAAACCTCTTTGTCCAAACCATTATAGAGAATGATTATATCTTTAGCATCCTTCATTGAGTCTTTCTTTTCTTTATCAATCATATCTTTTAGGAGTTTAGGGATTGTATGCTCAGGGACTATTTGGCCATCTCTTGTTGCCACGGGAATAAATTTCATTCGTTTAGGAGGTCCTTCTTCCAAGATTGTTATGAAGGATGCATCTGTAGATTTTAGATGCATGTACATTTTTCTCTTTCATAAGAAATACTCCTCCTTCACCAATAGTGGGATCTTCACATTTTCACTTTTATTACTCATCTTGATCTTCTAGTAGGTATGTTAACTAGAGGGATCTGATACCAATTGTTATTCCCGGATGATTAATTTTGTGTGTGTGGGGTGGGGTGGGGGGGGGGGGGGGGGGGGGGGGGGGGGGGAGGGGAGGATTGACTACAATTTCAACTTTTTCTCCCAATATAAAGATCACTATATAATTTGTTAATTAATTGCAAAATTAATAAACAAGACAAATTATATCAATCAATAAAGAATGGATATTATTGATTTTGGAATCTAAATTACAATCTGATTATCAAGAATTGATACCAACTACTGAAATATGTTCAAATATGAACAGTTGCAACTTAGAAATTAATTTCTAGCTTCTCAAGTTATGAAAAACTTGTTTCTCAAAATCTCTTAGATTTTGCTGCGTTTTACAAAGTGAATAATCTGAATAATCTCTCTCTCTATTTTTGTTATTCTATTATGTAATGTGTGTTTTGTGTATTCTATATACTTTCTATACAGCTTCTTATCTCTTATCTTTTTCGGTTTTCAACAACTACTCTGTTCAATTAGAGCAACTTCTCTTTATCAGTAGTTGTAAGAATTTTGTTACCTAACTTCTCTATTAAGTCACATCATTGTTACTTAATCTCTTAGCTTTTACAGATCAACTTCCCAACCTTATTAATCCAATTGTAACTTTGTTATGGATCTTGGTCGGCTTCTTGTTTGTTGAACTCTGGTAGAGATCTGTAGTCTCAAGCCATTTATCCTCCGATGACTTTATTCATCAATGGATATGTATCCCCTGTTATGACTTTATTCATCAGTGGATATTTATCCCCTGATACGACTTTATTGATATGACTTTATTCTTCAGTGGATATTTATTATGTAATGATCTAACAATTTCAAGTATTATACATCATGATCAAATGTTATAATTCCTAGGAAATATATACTTGTCTTTGTCTTTAGCTAAGCTTAAATTAAATCACTTGCGCAGCGAACGAAACTCTGTAAAACATGTACATCGGTATAACATGAGTAATCATGAGTTAATTACAACATGACAATGCACATGTGAGGTGTCTGTATATTTCTTACATCTTTGATTGACTAACTGAGTCTTCATTCGTTATAGTGAAATTCAATTTTGAGCAAAATCAAAGTCCGATGGATTTTTCAAACTGTTATTAAGTCATTCGTAGGCTCCATATAATTTTGATTTATCGGAGGTCGTAAATTAATTATTCATTAATTAATCTTAACTTAAATAATTTATAAATAATTTACTATTAATTAAATATTTATCCATTAATTATTATTTAATTTCCCAAATTTAATAATAATTATTAGATCATTACATAATTAAATTCTTAATTATTATTAATTTAAGTGATTTTTTTAATCATTTGTTAAGAATTTAGGATTTATTCCTTAAATATTATTCTATTTCTTTAAAGAATAAGAACAAGTATAATTCATCCTTAATACAATGATTATTCTTATTGAAATAACTTATGTATAATAAGAAGATAACATAAAATAAGGTAAGCCACTTATCTTCTACTGGTATATGCATCAGAGGTTAAAATGCATGTACATTGGAGGATAAAATGTGCATCAAATGATAATTTGTACATCGGATGATAATTTTGTTCATCAGCGGATAACGACCATCGATGGATAAAATTGTTCATTAGCAGAAAATATTACCTTATAGGATAATTCTACCGAGGACACATCATCGAAGGATAATTTATTCCTCGGTAGATAATTTTTCTACCAAGGGTAACTCATCAGTAGATAATCTCTTCATTGGTGGATAATTTTTATCAAGTGTAAGTAATCAGTAGTTAATTTTTCTACTGAGGGTAATTAATCATTAGATAATTTCCTACTAAGGACACATCATGTGTGAACCCAAAAATAAAAATGGGAATAAAATGTAAAAATGATCATTCATATTATGTATGAATAATTAATTCACATCATATGTGAAAGTTACTATGTTAAGGTGATGTCCAAAATCAATTATTATAATTTTGTGTATAAGTGATACACCAAAGGGATATAAATATATTAACTCCAAACTTTAAATGATTATTTTAACCAAGTACTAACAAGAGGTAGTTGTATATATCACTTGAGGAAAGCTCAATGTAGGGGAAATCTCACTGTAGTGTAAATTATGGACCAATGATTGCAATGTATAAGTAATATAAATTAAAATATATCAGTAATTGAGTTGCAAGTGATCCAACGACTGATAATTTAAACCCATGCAGTACATACAAACCATGGTTGGCAACCTGACTATGCTTGTAAGTATATCTCTTTAAGGGAAGCTCTCTGTATAAGGGCACCTCCAAGAGAAAGATGTATGTCCAATAGAATGTCAACTATTACTAGGTGATTGGTTAATATTTTGGTAGCCACAACACTGTAGGAAAGATACTGAGAAAGTGTCTTTGATAAGATTTATCTATTGATGACAACATTTACTAATGAATGAAAAAGTCATCCTCTGTATGAAAGAGTAATTTTATGATAATCTCTTATGAATATGTTAGCCACAGATGAAAACCACTTTGGCACTGGCCAAGTGGTTTACCGACGACTTTGACGATGACTTTGCCACTACTGTCCAGAGTTTGGCACTTTGTAAAAATTCAGAGTTTGGTGCTTTGTAAAATTCAGAAATTGGCGCTTTGTAAAATTCAGAGTTTGTCTCTTTGTAAAACTCATAGTTTAGCGCTGACTTCTTCAGTTAGGTGATGAACAAAATTATCCATTAATGACTAAAATTATCCCCTGATAGGCAATTTATCCCCTGACGATCAACTTATCCACTAATGACTATTTTTATCCCCTGATGGTCATTTTTATCCCCCGATGGTCATTTTTATCCCCCGATGGTCAATTTTAACCCCCCGATGGCTATCCATAGACCATTTAGTTATTCCCTGAAATACAGATTACACCTTTAGAGGGTAATTGACCCCTGAACCTAACCACCACTCACTGATGAACAAGAACTCTCAAACGATAACAGTTAAAGAGCTTTAGTGACAAAGGATTATCCACTGATGCACAGTTTATCTTTGAGGTGCATATTTTTTTTATACTATCAAAATGATCAAGGAATTATTTAATATAATGGTAATTAATTGATAAATCCCAACATTTCAAAGGTCAAATTAAAACATTAAAGACAAAAGGACATCACATAGGTGCATTCTCACACCAGTATTCAAGGCATGTCTTCTCATATTATGTCAATGTACATGTACATGTTTTACAAAGTCTTTCACCCTCAAACGAATTAATTTAAGAATAACTAAGGACGAAGGCAAGTTCCTACTCACTCATATCTTTTTCTTTGTTGCGCATTATCTGTTGCTTCGATATGCGTAATGATATGATAAAGCAAGCATATATTCAATCTTATGTTTATTTCAATTAAACACATGATCATTTGATTCGATATGCGTGCAATTCTATGGCTCACATGCTTCAATTGCTTTTATGAATGATGATGTTATGCTTTAGTTTTCATTAGCATGCTATGAATGAATGTGCATGGATATAATAAAGCTTTGATTTATCAGTTTATTCTCTAATGCAATATCTGTGCATTTTCCCAAAGTTATTAAACTCTAATGTTCCACTTGGGCATTGAGCAAGTGCTTAAGTTAGTCTTAAGAGGAAGGATATCGTACATGGTTTACGAGAATCTGTTCTAAGCTAAGTAAGACATGCAAGATGGTTAAGTGAAGATCCAAGAGTTTGAAAACCTCAAAAATTGAAGTTATTTTCTAAAGTTATAGAGGTTTTGACATTGAATCCGTCATACCTCACAAATAGTTTGAACTCTTGTTACACTTCAATATCCACCATACATGTTTATGAACTTGCTGAGCGTAAATCGCTTATCCTTGTTGTTATTAAATGTTTTATAGGTGATGAAGGTAACGTAAGCATGTACTTGTAGGAAGTTGTGAAATAACTGTGGGTAATGGTGAAAAGAAGCAAAGGACAAAGGATGCAAGAGTATACTTAAATTTGTGAAATGCGAGATTATTATAGAGATGTTTGGATTGTAAGGCCTACATGGGTCCCTCATAAACTTTCGTTGTTAGAAATTTATTTTGGACAATTTAATAGAGACTAAATTTCTCTTAGATAATGTTGTTTATGCTTGGATGGGGTTATTTGTCTGTGGTCAATTATTGACGGTTCCCGAAGTCCAGTGTGGGATTTTTGGGGCCATCACACATCATCATCATCTTTCTTTCTAGAAAAATCCTAGTGCCACCAGTGCCATTTGGCTGCCGCAGCTACTATTGCTTCACAACATACACACACAGAGCTTCGCCGTAGGAGAATACCTCTATAGCCTCTTTGCCCCGGTCTAAAACTAAGAGAAACGAGGGCGGAAGCTAGTCGGAGTTGCGACGCGCCATGGTTGCCAGCCAGAGCTTTGGCTCGAGTCCTCGTTCCTATATCCTTGACCCTTACAAATGAATGATATAACCAAATGAGTCCTCATTGTGAGAACCCGAAAATGTCAATGAAATTTTGATTATGAGATTTATTTTTATTTTCTGCATAAAGGTTTATTTCCTTATTGGGTATAAATGATGAAATTATATTTTCTTATAAAAAAATTCAATGACAATGTGATGTCCAAAAGATTTTAAATGTAGTTTGAAGCTCAAGTATTTAAAAGGTTGTTACATTCTAGAATTGTCTTGTGAGAGTGTGTGTTCACGCGGGAAAGGAGCTCACCAAGTATGAATAGGTTTAGCTACAGTACCCATTTTTATTTTAAAACCTAACTGCTGGGAGACAGTAGCATTTAATGTGCATCACCTCCATCAGTACCCTAGAGTGGGCTGTGATAAACGACCAATGGGTACTAGCAGCCGTTGCAACCACCCTTTTTCTCACCAGTCAGTTTTCTCACCAGTCACTTCTTTTCCTGTTTTCCCAGTGAGATGGCCTAGAACTTGTAGAAGGGGGGTTGAATACAAGTTCTTACAACTTTTTCGAATTCCTGTTCTTTAAGAAATTAACTTTCTGCGGAATATAAAGAACAAGATCAAAACTTTATAAACAATTGTTTTTATTGATTTAACAATTGATTACAAGTTTTCTAACAATCAAAACAAGCTTTTGATCGTCAGCTTCTATTCTGTATATTTAGAGATAATACAACCCTTTTAATTCTCTATGCTATACAGACACACTCTTTTTTTTCCGAATTACAATTCTGTAATTTATAATTACAGCTTCTAAAACTAAGTTTACAAAAAACCTAGCTTCCTAATTCAAATCAAATACAATCTTTCCAATTGAAAGATTTCTAACAAGTTTCCTTGTCAGCTACGTCTTCAATAAAGTCTACGTGTTCATGGAAGACTTTCCTTCTTTGATTTGAACTCTAACTCCATCAGCGATTAAGTCCTTGACTAATCTCCGATAGCTTCTTTAATTAGTCCCTGATCACTTCGAGTAATCTCCGATGCTTTAATAAATTAATCTCTGATCACCTCGAGTAATCTCCGATGCTTTGGCTTTAGTCTCTGGTGACGTCAGCTTTTAATCTCCGAAGTATTGTGTTATTCTCTGATGACGTCAGCTTTAATCTCTGACTCTTTAATTACAATCTCCGATGACGTAAGCTTTAATCTCCGATGACCAATCCCTCAATCTCTGATGAACAAATCTTTAATCTCCGATGAAGGATTTCTTCAATCTCTGATGGGCAAAGTCCAATCTCTGATGAACAAAATTTTAATCTCTGATGGACTTTTCCCTTAATCTCCGACAAGCCAAATTTAATCTCCGAAAGACTAATTAACTTAAACAACTTGTTGAACAAACTCAACAAGTATTCCAGCAGTACATACAAGTAAAATGAATCTATCTCTTTATTAAAATGACTAAATTACAACCAAGAGATACTACTGCTAGCTACAAAACTAAAGTGTTACAAACCAACACTTTTCTATACATTTGTATTCCTAAGTATTCTAAAGACAATCATCATCAAATGTTAATAAAACCTAACATTTCCTTTCACAGCCAACGACTTATATCAAATAAATCCGACGGCCCTTGTTGCTCAACAGGTGATATATATATATATATATATATCACGTTGGTACAACCCTAGCCCCACTTTCATAAACTTCTATACAGTGTACTACCAAATCCAAGCTTACTCTCAAAACAACTATCCTTTTTTTTTATTAGAAGATGTTTTCCCAGTGAGATGACCTAGAACTTGTAAAAGGGGGGGTTGAATACAAGTTCTTTGAAAATTCTTTTCGATTGACTGTTCTTTAAGAAATTTTAACTTTTCTGCGGAATATAAAGAACAAGATCAAAACTCTATAAACAATTGCTTTTATTGATTTAACAATTGATTACAAGTTTTCTAACAATCAAAACAAGCTTTGATCGTCAGCTTCTATTCTGTATATTAAGAGAATACAACTCTTTCAATTCTATACAGCTTCGTATTGCTATTATGTAATATTTTAATTACAGCTTCTAAAACTAAGTTATCAAAAACCTAGTTTCCTAATTCAAATCAAATATAATCTTTCCAATTGAAAGATTTCTAACAAGTTTCCTTGTCAGCTACGTCTTCAATAAAGTCTACGTGTGCATGGAAGACTTTCCTTCTTTGATTTGAACTCTAACTCCATCAGTGATTAAGTCCTCGACTAATCTCCGATGGCTTCTTTCATTAGTCCCCGATCACTTCGAGTAATCTCCGATGCTTTGGCTTTAGTCGTTGATGACGTCAACTTTTAATCTCTGAGGTATTGTGTTAGTCACTGATGACGTCAGCATTAATCTCTGACTCTTTAGTTCCAATCCCCGATGACGTAAGCTTTAATCTCCGATGATCAATCCTTCAATCTCTGATGAACAAAACTTTAATCTCCGATGAAGGATTCTTCAATCTCCGATTAACAAAACTTTAATCTCCGATGGGCAAAGTCCAATCTCTGATAAACAAAAACTTAGTCTCTGATGGACTTTTCCCTTAGTCTCCGACAAGCCAAATTCAATCTCCGAAGGACTAATAAATTTAAAAGAACTTGTTGAACAAACTCAACAAGTATTCCAGCAGTACATACAAATGAAATAAATCTATCTCTTTATTATAATGACTAATTTACAACCAAGAGATACTACTGCTAGCTACAATACTAAAGTGTTACAAACCAACACTTTTCTATACATTTGTATTCCTAAGTATTCTAAGAACAATCATCATCAAATGTTTATAAAACCTAACAGAAGAACAACTAGAGCTTTTAACTCTTTCTTGCAGCCAAGGAGGTAAGAGCATTTCATTAAAGTCCTGCTCTATTTCTTACACTTTTGTTCTGTCATACATACCACGTTTAATACCTTGTTCATTTATTTCCAAAAGTATGATTTGATGCATGTTTTTAACACCCGGAGTTAATGTCATTTATTTCAAAAAGCTACCCAAGATGAGTGTAAAAATGTTGACAACCACCTGGTAGACAAACCTTTAACTACCAAACATTCTTTTGTCGGTAGTTACAACCCCATGCTTGAGTATTCGTCAACCTGAGTTTGAACCCTAAACCGTGTCTAGGAGGGCATACAGACCATAGGAAATGTTATGTATCACTGAGAGAATGATGAGTTTTGACCTAAGTATGGATATGGTTAAGAACACCACCCATGGAGGAGTGAGGAAGACACCACTGTATCTGAGATAAGTTTTAACTTAGTCTCCGACAATGTTTATGATAGTCTCTGATGAAGGAATTCTTAGTCTCTGATGAAGGAATTCTTAGTCTCTGATGACGTCAGCCTTAGTCTCTGACAGGCTAAGTTTAGTCTCTGATGACGTCAGCTTTAGTCTCCGACAGGCTAAGTTTAGTCCCTGATGGCGTCATTCGTAGTCTCCGATGAGTTAAAGTGAAGTAATTTCCTGATGCAGAGTTTGTTTTTGAAACTATAAAATTTTATTTTCTTAAATTATTTTAAGATGTTTTAATTAATTATTTAACCTCAATCGTTTTTATATCAACATTAAAAAGTTTAAGGACTTCACATGTGCATTTTCTCTCATACTTTAACCAAGGTATTAAATTCATCTTGCGATATGTATATTTTTACAGAATTTTTCACTCACGAGTAAATTGAATTTGATTGATTGCAAAGGACCGAGGCAAATATATACACATTCAATCTGATGCTTATTTCAATTTAACGTAGTATCATTTGATTCGATATGCGTGCAAGACTTGATTATATGTTTCAATTGTTTTTAAGAATGAGCATGCTATACTTTAAATTCCGCTAGCATGATATAAATGACAATGTATGGATATAACTGAGCTTTGATTTTCAGCTAATTCTAAATCTTATGTCTATGCAAGTAAATTAGAATGATATGTCCCTTAAATGGGTTATGCCACATGGTTGGCTAGAGGAAAGGAAAGGTGCTGATTTATTCTTCACCTGACCTAGAGGAATTATAAGTGACTACGTACGTTCACACAAGGAGGGATCATGCAGTCATAGTTAGGCCAGCTGTGTACTGTATGGTTAGCAAATCCAACGGTTTTAGCCCCCGATGGATATTTTGAGAAAGTGTACACAGGTGCATACCTGTCTTTCTTCAAGAAGGATTACACATTGCTTATCATCAGTAATCCTAAAGATTCTTCAAGGATTTCCGAGGCATTAGTATTGTTTCACTGAGCCTTACAAATAGAATTGAACTTCTTCAAATACTTCAGATTATTCCTCTAAATTGTTTATATACTTGCTGGGCGTAAATCGCTCACTCTTGTTGAACTTAAATGTCTTGCAGGACACAATGCAAAGGCTGAACCCTCTGATAAGGGGAAAACAAAGATGATCGACTACTAAGTTATTTTTTTTTATAACGCTGAGGAAAGAAGGAAGGAAGATGTTAGAAGTTGTAATGATCTTGGAATTGTAATTGTATTATTTTTGGGTTGTAATGACTCTTAAATATTGCCTTTATCCAGTATTTATTCTATGAATGGATGTATGGTTATCTTTTCCTTCTTTTGATGAAGCCCTGATCCAGTAAAAGATTTTGGGGTCGTCATAGTTGTTATCAGAGCCCAGTTACGGCCAGAAGTGATTCGTAAGGAAACATTGCCCGTAAGCTGCATCCAGGAGTAGGGAATACTGTGGTATGTCCCAGAATTCCTCAAGGAAAGGGAATTTAGGAAGTTGACGCTAGAATAAAAGTACTAAGGCATGTTAATGGGTCCAAGTTTAAGGTTTTATTAGAGTCAAGTTAAGATTAAGACTACTTAGTAATGATAAGAGCAAACTAAGGCACCACCTTTTTGACTTATCACTGCGTTTTGTTTTATTGAGAAGTTTAGAATTTCTGACTTGGATTGTTTCAGGTAGATGGCCAGAGATCGCTCTAGATCCCCCGCACTCTTTCGTAGGGTAGATAGCCCAGTTTTCGACGTCTCATCCGACGAGGAAGAGGAGCCTAGCGTAGAGTCTCCGTTGTTCACTCCTACATTACCCGACAGACACCAACCATCTCCAATACAAGAGAGCCCCAGCCTTGCCCCAACAGCAACACAGGAAGTCGGACCCTCTACCGTTCGTCGTGGACCGCGCATCCGCCACACAGCACGGAAGAGTGTACGACGTCATCGTTTCATCCGTAACCATGGTATGGAGCAGGATTCCCCTACAGCAGGGCATGATACTCCTAGATTCGCCTCGCCTTAGCCTCGGGTGTCAGCACTATCCCAAGACAGAATAGTACGTGAATATAATGCAGAAGTTCACCATCACCTGGCAGGTCGCACCATGACAGTTCGACGACAGGCTGCCACTATTACTGTAATACCCCAGAATTGTATAATTGTTATTATAACATTAATAAATAAATTTTAGACAAAATTTCAGATTCTTGCATAAATAAATTTTGGTCGAATTTATTTATGAGCATAAGAAATTATTCCTTTATAATTACCGAAAGGAATAATTTGCTAATTTGTTATCCGAATTAATCTATGTAATCTGAATTATTACTACCACAAAATTAATTTTTGGGTGTAAGATATTATTGGAGTTAATTTATGTGATAGTACGAGTTAAATAAATTTTTGGTATTATTGGATATTAATTTAAAGGATATTGATATGAATTATCACTATGCCTATTATGAGAAGGATAACTGAGTAATTATCATGTATAGTGAGTAAGCACCGTGTAATGAGTATATATCACAGGTGTTGAGGTGATTTTTAATGACTAAGCGTCGCAAAAGGTGAGTCATATGTACTACCACTTGACACCTATTAGTATTCATACTTACGTGTAATATTGATTTAGTAAATTTCAAGTCCGTTAGTAATCTAAGTAAGAAGTATCTCAGATATTTTACTTTACTAACACCTATATAAAGAGAACCTCTACTACTCATTTTTTCTCACAACACTCATAAATTCCCTAAACCCATGATTATATTCCTATAGTTAGTTCTGTAGTAGCAAAAGCTTGTCAGGTGAATATTAAATGCTTTTATTAAGTTATTTAATTTTATTATTTGGTCATTTAGCTTAAATAGAAATCTGTATGAAACCTTAAGATTATGTTGTAAAATAAAAATAATAAACCACAGAAAAAAATTTATTAGTCCTTGATGGGCAAAAATTATTAGTCTCCGATGATGACGTCAGCATTAGTCTCTTATGGGGTTAAGATGACATCATCAGTCTCTTATGTGTTAATTAGTCTCCGATGATGACGTCAGTATTAGTCTCTTATGGGGTTAAGATGACGTCAGTATTAGTCTCTTATGGGGTTAAGATGACGTCATCAGTCTCTTATATGTTAATTAGTCTCCGATGATGTCATCCTTAGTCTCTTATGGGTTAAAGATGACATCATCAGTCTCTTATGTGTTAATTAGTCTCCGATGATGTCATCCTTAGTCTCTTATAGTTTAAAGATGACATCATCAGTCTCTTATGGGTTAATTAGTCTTCGATGATGTCATCCTTAGTCTCTTATGGGTTAAAGATGACGTCATCAGTCTCTTATGGGTTAATTAGTCTCCGATGATGTCATCATTAGTCTCTTATGGGTTAAAGATGACGTCATCAGTCTCTTATGAGTTAATTAGTCTCCAATGATGTCATCCTTAGTCTCTTATGGGTTAAGATGATATCATCAGTCTTTTATGTGTTAATTAGTCTCCGATGATGTCATCCTTAGTCTCTTATGGGTTAAAGATGACGTTATCAGTCTCTTATGTATTAATGAGTCTCCGATGATGTCATCCTTAGTCTCTTATGGGTTAAAGATGACGTCATCTGTCTCTTATGGGTTAATTAGTCTCCGATGATGTCATCATTAGTCTCTTATGGGTTAAAGATGATGTCATCTGTCTCTTATGGGTTAATTAGTCTCCGATGATGTCATCATTAGTCTCTTATGAGTTAAAGATGATGTCATCTGTCTCTTATGGGTTAATTAGTCTCTGATGATGTCATCATTAGTCTCTTATGGGTTAAAGATGACGTCATTAGTCTCTTATGGGTTAATTAGTCTCCGATGATGTCATCCTTAGTCTCTTATGGGTTAAAGATGACGTCATCAGTCTCTTATGGGCAAAATATGCTAGTCTCTTATGGGCAAAATTTGTTAGTCTCCTATGAACATAAAACTCATCCCCTAATACGGACTTAGCATGACTTAGATATTATAACCTTATCACCTAAGCATATTTATAATTCTAATTTCTTCTACTTATTCATGAATTATGAAACAGATTTCGCAGGAAACCAAATAGTCACCGGTCAAGGCAAGTAATCTATTTATTACATAAATCTCAGTTGCTCTGAGATTTTGTTAATAATTTATTTGTTACATATATTCTAAAGTTATGCTAGTAATGTTTTCAACGTATAATATAGTTGTTCTGTTATACGTAAATATTTTCAAAGTGATATATTTATCATCTTTCTAATATATCACACCATTATTTATACAGACATAAATATAAGTATGTTGTATATTTTAAATTAGACACATGATCATTTAATTCGATCTGTGTTAAGTTATGGCAGACAAATGCTTAAACATTTCTTCTTGCGTATACATAATTGTTTCGTATGCGTACTGATAAAGAATCATTTATTCAATTGAAGTTAATATCATTTCGAGAGATGTTTGATTATAATATCTTGTTCACAAGCATCTAGCTATTTTATGCCGATATATGACATCTTGAGATATATTTAGTTTAATTATCTTCAGCTATTACAAGGCTAATGAATACCTTGTGACCTTCACTGTGACTACAAGAGTGTTATGTGATCGTCTTGGTAAGTCCCCTGAGGTTAGACCCTCATTAAAATTACAAGGATGCTATGTAGTCACCTTGGTAAATTCCACTGAGGCGTCGTAATCTTATCCACTATAAGGACTTTACTTTGAGTAAGGGGATCAACTCGGATATGAGAATGGGATACTCTATTCTGCTGGGCCCATGAGAATGTAGATGTAATTAAATCTACTATTAAATGTCATACATATGTACATAGCAGATCACATTGAGGTAGCATTGGCCCGCTATTGTCATGTGATAAGAGATATTCTCAGTAAGCCCATGTGCCGAACAGAATTGATGATCAAGTAAGTCATAGTACTGAAAGATGTCATGAGAGAGATGTTCAAGTAAGTCATCGTATTGAAAGACATCTGAGAACTTATGTGGATTTCATTATTTCTTCAGAGGCATGATATTGCCAAAATTTCTTCTAGTTAAAGACTTGGGTTCTCCTCATCTGAATCCAATAGTTGAGATTCTTAATATTTTAACGTTGCCATAAAAATGCTATTTCTAAATAGTTTCAGACTCTCACTTATTTTGGAATATTATATTACTTGCTGAGCTTTTGTTGCTCATACTTGTTTGTTCTCTTTCAGTTCAACCTAAGAAGGAAGAAAATTCTAAGGGTAAAGAAAAGTTATACCAGTTTCAGTAGATTTGGCAGTCCGGGGCTCATAAATATGATTTTTGGTTGGTTTTGATCTTGTTGTGTTTTAAAGAGAAAGTTATGTCATTCCGCTGCTAGAATCTCTCAAAACAATGTATTTTCGGTTTTTAAAAATTAATATTATAAAGGGAAAAAGGTTGTTTTCTTGGTGTGATAGTTTTTTTGGTACCCCCCTTGACGACCCAATTTTTCCACTAATGATCTAGGTCTTAACAGTTGGTATTAAACGGGCGACTTGGTCTAAGGTTGGGGGAAATTGGGGCTGTCACAATTACTAGGTTTCGCACAGCAACATCAGCATGGCAATCCTCTTTTTGGTTGACTCAGAACCTGTACCATTGGCTGGCACTAGATATGCATGCATAGATGGTAGCAGCAGCAGAGCTAATCCCACGGTGGCGTGTTTGGAGCAAATGAGCAACCGCTGCGCGCGCCGCATCGAGGAGACACGTATATAGTCTAGACATTGGGAAAGGGAGGCGGAACGTGAAGGATCATTGGACATGGAAGACGAGGAGGATTAGTTATAGAAGCTTATGTAAAATTTAAGTGGAGGTTATTTTGTGCTTGTTTTGAACTCTGTTGGGTAGTTGCGACTATCACATATGTAGTTTGCCCTGATATTGTATTTTGACTTGTGTCAGGCTTAAGAATGTTTGAGGGCGATGTCTATGACAGCCTCCTATGTACATGAATGATAAATATTTTGATGTATCTAAATGCTTATGTGTTGGTTAATGCTCTTCACTTTATTGAGTTATAAATTCTTGAGCCACATAAAGAATGGAATGTTTCATGGAGGATGTTTAACTCTTTACGTATATAATACTAGATTATGGCCAAAGGATGGAGACCAGGAAGACCTGGAAGAAGAAATCTCCATAACGAATTGTCAAGGTTTGAAAATTTGGCACATTTAGAAAGAGAAAACCAAGCTGTTAATGCGGACGAAGTTGTCGTAGAGGACGACAGCTCGGAGGAGGTGGTTGGGATGAACCGCAACCCCCCACATGTTCCACCACCACCCCCTATTAATGACAATAATTCTGCCAACAACAATGCTACAGGGAATGCAAACGATAACCCGCTAGCTCAATTCCTTCAGATTATTCGCGAGGCCATGACTGCAAACCAACCAGCTCCCCCACCACCGCAACCGCTAAGGCCTGTTGCCCGTGGTTCATGTATCCAAGAGTTCACTGGCATCAACTCGCCGACCTTTGAAGGGAAAGGAGGACCCATTGTAGCACAATATTGGTTGGAAGAGATCGAGAAAGCCTTCGACCTAGTAGATGTGCCAGAAGATTGTAAAACCAAGTATGTGGCTTTCATGCTAAAAGAGGAAGCCAACCACTGGTGGAAAGGTGCCAAGATAATGGAATTGACAAAAAGGGAAACTGCAAAGGACACCGATACAGTGATAACCTGGGAACTATTCACCCAGAAGTTCAGGGAAAAATTTTACCCCCTTAGTGTCTCCAATGCAATGGAGTTAAAATTTCTGAACTTGAAGCAAGGGTCCATGATGGTGGATGAATATGAGGCAAAGTTTAATGAACTGATGAGGTATGCTCCTCATCAAGTGAGCGATGAGGGAAGAAAGGCCCGAAGATTTGAGCAAGGGTTGAACCCTTGGATCCTGAGGCAGGTAGCAATTTTCCAACTAGAGACTTTTGACGCAGTTGTGGAAAAAGCAAGAATCGCAGAATGGAGCAATAAGACGGTACATGAGTACAATCGAGAAAACAAGAAGGGAGAGAGGAAGAAAGAGAACGATAAAGGAAACCATCAGAACTTTGGTGGTGTGATTGTGAAGAAGGAGGAAGGAAGCAACCATAAGAGTAGTTTGATCAACAGTGGGAAGAGGAAATGGAAGGAGCAACCATCGGATGGCATTGCAAGGAGAACTACGGTATGTTCAAATTGCGGGAAGAATCATGGCTCAACCCCATGTTGAGGGGGAAGGATGTTTGCTTCAAGTGTCGCCAACCAGGACACTTCTCCTCAAACTGCCCAACATTGAATCCTGTCGCAGTCCCACCACAAGGGAGACCACAACAACAACCTCAGCAAAATAATAGACCGCTCACTGCAGTAAGGACATGTTATACATGTGGAATGGAATGACACATTTCTCCTAATTGCCCTCAAAAGAAAGGTGGCAGACCAATGTTGACAGGAGCCAACACCATTCCCGTGCGACCACAAGCAAGGACTTACAATATGTCGGTGCAAGATGTTGTGGCTTCTGACGATGTTGTAGCAGGTACACTACTAGTGAACTCCATACCGGCACATGTGTTGTTTGATTTGGGTGCTACTCGCAATTTTATTTCTGAACGATTAGCTAGTAGCATGCTAGTCCTGCCGGAACGTCTACCTAATCCCTTAGAGGTAGTCGTTGCCAATCGTGAAGTAGTAAACATTTCTCATGTCTACCCCAACTGCACCTTGAAGATAGATCAGCATGAATTTCTTGCTGATCTTATTCCTTTTCCTTTGGGAGAATTTGACGTAATATTGGGAATTGATTGGTTATTTAAATACCAGGCTAACATTGATTGTAAAAAGAAGCAAGTAGTCCTACGCTCTCCCCAGAGGGCAGAGGTTTGGTTTCATGGCACCAAGAGGGTGAAATCATCGCCATTCTTGACCATGATCCAAGCAAGGAAGATGGTTCGCAAGGGTTGCAAAGCCTTCTTAGCTTATGTGCACGTTGCTGACAAAGATGAAATTAAGATCGGGGATGTTCCTGTTGTTAAGGAATTTGTAGATGTATTTCTAGAAGAGTTACCTGGATTACCCCCGGACAGAGAAATGGATTTTGAAATCAACTTAATCCCTAGTACCGCACCAATCTCCAAGGCCCCTTACCGCATGGCACCATCTGAGCTACAGGAACTAATGAAGTAGTTGCAAGAACTCTTAGAACGAGGATTGATTAGACCAAGCGTCTCACCATTGGGAGTGCCAGTGCTATTCGTTCGAAAGAAAGATGGATCGATGAGACTTTGCATTGATTATTGAGAACTGAACAAGGTCACAATCAAGAATAGGTACCCCTTGCCGAGGATAGATGACCTTTTTGACCAACTCAGAGGAGGGAGGTACTTCTCAAAAATTGATCTTCGCTCAGGGTATCACCAATTAAAGATCAAAGAGGAAGACATACTGAAGACGACATTCCCAACTCGTTATGGCCACTATGAATTCTTAGTGAGGTCTTTTGGATTGACGAACACGCCAACAGCTTTCATGGACTTGATGAATAGCGTTTTCGAACCATTCTTGGATAAGTTTATCATCGTTTTCACTGATGACATTCTTATCTATTCGAAGATGGCGAAAAAGCATGAGGAACACCTAAGGACAATGCTGGAATTACTAAGAAGAGAGCAATTATTTGCCAAATTTTCTAAGTGTGAATTCTGGCTAAAGGAAGTGAAGTTTCTTGGTCATGTAATCAACGAAACTGGTGTCGCAGTGGACCCGAGTAAAATAGAAGCAATCACGAGGTGGCCTCGGCCAACAAACCAAACTAAAGTAAGGAGTTTCTTAGGATTGGCAGGCTACTACAGGAGGTTTGTTAAAGACTTCTCCAAATTAGCCGTACCTTTGACGAACTTGACAAAGAAGACTGTGAAATTCAATTGGACTTCTGATTGTGAGAAGAGTTTCCAGGAATTGAAGACGAGGTTAACTACAGCCCCTACTCTAACGCTACTAGATGACAAGGGAGAATTTGTTATTTACAGCGATGCGTTAAAACAAGGACTTGGAGTAGTTTTGATGCAGCATGGCAAGGTAATTGCTTATGCCTTACGGCAGCTGAAGGATTGCGAAAAATGATACCCTACGCATGACATAGAATTGGCAGCAATCATTTTTGCGTTAAAGATTTTGAAGCATTACCTTTACGGTGAGAAGTGCGAAATATATACTGACCACAAAAGTTTGAAGTATATATTTACGCAAAAAGAACTCAACATGCGACAAAGGCGCTGGTTGGAGTTGATTCAGGACTATAACTGCTCCATCAACTACCACCCTGAGAAGGCAAATGTAGTTGCAGACGTGCTCAGCTGTCGTGAAAGACTAAATGTGATAACCATCCAGGAAGATGTCATAAAAAAATTCGAACGACTACAGCTGCATATACTTACCATTGTCCACATGATGGAAATAAAAGAAGAGATTCGGGCTCGGCCTCAATTGCACAACCTCTTTAAAGTCGTACAAGGAGAGCATTGTGAAGAAAGGGACAGATTAATTAAAGGAGAGAAAGGCAAATGTCTCATGCACAACGATGGACTTTTATAATATGAAGGTCGATTGTGGATTCCTGCGAAAACTGAATTGAGACAAAAGCTTCTCCATGAAGCCCACAACTCAAAATTCTCCATGAAGATGTATCAGGATTTGAAACAAAACTTTTGGTGGCCCAACATGAAGAGGGAGATAGCTGAGTGGGTAAGCAGATGCTTAACGTGCCAAAGGGTTAAAGCAGAACATCAAAAACCAAGCGGACTGCTACAACCATTGGAAATCCCTGAGTGGAAGTGAGAATTTATCACGATGGACTTCGTAGTTGGTTTACCAACCACGCTTGGAGGGATGAATGCCATTTGGGTCATAGTCGATAGATTGACCAAATCAGCACACTCTTTGGCTATAAAGTATACATACAAGATGGATCAAATGGTGAGGTTATATGTTAAGGAAATTGTGGGTCGACATGGAGTGCCAATCTCCATCGTCTCTGATTGAGATCCGAGGTTTACCTCAAGGTTTTGGAAGAGCTTCCAAGAATATATGGGAACAAGGCTAGACATGAGTATGACCTATCACCCCCAAACAGACGATTAATCTGAACGCACGATTCAGACACTAGAAGATATGTTACGAGCTTGCGTTCTCGATTTCAAGGGGCATTGGGACAAACATCTACCACTGATAGAATTCGCTTACAATAATAGCTATCATACCAGCATCAGCATGGCACCATTCGAAGCATTGTATGGTCGGAAGTACAGAACTCCACTTTACTAGAATGAAATGGGAGAACGAAGGCTAATCGAACCAGAGATAGTCCAACAGACTGAGGAAGCGATCAAGGTGATCAGAACAAGAATGAAGGCGTCTGTTAGGTTTTAGAACATTTGATGATGATTGTCTTTAGATTACTTAGAGTACAAATGTATAAAAAGTGTTAATTAGTAACACTGAAGTTTTGTAGCCAGTAGTTATCTCTTTGTTTGTAATTCATTTATTATTTATAAAGAGATACAATTATTCTTTATTTGTAAGTAACTGCTGGAATGGAGTATCAAAGCTTCAGCAAGTCAAAGTGTGTATTTGGTCCGTTAGAGTTTACAAAAAGGTTTGTCGGAGACTAGGAAAACTTGTCAGAGACTAAGGATTTTATCTATCAGAGACTAGTTTTGCCTATCGGAGACTAAGGCTTACGTCATCAGAGACTAAGTCTAAAAGAGTCGGAGACTAAAGCTTACGTCATCAGAGACTAAGGTTAAAAACATTGGACACTAAGCTGACGTCATCGGAGACTGAGCCTTAAAGCATTAGAGACTAAATAACTCTATCGGAGACTACACAATCTGATGTCATCAGGGACTAAAAGCACCATAGACTAGTGATGACGTCACCAGAGACTAAAGATGAAGCATCAGGGACTAATCGTGATTTATTTCCTGAGAAATACAGAGTTCGAATTAAAAAGGAATGTCTTCCACGTAGTTCAAGATATTATTGAAGACGTAGCTGGTAAGGAAACTAACTAGAAATCTCTTCCTAATCAAAAAGGAAAGATTGTATTTGATTCGAATAAGGAAGCTGAATCAATATTGATTTAGAATAGGAAAACTGAAAAATCAGTTTTTAGAGAAGTTGTAATTAGGTTTACAGAGAATTGTAATTTGAATAGTAATTCGAAGCTGTATAGGTTTTTCATAGTTTTTTATCTTTTCCTATACAGAATAGAAAAGAAGCTGACGATCATATTAATGTGATTATTAGAATTTGTATTCAGTTGTTAAAATCAATTCAAGCAATTGTTTATAAATTGATTCGTGTTCTTGTTCTTTATTTCCGCAAGTAATTATTAATTTCTTGAAGAACAAGTAATCGAAAAGAATTCAAAGAACTTGTATTCAACCCCCCCGCCCCCCCTTTCTACAAGTTCTCGGCTATCTCACTGGGAAAACAATTGGTATGAGAGCCTTTAATTGAATTTACTCAATTAACACGTTCCAAGAGATGGCCAATGATGAAGCAAGCAGCTCTAGCATAATGACGTATGCGGGAAGTCGTGATGGTGGTACTAGAATCCCTATTCTTAAACTAGAAGAATATCTGATGTGGAAGCAAAAGATGTACATGCACTTAAGAGCAACATATCCAGATTATATTGATAGGATTGAGAAGGGTCCCTATCTATCCAGGAAATTTATTCCTGCTAAAACCGTCGACGGATCTATTGTGGCGGAACACTTTGAACTTGCTCCAGAATGTGATTATACAAACGAAGACAAGTTGCAAGTGTTGAAGGATGCTAAGGTGATGAACATACTTTATAATGGAATTGATAAAAATATGTTCACAAGCATCATAAATTGCACAACATCTAAGCAAATCTAAGACACCATCAAAGTCCTATGTGAAGGAACTGACCAAGTCCGAAAGAACAAAAGGTCATTGTTGACACAACAATATGAGTTCTTTCAAGCAAAGCCTGGTGAACCAATAACGTCTGTTTATGACAGGTTCAACACTTTGCTCAATGACCTAAAAATACTTAGGAAGTCCTATGATAATGAGGATGTCAACACTAAGTTCATGAGATCTCTCCCACCAAGTTGGGATCCAAAGACTACTGCGATAAGAGAGGCTCATGACTTGGATATCCTCACCATGGACAGGCTCTACGGGAATTTAAAGACATATGAACTTGAAGTAGAGCAACGACAACGCATTCATGGCAGGGACAAAGGAGCTGCGTTGATGGTTAAGGCAAGCAAGTCTCAAGAGAAGCTTGATGAGGAATCTTCCAATGCTAGCTCGACTGATCAGGAAGATGAACTGGATTCTGATGATGACATGGAGGAATTCATGGCATTCATGGTCAAACAGTTTAAGAAATTTAGGGCCAACAGGAAAGGAAGAAAATCATCAAGGAAACCTAACCCTAAACGTGAAGGTCAAAAAGTCACCTTCGACTTAAAAAAGATAAGATGTTACAATTATGACGGGTTAGGGCACTTTGCCAATGAGTGCAAGACGCCGAGATCTAGTGATTGATCTAAGGATGAAAAATCAAGGAAAGGGAATGACTTTGCTGACAAGAAAGCTAAATCAAAGAGCAAAGCGTTGATTACTGAGGGTAAAGATTGGATTGACAGCGACTTTGATGAAGAAGTTGTCAACTTTGCCCTGATGGCTCAAAGTGACGAGTCAAGTGATTCTACAAAGGTATGTGATGCAAATCAGAATTTTAATGTGCTTGATTTACTTGACACATCTAACATTGAAAGCATACAAAAAGATATGTCTGATTTGCATGTTAGCTTTAGATCTTTAACTATTGAATATATCAATATGAAAGAATCACGTGACAGTCTCTTGAAAATAAATCAGTTTCTTGAAGAGAGATTGGCACAGTTTAACACCATCAAATCTGACTTAAACAAAGCTCATCATATGATTGATGCTTTGAAAAAGAGGGAATATTATTTAGTAGAGCAACTTGAAAATGCTCAAGCTAAGATTAAACAATGGAACACTTCCTCTAAAAAGTTATCAGACTTGGTAGAGTGTCAAACAATAGGTCAAAAATCTGGACTAGGTTATGATGAAAATCTAGACAAGAGTTCAGATTTAAATGATCTATTTGAAGCTGCAAACTCCTCCACTAGTAAGCCAGATATTTTAAAATGAATTAATTTTGTCTCTCCTGTTATTGAACCCAAAATTATCAACACTCGATATCAACAAGTAACTGCAATATCATAAATTGATCAAAAGACAATAAATGTTGTTGATAAGAGTAAAAATAAAAGATTAAATATTGGGTTCATGACAAAGACACAGTTAAGTAAAAAATTGGAAAATCTTCCAGATAAAATGGCTGAAAAATCAGTGAAGTTAAGCAGAAATAAGAAAAATAGGAATGGAAAAATTGGCATTAATAAATATACAAATTATGGTAAAATGCCTGATGCTCTTAGAAAGAGATGTCATGTATGTGGTAATCCCACATAGCTATTAACTGTAGGAGCAAAAATAAAATTCCTATAACTGAGACTGCATCTTCAAAGAGAATAAAAGATAAATCACCTGTAAAAAGGTTAAATAATCTTTGCATTAACAATGAAAACCCTAAACTTGGCAGTGTCTCACAAACAAGTAGCAAGACTAATGATTGTCCAATTAAAGTCAAAACTGCTAAAAGACAATCAACTCAAGCTGAGTCAAGTCTTGAGTCTACAACTAGTGAGAAAGGACCTAAGAAAGTCTGGGTTCCAAAAATCTCAAACTAGTTACTCTCTATTGTGCAGGGCAAAAAGAAGAAAACATGGTACTTGGACAGTGGCTGTTCAAGGCACATGACTGGAGATAAGTCCTTGCTAAAACAGTATGAAGAGAAAAGTGGCCCAAAAGTCACTTTTGGAGATGACAGTAAAGGCCATACGAGGGGATATGACAGTGTTGAACATGGAGATATCATCTTCACTGAAGTAGCACTAGTTGATGGCTTAAAGCACAATTTATTAAGTGCGAGTCAACTATGTGATAAGGGATTCAATGTCACCTTCAAAGAAGATCAATGCTTGGTGTGTGACAAAGAATCTGATAATGTGATATTGACAGGGAAAAGAAAAGGAAATTTGTATGTTGCAAATCTTATTTCTTTTACTGATCAAATCACATGTCTCTATAATAAAGCTTCAACTGATGAAAATTGGCTTTGACATAAGAAGCTTTCCCACTTGAATTTCAAGAACATCAACAAGCTTGTGAGGAAAGGACTAGTAGCTGACATTCCACAATTGGAATTTACACAAGATGGATTGTGTGATTCATGCCAGAAAGGGAAACAAAGAAGTGTGTCATTCAAAAGCAAACCAGCAACATCAATCACCGACCCTTTACAATTGCTGCACATGGATTTATTTGGTCAATTGAATGTGATGTCAATCTTAAGAAATAGATATGCTTTGGTTATTGTGGATGATCACACGAGGTATACTTGGGTAAAATACCTCCATACAAAAGATGAAGCTACTCAGTTGATAATTGATCATATCAAGAAGATAGAAACTGAGTCAAAAAAAACAGTAAGGGTGATAAGGAGTGATAGAGGAACAAAATTCAAGAATTCTCAAATTACTGAATTCTGCACTGAAAAAGGAATAACTCATCAATTCTCAGCTCCAAGAACCCCTTAACAAAATGGAGTTGTTGAGAGGAAAAATAGGACCCTTATTGAAGCAACAAGGACTATGTTACAAGAGGCTAAGCTTCCTACTTATTTTTGGGAAGAAGCTATTAGCACAGCTTGCTTTACTCAGAATAGATCCTTGATAAACAAAGCAGACAACAAAACACCTTACGAATTAATGACTGGGAGAAAACCAACTCTCAAGTTTTTACATGTGTTTGGTTGTAAATGCTTTGTACTGAGAGATTCATCAGAGACAAGAGGAAAATTTGACAATAAGTCTGATGAAGCAATCTTCTTAGGTTATTCTCTGTCAAGTAAAGCATATAGAGTATATAATCTAAAAACAAAGGTCATTGTGGAATCAATACAAGTCGTGTTTGATGATAAAAAGATTCCAGGAATGACTGGACAAGGATTGCATGAACCTCTCAGTTTTGAGAATGAATTGGATGCATGGGAATATCCATCAGAGACTACTGAAAAACCCCAAGATAGCAATGATCCCTACATAATTGAGGGGGAGTTAACTATTGTGCATGAAGTACCAAGAACTAATACTCTATCAGAGACTAGAGTATTAGATGAAACTCAAGAGACTGGTGACATTAGTATTCCATCGGAGACTAATGGTTCATCAGAGACTAGAGTCACTGATGCATAATCAGAGACTATATTGACACCAGAGACTATAGAGATAAACAGCTCAGGGGGAGCTAATAATGAAGAAGTCAATGGTTTAGGGGGAGCAGTCTCTGATCATAAAGCTAGATTGGATAACATCAATCTAGAAAATGAAGCCTCCACTTCAAGGTCAAATCTACCACGTGCAATTCCATGGTTGAGAGACCACACACCAGATTTGATTATTGGAAGTCTAGAGGATGGAGTCAAGACTAGAAGTGCAACTCAAAATGAATGTTTATATCTCAGTTTTCTCTCGAAGATTGAGCCAAAGAAAATTGAGGAAGCACTTCGAGATCCTAACTGGATAATTGCCATGCAAGAGGAGTTAAACCAATTCACTCGAAACAAAGTCTGGAGACTGGTACCCAAACCAAGGAATAGATCAATAATTGGTGCCAAGTGGGTCTTCAGAAATAAATTGGATAAAACTGGTACAATTACAAGAAATAAAGCAAGACTGGTTGCAAAAGGATATTCTCAAGAAGAAGGAATAGATTATGATGAAACTTTTGCACCAGTAGCAAGACTTGAAGCAATCAGAATCTTCTTGGCTTTTGCAGCCTACAAGAACTTCAAGGTGTACCAGATGGATGTCAAAAGTGCTTTCTTGATTGGAAAATTGGAAGAGGAAGTCTATGTTTGCCAACCCCCAGGTTTTGTGGACTCCAAATTTCCAAATCATGTCTACAGGTTAGACAAAACACTTTATGGCTTAAAACAAGCACCAAGAGCCTGATATGATACTCTATCCCAATTTTTACTTGAAAATAAATTTGTTAGAGGTATCATAGATAAAACTTTATTTTATAGAAAGCAAGGCTCTGACATTATATTGGTGCAAATATATGTAGATGATATTATATTTGGGTCTACAAATGAGAAACTTTGTGAAAAATTTTCAAAACTCATGCAGTCTAGATATGAAATAAGTATGATGGGAGAATTAACATTTTTCTTAGAATTGCAAATAAAACAATCAACTGATGGAATATTTATCAGTCAGTCCAAGTACATCAAAGACTTATTGAGAAAATATGACTTGGTTGATTGTGCATCTGCAAACACACCCATGCCTACTGCCACTAAGCTAGATAAAGATTTAAAAGGAAAGAAAATTGATATTACTAGCTATAGAGGCATGATAAGATCTCTTTTATATCAAACTACAAGTAGACCTGATATAATGTTTGCTACATGTTTATATGCTAGATTTCAAGCTGACCCTAGAGAGTCACATTGGATTGCTGTAAAAAAAATACTCAGATATCTAAAGGGTACCCAAAACCTTGGTTTATGGTATCCCAAATAATCTAAGTTTAAACTAATTGGTTATTTAGATGCTGACTATGCAGGTTGCAATCTTGATAGGAAAAGCACAAGTGGAAGCTGCCAACTTCTTGGAGGCAGACTTGTTTCTTGGTTTAGCAAGAAACAAAATTCAGTTTCTACTTCAATAGCAGAAGCTGGATACATCGCAGCTGGGAGTTGTTGTGCTCAAATCCTATGGATCAAGAATCAACTCCTAGACTATGGTATGTTATTATCCAAAATTCCTATCTTTTGTGATAATACTAGTGCCATAGCAATAACAGAAAATCCAGTGCAACATTCAAGAACAAAACACATAGATATTAGATATCACTTCATAAGAGAACATGTAAGTGAAGGTAATATCGAATTACATTGAGTAACAACTGATAAACAACTTGCAGACATATTCACAAAACCTTTAGATGAATCTAGTTTTTCTAGATTAGTTTCTGAATTAGGGATGTTGAATTATATGTCTAAAAATTAATTTCATTTTGAAAGCAAGTTGTTTAGTTGTATGAAGCTAGAATTAAATTTCTGGAATGTAGCTATTTTTTAATTAAACAGAATTTTAGAAGCTAGAATTTAATTTCTGGAATGTAGCTATTATCAAATAACAGAATTTTTGAAGCTAATAATCATTAAACTTGATTGTTGGAAATATTTTGAAAGCTTAAGAGAAAGAGACTATCTTAGTCTCAGATAGTGTTTTTAATTAGTCCCTGACTTAATTAAAAATTGAACTATCGGAGACTACCTAGTCCCCGATAGTTGTTTTTAATTAGTCCCCGACTGAATTAAAAATTGAACTATCGGAGACTACCTTAGTCCCCGACGTCGTTTTTGGTTAGTCTCTGACTCAATCAAAATGAACTATCGGAGACTAATTGGGTCTAGTCTCTTATTAGTGAACTTATCAGAGATTAGGGCAATCTCCGATCGAGGGTAATCTGGTAGTTATCCTACCCACGATCAAAAATGGTTCACTATCTTTAGAATTGCAAACCTTTTTAATACTTTGCTAAAATTAAAATCAAACACATCTGCAATCACAATTTCTCAAAGCTTTGAAATTATTTTCTCTCTGCAAATTCTCTACAATTTAACCCTTTTTCAAAGTTTCTTCAAAGTTCACAGATCTCTTCCAATGGCCGCTAAAACAGTCTGTTTCCAATTTGGAGATTTTGATTTCATAAAGACTAACCATGCAGGGGTGGCTAACAAGCATGAATTTGGAGCACAGTACCACCCCTTCGTGGATTTTCTTCAAAACTCCACACTAACCTACGCCATTTATGAAGCTCCCGTCCAAGCCGCTGAAGTCATCACGGCTATGTGGACCACTGCAACCATCTAGGATGAGAATACTGACTCTCCTGTGGTAAGTTTCAGGTATGATAATACTGTTTATAATATCGACCATACCATTGTTAATAATGCTTTACACTTTCCTGTGTATCAAAACTTTGACTCCCCTGCCTCTGATGAAGAACTTTTTTGTATGTTTAAAAACTTATATTATTCTGCTGAAATTGGTTTTGTTGGGTCTATTACACGACCCCATCTAAGGCAAGAGTGGTCATTGTTCTTTGATATAATAACTAAAGCATTTACTTCAAAATGCAGTGGCTATGATGCTATCACTACACTCACACAACAAATTGCTTTTAGTGTGTTGTATGATAGACATCTAAACATTGGGCTTTTAATTCTGCAAAACCTTTTGGTAAAACTGAAATCTGGTAATAAAAATAAAATTTATTATGCTAGGTTTTTGATGATGATTACTTATTATCTAATCCCTAACCTTAATATTACTGGATTGCAAGTTGTACCAACTGTTTTGCAGAGTAAAAGAATTTTTACTGATGTGAAGCACAAATCTGCAAAGGTAAAGGTTCCCTTATTTTTCCCTCATGTCATGAGATCAATTCTCATTGACAGGCTTCCAAATCTTTATTCTTTGCAATTCTTTGAGGATATTGCAAGCCAAAACCCTATGAATCCTCCAACCACTTCACAACAACAATCTATAGCCCCCTCCACAGTTTCCCAAAAGACTGTGGTTGCAAAGACTCAAACAGTCATCACAAAACTCCCAATAAAAAGAAAAATAATTGAGGGAGTAAGTGACGATGAGGGAGAACAAGAAGCTGAAGTACCACTTCAGAGAAAGAAGAGAGTTATAACCCTTAGCCAAAAGCAATCCATAGCTTCCCAAAAGGCAATGGAGGTTATAAGGAAAAACAATAAACTGTCACCATCCTCCCAAAAGGATGTTGATATTGAAGAAAGTTCCCAACCAAGAACACACTGTACAGAGTCTGCACAACCTCTTGTTCACCAACAAGAGAAACCCCAAAGAGAGATAATAAAAGAAAAGAGTGACACAAGGAGTGCACACACAGAGTCATCAATTGATGTTCCTTAATTTGCAATGTCTGAGGAACAGCTAACACTCCATACTGTACATTCTTCTCCTTCTTCTCCCATACTTGATTCTTTTGATATTACACATTTAAATTCTCTTGATTTTTCCCAAGAGGAGCCCATACTCGAGACAAGCTCTCAAACACATTCCATGGATAGATCCCTAGCCCAAGATATACAAAGGGAACCCCCTATCCATGCAGTCACAAGTACTTCTCAAATCCCCACTTCTTTAGGACAGAGTGCACCTATCCATATGAGTGAGGATGTGAGAATAAATTGTGAGAGTCAGGCTCCTGACCTGGAAAAAGGAGAGGATATACACAAACAAGAGAGTCAAGCTTTAGAAAGCTTGGAAAAAGGAGAGCAAGAGAAGCTGGGTGCCCAACCCCAGGCAAAAGGAGAGGGTGTGAGCAAGGATGAGATCCTTGAACAAAATAAAAGAGAGAAATTTTCAGCAGGTGCATTTTTACAACTTGTTAAAACCAGCTCACAAGAAGCTCAAGTTTCTTCTGCTCCCTCCATAAATATCCAAACAGAAGAAACTAGGAACATTTCAAGCACAGAGAATGCAACATTAAATGTGATATCTGAGATGTCCAATGCAGACTTTGAAATGTTATATGGTCTACAACAAAGACAAGACCACATTTCTACATTGAAGACAAGACTTGCAGATGAACCTGTGTCTGAACCACCTACAGAGACAAATGTTGATGAATGGCTTGATGCCACATACTTAAACACTCTGGAGGAAGCAGCCGCCCAACTGAGGCAGGATTATGTGACCAATGTTGGGTCAACTGCTGCTACACCATCTATTAAGGAATTATTAGAAGAAGTAACCAAGGTGGATAAGAAACATACAAAGTTTCACCACTTCTTGGTTACTAGCATACATGGGGCAGTCAAAAGAATAGAGGAAAGGATGGAATTGGAGACAGAAAACATAAGAAGGTGCTATGAAGGACACTTGCCAAGGAGGACTATTTCTGCAATTGATACACTTATCAAAGACAAGTCTAAGACTGACAGTAGACTTCAAGCCCTATAAGCAAATATCCAACTCCTGATCCAAAAATAAGACAGAATGAAGCAGCCATTGCTACAGGCAATTCCACACTTGGCCACCTCCTCCCAACCTAAAGATGCTGATGTCAAAAAGGGGGAGAGTGGTCAACATATCAAACCTGTACAAAAACAACAATCAAAACCTGTTCCAGTTCAAATACCTGCTCCATCAAAACTTCCAAGCTCTGATGAGCTACAAGTAATGATGGATAGGATATTGAAAAAGCATGTAGATCTTGTTAGATTTTATGAACATTTGATGATGATTGTCTTTAGAATACTTAGGAATACAAATGTACAGAAAAGTGTTGGTTTGTAACACTTTAGTATTGTAGCTAGCAGTAGTATCTCTTGTTTGTAAATTAGTCATTATAATAAAGAGATAGATTTATTTTATTTGTATGTACTGCTGGAATACTTGTTGAGTTTGTTCAACAAGTTGTTTTAAGTTTATTAGTCCTTCGGAGATTGGATTTGGCTTGTCGGAGACTAAGGGAAAAGTCCATCAGAGACTAAGTTTTTGTTCATCAGAGATTGGACTTTGCCCATCGGAGATTAAAGTTTTGTTAATCGGAGATTGAAGAATCCTTCATCGGAGATTAAAGTTTTGTTCATCAGAGATTGAAGGATTGGTCATCAGAGATTGAAGAATCCTTCATCGGAGATTAAAGTTTTGTTCATCAGAGATTGAAGGATTGGTCATCGGAGATTGAAGAATCCTTCATCGGAGATTAAAGTTTTGTTCATCAGAGATTGAAGGATTGGTCATCGGAGATTAAAAGCTGACGTCATCAGTGATTAATACAATACATCGAAGATTAAAAGTTGATGTCATCAGCGACTAAAGCCAAAGCATCGGAGATTACTCGAAGTGATCGGGGACTAATTAAAGAAGCCATCGGAGATTAGTCGAGGACTTAATCACTGGTGGAGTTAGAGTTCAAATCAAAGAAGGAAAGTCTTCCATGCACACGTAGACTTTATTGAAGACGTAGCTGACAAGGAAACTTGTTAGAAATCTTTCAATTGGAAAGATTGTATTTGATTTGAATTAGGAAACTAGGTTTTTGATAACTTAGTTTTAGAAGCTGTAATTAAAAAAAATTACAGAATAGCAATACGAAGCTGTATAGAATTAGGAGAGTTGTATTCTCTTAATATACAGAATAGAAGCTGACGATCAAAGCTTGTCTTGATTGTTAGAAAACTTGTAATCAATTGTTAAATCAATAAAAAGCAATTGTTTATAGAGTTTTGATCTTGTTCTTTATATTCCGCAGAAAAGTTTAATTTCTTAAAGAACAAGAAATCGAAAAAGTTGCAAGAACTTGTATTCAACCCCCCTTCTACAAGTTCTAGGTCATCTCACTGGGAAAACAGATCTTCAAGCAGCAACAACAAAGTCAGCAACAACAACAACACAACTTCCAACAACAGCAACAACAACAGCTTCTCCTTCTTCCTCTGCACAAGCCCCTACAATCAAAGACAAAGGCAAGGGGGTTATGGTTGAAGATTCAAAGAAGAAAACCACTACTCAACCAGGACAGCCCAAGCTACTGGGGGATGCCATAAAGACAGCTCACTTTCCCACTCCAGTTGAACTGATAGTGGATGGGAAAGTGGAGTTGGTCTATCCTCAAGAGCATAAATTAATAGAAGCTGATGCACTACTAGCTCAGAAACTTCAAGAGGAGGAGGATATAGCAGCAGAAAGGGAGGAGGAGGAGGCAAAGAAGAAGAAAATCTATACAAGGAGATCAAATGCACATAAAGTAGCCATAACCAAGAAGAAAAATAAAGAGATGGAAGAGGTTGAGAAGAAATCAAGAAGGAAACCTTTGGTTCAGGATTCTGTAGAGAAACCTGTGATCAAAGCACTTATCAAGAAGCCTACCTCTCAAAATCCTCCAAGGTCAACCTAGACTGCCTTAGTGGCTATGAGTGGACCAACAAAGCCACGAATAGTTCCATCAAGGAAGTCTTATAAGGTTGAAATGGCTTGCACTGAAGAAATTATCAAGGCCCTGAAAAGGAGTACAAAGTACATAAATTTGGTCAAGGGAAAGGACAACAAAGATTTACTCCATATCCTTTTAAAAGATGGAGAATCTTTGAAATTTGAGAAGCCAGCCTTGGAAGGACGAACTAAGGAGAATTTGGAGTGGTTGCTGACTGTAGTGCTTGAGACTTCTGATCTCAACATGGATTTTTGAAGCCAGATTCAGAAGGTGATGAAGGTGAAGCATAAGGTGGATACATTGCCAGAAGCTAATCCTAAACCTCTAGGATTATGGTATGAGACCTTCCATGGAGAGAAAGTTTTCTTCAACTACAATAGAGATATCAATAGTATCACTGAGAGACATATAGAAGCATTTATTAGTCTACTCAAAGATGCAGAAGAAGAAACTGAAGTAATTTTGAAAAAACTGTTGATAGACAGACTGAAGTTGCTGAGGAAAAATAGAAAAGAAAGGTTGGAGTTGTTGAAGAAAAAATAAAACGTAAACTGTTGTGTTGAAAGGTACGTTTTGTTAAAATAAGCTGTAATTTTTATTTTTGAAGCCAGACTTATAGGATTTAAACTTGAGTCTTGGTGGAAGCTGAATAACATATCAAAGATCTTTGTTCAGAATACATTTGTAGTTAGCAATTCTTTATTCTTTTTCTAAGTAATTATAATGTTGAGTTTTGACATCATCATCAACCTTGAAATTATGCTTATCATTATGATATTCATAATTAGGGGGAGATTGTTAGGTTTTAGAACATTTGATGATGATTGTCTTTAGATTACTTAGAGTACAAATGTATAGAAAGTGTTAATTAGTAACACTGAAGTTTTGTAGCCAGTAGTTATCTCTTTGTTTGTAATTCATTTATTATTTGTAAAGAGATACAATTATTCTTTATTTGTAAGTAACTGCTGGAATGGAGTATCAAAGCTTCAGCAAGTCAAAGTGTGTATTTGGTTCGTTAGAGTTTACAAAAAGGTTGTCGGAGACTAGGAAAACTTGTCAGAGACTAAGGATTTTATCTATCAGAGACTAGTTTTGCCTATCGAAGACTAAGGCTTACGTCATCAGAGACTAAATCTAAAAGAGTCGGAGACTAAAGCTTACGTCATCGGAGACTAAGCTGACGTCATCGGAGACTAAGCCTTAAAGCATCAAAGACTAAATAACTCTATCGGAGACTACACAATCTGATGTTATCAGGGACTAAAAGCACCAGAGACTAGTGATGACGTCACCAGAGACTAAATATGAAGCATCAGGGACTAATCGTGATTTATTTCCTGAGAAATACAGAGTTCGAATTAAAAAGGAATGTCTTCCACGTAGTTCAAGATATTATTGAAGACGTAGCTGGTAAGGAAACTAACTAGAAATCTCTTCCTAATCAAAAAGGAAAGATTGTATTTGATTCGAATAAGGAAGCTAAATCAATATTGATTAGAATAAGAAAACTGAAAAATTAGTTTTTAGAGAAGTTGTAATTAGGTTTACAGAGAATTGTAATTTGAATAGTAATTCGAAGTTGTATAGGTTTTTCATAGTTTTGTATCTTTTTCCTATACAAAATAGAAAAGAAGCTGACAATTTGTATTAATGTGAATGTTAGAATTTGTATTCAGTTGTTAAAATCAATTCAAGCAATTGTTTATAAATTGATTCGTGTTCTTGTTCTTTATTTCCGCAAGTAATTATTAATTTCTTGAAGAACAAGTAATCGAAAAGAATTCAAAGAACTTGTATTCACCCCACCCCCCCTTCTACAACTTCACGGCTATCTCACTGGGAAAACAGCGCCTCAATACCGACAAAAGCAATATGCTGATCAACACATGAAAGATCGAACCCTAGAAATTGGAAGTTATGCATTATTGAAGGTATCACCCTGGAAAGGCGTAATGCATTTTGGTAAGAAAGGAAAGTTAAGTCCCCGTTATGTGGGACCATTTGAGGTATTGAGGAAGATTGGTCAATTGGCACTGCCACCGGCTTTGGGCCACGTACATGATGTATTTCATATATCATTGTTGCGTCCTTATAAAAACGACCACAGAGGAATAATAGACTATCAACCGATAGATTTGCAACCGGATTTAAGGTATAAAGAGGTCCCTGTCCAAATATTAGATCGATAGGTTAAAATTCTTAGGAATAAAGAAATTCCTTTTGTAAAAGTGTTATGCAGGAATCATAGTGTAGAGGAAGCTACTTGAGAGCTTGAAAGCGCTATGGTTGACAAGTACCCCCATTTGTTTGTTAGCTAAGTTTCGAGGACGAAACTTCTTTAAGGGGAGGAGGATGTGAGAACCCAAAAATTTCAATGAAATTTTGATTATGAGATTTACTTTTATTTTCTGCATGAAGGTTTATTTCCTTAGTATAAATGACGAAATTATATTTTCTTATAAAAAAAATTCAATGGCAATGTGATGTCCAAAAGATTTTAAATGTATTTTGAAGCTCAAGTATTTAAAAGGTTATTACATTCTAGAATTGTCTTGTGAGAGTGTGTGTTCATACGGGAAAGGGGCTCACCAAGTGTGAATAGGTTTAGCTACAATACCCGTTTTTATTTTAAAACCTAACTGCTGGGAGACAATAGCATTTAATGTGCATCATCTCCATCAGTACCCTAGAGTGGGCTTTGATAAACGACCGATGGGTACTAGCAGTCGTTGTAACCACCCTTTTTCTCACCAGTCACTTCTTTTCCTTTCACAGCCAACGACTTATATCAAATAAATCCGACGGTCCTTGTTGCTCAACAGGTGATATATATATATATATATATATATATATATATATATATATATATATATCACGTTAGTACAACCCTAGCCCACTTTCATAAACTTCTATACAGTGTATCACCAAATCCAAGCTTACTCTCAAAACAACTGTCCTTTATTTTTTTTTGGAAGAACAACTAGAGCTTTTAACTCTTTCTTGCAGCCAAGGAGGTAATAGCATTTCATTAAAGTCCTGCTCTATTTCTTACACTTTTGTTCTGTCATACATACCACGTTTAATACCTTGTTCATTTATTTTCAAAAGTATGATTTGATGCATGTTTTTAACACTCGAAGTTAATGTCATTTATTTCAAAAAGCTACCCAAGATGAGTGTAAAAATGTTGACAACCACCTGGTAGACAAACCTTTAACTACCAAACATTCTTTTGTCAGTAGTTACAACCCCATGCTTGAGTATTCGTCAACCTGAGTTTGAACCCTAAACCGTGTCTAGGAGGGCATGCAGACCATAGGAAATGTTATGTATCACTGAGAGAATGATGAGTTTTGACCTAAGTATGGATATGGTTAAGAACACCACCCATGGAGGAGTGAGGAAGACACCACTATATCTGAGACAAGTTTTAACTTAGTCTCCGACAGTGTTTATGATAGTCTCTGATGAAGGAATTCTTAGTCTTTGATGACGTCAGCCTTAGTCTCCGACAAGCTAAGTTTAGTCTCTGATGACGTCAGTCTTAGTCTCCGACAGGCTAAGTTTAGTCTCTGATGACGTCAGCCTTAGTCTCTGACAGGCTAAGCTTAGTCTCTGATGACGTCAGCCTTAGTCTCCGATAGGCTAAGTTTAGTCCCTGATGACGTCATCCGTAGTCTCCGATGAGTTAAAGTGAAGTAATTCCCTGATGCACAGTTTGTTTTTGAAACTATAAAATATTATTTTCTTAAATTATTTTAAGATGTTTTAATTAATTATTTAACCTCAACATTTTTTATATCAACTTGAGACATTAAAAAGTTTAAGGACATCATATGTGCATTTTCTCTCATACTTTAATCAAGGTATTAAATTCATCTTGTGATATGTATATTTTTACAGAATTTTTCCCTCACGAGTAAATTGAATTTGATTGAGTGCAAAGGACCGAGGCAAGTATATACATTCAATCTGATGCTTATGTCAATTTAACGCTTATTTCAATTTAATGCAGTATCATTTGATTTGATATGCGTGCAAGGCTTTGATTATATGTTTCAATTGTTTTTATGAATGAGCATGTTATGCTTTAAATTCCGCTAGCATGATATGAATGATAATGCATGGATATACTGAGCTTTGATTTTCAGCTATTTTTCAATTTTATATCCGTGCAAATAAATAAGAATGATATGTCCCTTAAATGAGTTATGCCACATGGTTGGCTAGAGGAAAGAAAAGGTGTTGATTTGTTCTTCACCTGACCTAGAGGAATTATAAGTGACTACGGATATTCACACAAGGAGGGATCATGCAGTCATAGTTAGGCCAGCTGTGTACTGTATGGTTAGCAGATCCAACGAGTTTAGCCCCCGATGGATATTTTGAGAAAGTGTACACAGGTGCATACCTGTCTTTCTTCAAGAAGGATTACACGTTGCTTATCATCAGTAATCCTAAAGATTCTTCAAGGATTTCTGAGGCATTAGTATTGTTTCACTGAGTCTCACAAACAGAATTGAACTTCTTTAAATACTTCAGATTATTCCTCTAAATTGTTTATATACTTGCTTGGGCATAAATCACTCACTCTTGTTGAACTTAAATGTCTTGCAGGACACAATGCAAAGGCTGAACCCTCTGATAAGGGGAAAACCAAGATGATCGACTACTAAGTTATTTTTTTTTATAACGTTGAGGAAGGAAGGAAGGAAGGAAGGAAGATGTTAGAAGTTGTAATTATCTTGGAATTGTAATTTACAAAGATTAAATAGCTTCCGTTGTAATTGTATTATTTTTGGGTTGTAATGACTCTTAAATATTGCCTTTATCCAATATTTATTCTATGAATGAATGTATGATTATCTTTTCCTTCTTTTGACGAAGCCCTGATCCAGTAAGGGATTTTGGGGTTGTCACACCCATTTTCCCAGAAATATGTACATGGTATCTTTTTTAATTTTTAGCAATGGATTCGTAAACAAAAGTTAAAATTTCAGTTTGGGTTTGTAGAGCTCTCGACCGGATTTGAATACACATCCATACTCTACCATTTTTAAAATCGATTGAGTCAAGATGATCATCTCAAGTGCAGAAACAGGATTACAACATTCGATTTTTGTTTTAGAATCATCCTCTTGGCTGAATCGGGCAAGGAAGAGTTAGGGTTCTTAGGTGTTCTTCAATAATCTTGATTTTTTTTAAATAAACTTTAAAATTACATAACTCATAAACTACTGATGTTATGTGCATGTGTTATACGTGAATCTGATAGTGAAAAAAATATTCTACACAACAACGTTAATGAAAATGACAACACGGTGCAGGAACTTTAATGCAGTATTTTACCTCTTTCAGCTTTAATGGGAATAAATGTTTGATCTTCCAATAATTGTTCTTAAATGAGAATCTGAAATTTGATTGGTGGATTTGCTGGGAAAAAAATAATTAGAAGTGGGACTAGGGTTTACATCAAAGTCATATATTTATATCACAATTAAATCATTTAGGTCCATTAGATCCCTTTAAGTAAAAATTACTTAGATTGACTAAATAAATTTCCCTTATCTTTGCCATTTATGGTTGTGCTGAAAATTCGAAGTTAAATGTTAATTTTATTTAGTTTAATAGTTATTTAATGATTCATTCTTGTCCTAATTGAGTTTATTGTAAACCCCGAAGATTTTTCTTGCACCGTGGGATGTAAGTATGATTATAAGTTTCTTATATTGTTTATACGTAACAATTTATATAGTGTCATTCTTGTTAAGTAATCTTGTTAGTGGACACGTGCGTCTCAATTTATGTGATTGTCATGTGTACACAAAATCGTAATAATTTTTAGACATTGCAATGTCATGAAAATTTCATAAATACAATGAATTTATTATTCATACATTTTATTTGAATTTTTTGGGTTCTCACAGTAGCGCTGACATGTAAATAAATTTTAATTTTTAAATAACTTAAAGTGATGTGGCTATCCAACTTAGACTTAGTTCACGTGTATGACTAATATTTTCATCTTCTACCTTATAATAACTAGGGTTTCTTCTTCATAGATGACAAAATTTTAACAATTAAACTATAGAGTTGGATAAGAATTGGGGATTTTCATAGTGATCTCTGTTTCTTTCAATTCTAAGGTGTTCCATGGCTTCTTCATGATAGAGTATATACCCTAGGAGCCAATTATTTGATGATTGTCATGGTGCACTTGACATTATATTTTGATTTAATAAATAATGTTTTTATTATGCTTCAATTTACAGTCTGTTATAATAGTTAAGATAATATATATCGCTAGAATAATGAATACAGACTATATGAGTTCAAGTATGACTTGGAATATGAAATCATATAGTTACAAAATGTATCACTATTCTTAAACATCCTTAGTCAATGATTATTGTAAATGGGACAATAGTAATACACTGAGACTAGTATGTGGATTAACTGATGACCAAATCTCATTGGTCATAGATATATGAGATATTAAGTCAATACATAGATACATGTTAGAGAACAATATACTAGATTGACCCACCATAAGAATTTTACATATATGTGAAGTGTCATAAGATATTCTCATAGTGACAATGACATAATTATCTTTCAACCTAAATTCATTACATTTCTACATAAGAAATCATATAGTTTGATATCACCAAAAGTTATCTTTAACAAGGTGGACCATAAAGGTGATTGTTGATTATATAATGAGTTGTGTGAGGAATGTGAATGATCTATAAGGGATTTGAACCTCCTATATATATTAGGAGTGATATTCTTTTGATTGAGTAGAACTATGAAATGCATGACCATGCTCAAATAGTGATTTTTTTTCTTATAGTTTACTCATCAATGAAGAAAACACAGATTAAATTATAAAAAGGATGATACACTACATGCCTTGAGTTTAATCTATGGTATCAAGGACAAAAGGAATTATATTACATTGAAACATTATGTTAGGTATGATGTTGATGATGATGATGTAATTATTCTTTTATTCATTTAATAATTGTGTACTTGTAAATACTCAAAGTATTTTATAAACCTTAGTATATTTGCACAAATATCACTAATAGACAACTTAGACGGTCAGGGAATAGCCAATACTACACTAGGCAAGTCATCAGTGGATATCTCAAGGACTTGGTAGTGTCAGGGAATGTTTGGTTGTACTTAATGTTCAAGTATTTCGCACATCAGGCATTTAAGGAAAGACCAACAAAAGTATCAGTGGTTAAAGATGTTAGTATTCAAAAAGACATCAATGGATAAACCTGTCAGGGGATAACATCAGCGGATGACCTGAATACTGCATCAAATGATGACATCAGTGGATAAAGCCATCAGGGGATACCATCAGGGGATAGCTTGACGGCTACATCAGTGAATGCCACAAGGGTATAAAGGCATCAGGGGATACCATTAGGGCATAGCCTGATTACTACATTAGGGGATGTCATCAGCGGATAGCATTAGGTCATAAAATCAGTGGATAGTGAAACACTGATCAACTTTACATCACAGCTTGTCATCAGGGAATCAAGAAGCACTGATCAAGTCAACATCAGGTGCGATGTATATAATTTTTGGAAGTGTACAGATACTTGTAGTATTAATACTCGTACAGGTCGATCCACAGATATTAGAAAATTCTAATATTCTTGATATTTAACTCAGGCGAAATAGAGACGTAATGTTTGAGGAGATTGTATAATTAATCTAAATATAAATAAAACAATAAATATGATATGAATATTTTAAACAGAATAATTTAAACTAACTTAAACATAAATAAATTATAATTAGAAGAGACAGTAATAACAAAGTAGAAAATCATTATGATGTATATTGAGAAATAAGGCTGTAATAGAAGGTGTAATCATGAAGAATAAAATATTATTGAATTCATAATTAATTGTCTACAAAGATGGAATAATTGGTAATTGAATAGCAACAATAAGAAAAATAATGCATAGAAAAATGAATGTTAAAATGTAAACTTGAACAAGAAAACTAAAAACAAAAAAAAAAAAAAAAACTCTCATTAGCCTTTAATTGTACAAGTATTTAAAAGCTTAACTAGATGCATTTCTAAAATATGAAAACTCTAAATTTTATCACTTGAAATGTATTTAATTTCTTCCAACTTCATCTCTTGAACTCTTTTGATATAATCCAATCTTCTATCACTGCAAGTAGTGAAGTTTTCTTCAACTTGCTAGGTTTATTCTTGAAAGAGACTTCAATTTTTCAAACTGTATCTTGACAAGTCCTATTTTCACATAACTCTTTTATTTATTTATTTTCCTAAAAAATAAAATAAAAGCAATAAATAATTTAATAATAATAATAAATTGAGCATAATTAAGGTGACAAAAATAGATAAATTATAGACTCATCAGGGCTTACAAGCTATACATTGATACTTAGCATAGAAGCAAGGGGTATATTTAGGAATATATTCCTTGGGATTTGGTGGTCCAATAACAATCTTTTGCACCAGAAAGGCATGGAGAACATGGACTGAAAAGAAGCAATTGTAGCCAACAATAGTCTGACACTTGTCACTCCAAAAGGACAAATAGAGGATATTCTACGGCTACGTTGAAAAAGAAGTATGGGAAGCACATAGTTTTTCATTTCTCCTATATATGTAAAGGTTGTAACACACCAAGAGATAACGATTAACACTAAAATATCTATATCGTGTTCACATACTAGAGAGAAAGATTATAGAAAGAGATTGTAGTTGGAAGTGTGAACAAAGAACCTATATTCATTTACAGATTTGTAGTTGTTAATCACTTTGTGATTAAACAGATTTCCAAAAAATCAACAAATTATAATACAACTATTTTAACTTGAATGCTTGTGTATTGATTTTTAATTTCAATATTGTTTTTCTAAACTTTGCAGTTATTCCAGTTTTTGTGTATTAAGTTTTAAAGGGAGAAATGTTTGGAGTGTTTGTATTCAACCCCACTTCTACAAACACTTGAGCTTATTCAGTTCTAACAATTGGTATCAGAGCCAACTAGCAGATTACACTTGCTAGAAGATCCTTGCAAATGACTTACAAAATTAGAAATAATAAGGTTCCCTTGTTAGAAAGAGGGAAGTACTTCTTCTGGAGGCAAATAATGATTGTTCATCATAGATACACTGATGATGAATATTTACAAGTGCTGGAAGAAGGTTCTCATGTATGCAAGAAGCTCATTCCTCAAGAGGTAATGAATGAAGTTAATGTTCCTTAACGTCTAGTCTTAAAGACTATTGATGAAATGACTCCAGAGGAAAGAGAGAAAATAAAGAAGGATCTAAAGATGACAGGTATCCTTTACAAAGGCATAGATGATGATATGCTTAATAGTGTCATGAATCTTACATCATCTAAGTCAATATAGGATACCATCCAAATCTTGTATGATGATATAGAGGATATAAGAGAGAAAAAGTTGTAACTGTTAACACAACAGTATGAGTGGTTCACAATGAAATGTGGTGAATCACTCTCTTAAATGTTTGACAGATTTAACAGGTTGGTAAATGACCTAAAAATGTATGGGAAGGTATATGCCAACAAAGACATGAATAAAAAATTCATGAGGGCATTTCCCATATCATGGGATCAAAAGACAATAACTATCAAGGAGTCTAAGGTCATGAATCTGTTGGGTTTCGTATCATCAGACGCAGCGGAAAAATACGGTATAAAATAAAACAAAACGAAACCCAAACCCGAGGATCTATGCGAAACAGTTTAATACAGATAGTTCAAGATTTTACCGATTAAAAGTGCGAATCTGAAACTTTGGTGAAGGTGTTGATCGTCTCCAAATCTTTAACGCAACCCAACTGGACAGCGTCTCTACGGTATCCACACGAACACCCGCGAACCGTCTTACGATTCGAGCAAAGAGGATAACAGTACTAGCTGTAAATAATCTGTATCTCTTTTATCTCTCTTAACCTCTCTTATGAGCGGCTACGTCAAAACGTTGGTTGTTCAAGAGAAAAATTCTATATCTATCTCTATGTCTCAGAGAATAGCTGATATATCATATATATATAGCCTTCTATAGAGTAGATTCCAAAACCTAATCTAATTAGGAGATTAGAATCCGAATCCTATATTCATTAGATATATATTTAATCAAGTCTCACTTAATTAATATATGTACAAATAAATATATATTCGTATTTCCTTCCAAATGACTCTTCTTCATACAGATTACATATATATATATATATGTATATATATAATTTAAAGTCATGATTTAATTAAATCAATCTTATTGATATATTAAAATCATTGACATTTAAATTATATCTCCTTGACGAATGTTCTATGTGTGTGACCCTGTAGGTTATTATTACGTTGGCAATAATTTTAAATCATATTATAAAATTATAAACAGTGAGCGGCATCTAGTAATACATCACTGTTACCCAAGTAATAATAAAGTCATAGATTCGACGTTACCTTTTATGACCAATGTTTCAATGTAATTTAATCCTTTTAACCATGATATCTAAGATTAAATTCAAGGCATGGATGTGTCATCCTCTTCATAATTTAATCTCAGTTTTCTTGATCAATGAGTAAACTATATGAAACAAATCTCTATTTGAGCATGGCCATGCATTTCATAGTTTCACTCAATCAAGAGGCCTATAGATATCACCCCTAATTTATAGGAGGGTTAAATTCCATCTACATCATTCCCATTTCTCACATAACTCATTATGCATCCAACAATCACCTTTATCGTCCACCCGGTTAAAGGTGACTTTTGATAATGTCAAAACGCATAACTCCTTATGTAGAAATGTCATGACTTCAGGTCGAAGGACCATTACATCATTGTCACTATGAGAATTACTTATGACACATAGCATAACGCTCCATGTAGAATTCTCATGGTGGGTCTATCCAGTACTATGTTCTCTAACATGTACCTATGTATCAACTTAATATATCTCATATATATTTATGACCAATGAGATATAGCCATCAGTTAATCCACATACTAGTCTCAATGTATTATTGTTGTCCCACTGACAATGATACTCGACTAGGGACATTTAAGAATAATGATACTTTACATACTTATATGATCTCATATTCAAGTCACATACTTGAATCCATATAATTAGTATCATTCTTCTAAGGACATTTATTATGTTAACATTTATATTACGCAGTAAATAAAACATAATAAAAGTAATTATCATTTAACCAAAAAACATAACATAAACATGGTGTCACAATCATTACATTATTGGCCACTAGGGCATACACTCTAACAGAATCTCCTAGACTTGGATAGGCTTTATGATACCCTAAAGACATATGAACTGGAGGTTCAACAAAGATCTGAGATGTCAAGGGATACCAGAAAGCTTAAATCTATAGCCCTGATGGTTAGCAAGAAAAATAAAAAGGAAGCAGGATAAAGTGTCTTGATGAAGCAACAACTAGGAGATGCTGAGGAAAGTGAAAAAGAAAGTGGGGATGAAGAAGCTAACTTGAAGGGGACCGAGTACACCCCTGCAGAGTCAGAGAAAATGGATGAAACTATGGCCTTCCTTGCAAGAAGGTTCTCCACGCTGAAATTCCAAAAACCCAAAGGGAAGGAAGCTGCAATGGACTAGAAGAAGAAATACTTTGATCTTTTTAATACTAACAAGAAGGGCAAAGCATATATTGTTAAGGGAAAGGACTGGGCTGACTCATATGAAGAAGAAGCTGAGGAATATGTCAACCTAGCCCTGATGGCTTTATCCATTGACAATAGTAGCTCACAGGTTAGTCTCAAAATTTCCTCTAACATGTCTAAAACTAATTACCTTAAAACTATTAAGGAAATGACCTGTGACATTAGAGATCTCTGTGACACTTTAAGGAGTGTCGTAGCTGAGACTGAGAGAGTGCAAAAGATTAATGATAAATTAATTGTTAGGAACACTTTTTTAGAATCAGAACTGACAAGGCTTGAAACTCTAGAAATAGAACTCAACAAGACTAGGAATCTACTTGGCAGTGCCATAAAGAGAGAAGAGTGAACCTCCAAAGAGGTAAAAGAAGAAGATGAGGCCATAAGAAAATGGACTAAGTCTAGCATGAAACTAGATGATTAACTAAACAACAAAAAATTTGATCTGAAGTTTGGACTTAGCTATGAAGAGACTCAGGTGAAGCAACCTTCAATTGAGGTTAAAAATGTTGTTAGTTTTGGTAAAAGGCCTTCACAACTAGTTAAGTTTGTGAAGGTAGTGACCAAGCTAGAAAGAGGGAATGTTTTCCCTAAGTGTGAAGCTTTCACAAGTGGTGGAAGTAGCAAGAAGCCTATTCTTGCCAAGGCACCCACAATTCCCAACAAGAAGACAAATGATTGTGCATCAGTGGATACACAATCGTCAGGGAATATGAGTGCATCAGGCCTTAGTAGCTCTTCAAGGGATAAAGGCTAGTTAGGGGATACGAAGAAGAATAGAAATGAAAAGTTAAGAGTTAACAAAGCTAAGAACTATTCTCATAACTCTGATGCCCCTATAAAAGTTTGTTGGAACTATGGAAATTTTAATCACTTATCTTTTCAATGTAAAGAAAAGCCACAAATATTAATTAGTACAATCTTATATGCTGATGATTATCCTAAATCTTTTTTTTTCCCAGTGAGACAGCCGAGAACTTGTAGAAGGGGGGGGGGGGGGGGGTTGAATACAAGTTCTTTGAATTCTTTTCGATTACTTGTTCTTTAAGAAATTAACTTTTCTTGCGGAATATAAAGAACAAGAAGTCAAATCAATTTATAAACAATTGCTTTTATTGATTTTAATAATTGATTACAAATTCTAACAATCATAACAATATGATCATCAGCTTCTTTTCTTTTCTGTATAGTAATTAAAGATACAAAACTATGAAAACCTATACAGCTTCGAATTACAAATCTCTGTAAACCTAATTACAGCTTCTAAAAAAAACTAAATTACTCAGTTTTTTTTTCTCCTAAATCAATAATGATTCAGCTTCCTTATTCGAATCAAACACAATCTTCCCTTTTCGATTTGGAACAGTTTTCTGGCTTGTTTCCTTACCAGCTATGTCTTCAATAATATCTTAATCTACGTGGAAGACATTCCTTATTCAATTTGAACTTTGTATCTCATCAGGGAATAAGTCACCACTAGTCCCTGACAGCTTCAGTCTTTAGTCTCTGATCGTTTAGTCTCTGGTCTTTTAGTCTCTGATCAGTTTGTGTAGTCTCCGATAGAGTTATTAGTCTCTGATGCACTAAGCTTAGTCTCTAATAACGTAAGCATTAGTCTCTCACGCTTTATCTTTAATCCCTGATGACGTAAGCCGTAATCTCCGAGAGGCAAAATCCTTAGTCTCTGACAAGTGTTGCCTTAGTCTCCGATAAGCCTTTTTGTAATCTTCTACGGATCAAATACACACTTTGACTTGTTGAAGCTTTGATACAACTTTCCAGCAATTACTTACAATTAAAGAATGAATCTATCTCTTTACAAAGAATAAATAAATTACAACCAAAGAGATAATTATTGGCTACAAAACTTCAGTGTTACTAATTAACATTTATTGTACATTTGTATATCTAAGTAATCTAAAGACAATCATCATCAAATGTTATAAAACCTAACAATCTCCCCTTAATTATGAATATCAGAATGATAAGCATAATTTCAAGTTTGATGATGATGTCAAAACTCAAACTTACAAAAATTACTTAGAAAAAGAATAAAGAATTTCTAACTACAAATGTACCTGAATTAAGATCTTTGATCTGTCATTCAGCTTCCACCAAGACTCAGGTTTAAATTCTTTAAGTCTGGCTTCAAAAAAAATTACAGCTTATTTAACTGTGACGACCCCCAAAATCCCTTACTGGATCAGGGCTTCGTCAAAAGAAGGAAAAGATAACCATACATCCATTCATAGTATAAATATTGGATAAAGGAAAAATTAAAGAGTTATTACAACCCAAAAATAATACAATTATAGTGGAAGCTATTTAATCTTTATAAATTACAATTCCAAGATCATTACAACTTCTAACATCCTCCTTCCTTCCTCAGCGTTATAAAAAAAATAACTTAGTAGTCGATCATCTTTGCTTTTCCCTTATCAGAGGGTTCAGCCTTTGCATTGTGTCCTGCAAGACATTTAAGTTGAACAAGAGTGAGCGATTTACGCCCAGCAAGTATATAAACAATTTAGAGGAATAATCTGAAATATTTAAAGAAGTTCAATTCTGTTTGTGAGGTTTAGTGAAACAATACTAATGCCTCAGAAATCTTTGAAGAATCTTTAGGATTACTGATGATAAGCAACGTGTAATCCTTACTGAAGAAACACAGGTATGCACCTGTGTATACTTCCTCAAAATATCCATCGGGGACTAAACTCGTTGGATCTGCTAACCATACAGTACACAGCTGACCTAACTATGACTGCATGATCCCTCCTTGTGTGAACGTATGTAGTCACTTATAATTCCTCTAGGTCGGGTGAAGAACAAATCAACACCTTTTCTTTCCTCTAGCCAACCATGTGGCATAACTCATTTAAGGGACATATCATTCTTATTTATTTGCACGGATATAAAATTGAAAAATAGCTGAAAATCAAAGCTCAGTTATATCCATGCATTATCATTCATATCATGCTAGCGGAATTTAAAGCATTGCATGCTCATTCATAAAAACAATTGAGACATATAATCAAAGCCTTGCACGCATATCGAATCAAATGATATTGCTTTAAATTGAAAGAAGCATCAGATTGAATGTATATACTTGCCTCGGTCCTTTGCACTCAATCAAATTCAATTTACTCGTGAGGGAAAAATTCTGTAAAAATATACATATCACAAGATGAATTTAATACCTTGGTTAAAGTATGAGAGAAAATGCACATGTGATTTCCTCAAACTTTTTTAATGTCTCAATTTGATATAAAAACTGTTGAGGTTAAATACTTAATTAAAACATCATAAAAAAATTTAAGAAAATAATGTTTTATAGTTTCAAAAACAAACTGCGCATCAGGGGATAATTTGCTACGTCAGGGGATGACTGGACATCAGTGGGTAAACCACCCGTTAGGGGACGTCTCGCCCGTCGGGGATGACTTGCCCGTCAGGGGATGTCTCTCAGCCATCAGGGGATAGCTTACCCATCAGGGGATAGTCATCAGGGGATGACTCACCCATCAGGGGATAATTTATTCATCGCCAAACTCGTAGGGTGACAACTTGTTCAACGTTGAACTCACTAAGTCAGCGCCAAACTTAGTTGGCTATCACCAAACTCTGTCGGCTGTCAGGGGATGACTTACTCATCGCCAACTAAATAATTCATCACTGAACTTCATCTGTGGATAACTTGTTCAACGCCAAACTTCTAGGAGAAACGTTGTTCAGCGCTGAACTAGATAAGTCATCGCTGAACTCCTCGTGGACTAATATCTTTAGTCATCAGAGACTAACATATTTTTGCCCATCAGAGACTACGTATGACTTCAACAGAGACAAATCAAAACTTCCTTCATCAGAGACTAGGGATTTCCTTGTCAGAGACTAATAACTTTCCTTCATCGGAGACGAACACAAATCTTGAAATCTCCTAGGGACTATTTCATGGAGTCAAAAACTAACTTATACTGTCGGAGACTAAGAATTCCTTCATCAAAGACTATCATAAATACTGTCGGAGACTAAGTTATTATTTGTCTCAGATACAGTGGTGTCTTCCTCACTCCTCCATGGATGGTGTTCTTAACCATATCCATACATAGGTCAAAACTCATCATTCTCTCAGTGAGACATAACGTTTCCTATGGTCTGCATGCCCTCCTAGACATGGTTTAGGGTTCAAACTTAGGTTGAAGAATACTCAAGCATGGGGTTGTAACTACTGACAAAAGAATGTTTGGTAGTTAAAGGTTTGTCTACCAGGTGGTTGCCAACATTTTTACACTCATCTTGGGTAGCGTTTTGAAATAAATGACATTAACTACGGGTGTTAAAAACATGCATCAAATCATACTTTTGGAAATAAATGAACAAGGTATTAAATGTGGTATGTATGACAGAACAAAAGTGTAAGAAATAGAGCAGGACTTTAATGAAATGGTCTTACCTCCTGGCTGTAAGAAAGAGTTAAAAGCTCTAGTTGTTCTTCCAAAAAGGATAGTTGTTTTGAGAGTAAGCTTGGATTTGGTGGTATACTGTATAGAAATTTATGAAGGTGGGACTACGGTTATAACAACGTGATATATATATATATATATATCACCTGTTGAGCAACAAGGGCCGTCAGACTTATTTGATATCAACCATTGGCTGTGAAAGGAAACGAAGTGACTGGTGAGAAAAAGGGTGGTTGCAACGGCTGCTAGTGTCCATCGGTCATTTATCATAGTCCACTCTAGGGTACTGATGGAGGTGATGCACATTAAATGCTACTGTCTCCCAGCAGTTAGGTTTTAAAATAAAAACGGGGTACTATAGCTAAACCTGTTCACACTTGGTGAACCCTTTCCCGCGTGAACACATACACTCTCACAAGACAATTCTTGAATGTAATAATCTTTTAAATACTTGAGCTTCAAAATACATTTAGAATCTTTTAGACATCACATTGCCATTGAATTTTTGTAAGAAATTATAATTTCATCATTTATACCCAATAAGGAAATAATCCTTCATGCAAAAAATAAAATAAATCTCATAATCAAAATTTCATTGACATTTTCGGGTTCTCACATCCTCCTCCCCTTAAAGAAGTTTCGTCCTCGAAACTTAGGTAACAAACAAATGGGGGTACTTGTCAACCATAGCGCTTTCAAGCTCCCAAGTAGCTTCCTCTACACTATGATTCCTCCATAACACTTTTACAGAAGGAATTTCTTTATTCCTAAGAATTTTAACATGTCGATCTAATATCTGGACAGGGACCTCTTCATACCTTAAATCCGGTTGTAGATCTATCGGTTGATAGTCTATTATTCCTCTGTGGTCGTCTTTATAAGGACGCAACACTGATATATGAAATACATCATGTACGTGGCCCAAAGCTGGTGGCAGTGCCAATTGATAGGCCACTTCACCAATCTTCCTCAATACTTCAAATGGTCCCACATAGCGGGGACTTAACTTTCCTTTCTTGCCAAAACGTATTACACCTTTCCAGGGTGACACTTTCAATAATGCATAACTTCTAATTTCTAGGGTTTGGTCCTTCCTGTGTTGATCAGCATGTTGCTTTTGTCGGTCTTGAGCTGCCTTCATTCTTGTTCTGATTACCTTGATCGCTTCCTCAGTTTGTTGGACTATCTTTGGTCCGATTAGCCTTCGCTCTCTCACTTCATTCCAGTAAAGTGGAGTTCTACACTTCCGACCATACAATGCTTCGAATGGTGCCATGCCGATGCTGGGATGATAGCTATTATTGTAAGCAAATTTAATCAATGGTAGATAGTTGTCCCAATGCCCATTGAAATCGAGAATGCAAGCTCGTAACATATCTTCTAGTGTCTGAATTGTGCGTTTAGATTGACCATCTGTTTGGGGGTGATAGGCCGTACTCATGTCTAGCCTTGTCCCCAGATATTCTTGGAAGGTCTTCCAAAACCTTGAGGTAAACTCGGTTCTCGATCAGAGACGATGGAGACTGGCACTCCATGTCGACTCACAATTTCCTTAACATATAACCTCACCATTTGATCCATCTTGTATGTGTACTTAATAGCCAAAAAGTGTGTTGATTTGGTCAATCTATCGACTATGACCCAAATGGCATTCATCCCTCCAAGCGTGGTTGGTAAACCAACTACGAAGTCCATCGTGATAAATTCCCATTTCCACTAAGGGATTTCCAATGGTTGTAGCAGCCCGCTTGGTTTTGATGTTCTGCTTTAACCCTTTGACATGTTAAGCATCTGCTTACCCACTCAATTATCTCCATCTTCATGTTGGGCCACCAAAAGTTTTGTTTCAAATCCTGGTACATCTTCGTGCCTCCTGGATGAATGGAAAAGTTTGAGTTGTGGGCTTCATGGAGAAGCTCTTGTCTCAATTCAGTTTTCACAAGAATCCACATTTGACCTTCATATCGTAAAAGTCTGTCGTTATGCATGAGACATTTGCCTTTCTCTCCCTTAATTAATCTGTCCCTTTCTTCACAATGCTCTCCTTGTGCGACTTTAATGAGGTCGTGCAATTGAGGCAGAGCCCGAATCTCTTCTTCTATTTCCATCCTCTGGGCAGTGGTAAGTGTATGCAGTTGTAGGCGTTCGAATTCTTTTATGAGATCTTCCTGGATGGTTATCACATGTAGTCTTTCACGACGGCTGAGCGCATCTGCAACCACATTTGCCTTCCCAGGGTGGTAGTTGATGGAGCAGTCATGGTCCTGAATCAACTCCAGCCAACGTCTTTGTCGCATATTGAGTTCTTTTTGCGTAAATATATACTTCAAACTTTTGTGGTCAGTCTATATTTCGCACTTCTCACCGTAAAGGCAGTGTCTCCAAAGCTTCAATGCAAAAACGATCGCTGCCAATTCTATGTCATGCGTAGGGTTTCGTTTCTCGCAATCCTTTAGTTGCCTCGAGGCATAAGAAATTACCTTGCCATGTTGCATCAAAACTACTCCAAGTCCTTGTTTTGATGCATCGCTGTAAATAACAAATTCTCCCTTGTCATCCGGTAGCATCAGAGTAGGGGCTGTAGTTAACTTCGTCTTCAATTCCTAGAAACTCTTCTCACAATCAGAAGTCCAATCGAATTTCACAGTCTTCCTTGTCAAGTTCGTCAAAGGTACGACTAATTTTGAGAAGTCTTTAACAAACCTCCTGTAATAGCCTGCCAATCCTGAGAAACTCCTTACTTCTGTTGGGTTTGTTGGCCGAGGCCACCTCGATATTGCTTCTATTTTACTGGGGTCCACTGTGACACCAGTTTCGTTGATTACATGACCCAGAAACTTCACTTCCTTTAGCCAGAATTCACACTTAGAAAATTTGGCAAATAATTGCTCTTTTCTTAGAATTTCTAGCATTGTCCTTAGGTGTTCCTCATGCTTTTTCACCGTCTTCGAATAGATAAGAATGTCATCAATGAAAACGATGATAAACTTATCCAAGACTGGTTTGAAAACACAATTCATCAAGTCCATGAAAGCTGCTGGCGCGTTCGTCAATCCAAAAGACATCACTAAGAATTCATAGTGGCCATAACGAGTTGGGAATGCCGTCTTCGGTATGTCTTCCTCTTTGATCTTTAATTGGTGATACCCTGAACGAAGATCAATTTTTGAGAAGTACCTCCCTCCTCTGAGCTGGTCAAAAAGGTCATCTATCCTCTGCAAGGGGTACCTATTCTTGATTGTGACCTTGTTCAGTTCTCGATAATCAATGCAGTGTCTCATCGATGCATCTTTCTTTCGAACGAATAGCACTGGCGCTCCCCATGGTGAGACGCTTGGTTTGATCAATCCTCGTTCTAAGAGTTCTTGCAACTGCTTCATTAGTTCCTTTAGCTTCAGATGGTGCCATGCGGTAAGGGGCCTTGGAGATTGGCGCGGTACCGGGGATCAAGTTGATTTCAAAATCCATTTCTCTGTCTGGGGGTAATCCAGACAACTCTTCTGGAAATACACCTACAAACTCCTTAATGACAGGAACATCCTCAATCTTAATTTCATCCTTGTCAGCAACATGCACATAAGCTAAAAAAGCTTCGCAACTCCTGCGAACCATCTTCTGTGCTTGGATCATGGTAAAGAATGGCGATGATTTCACCATCTTGGTTCCATGGAACCAAACCTTTGGCTTCTGGGGAGAGCGTAGGACTACTTGCTTCTTTTTACAATAAATGTTAGCCTGGTATTTAAATAACCAGTCCATTCCCAATATTATGTCAAATTCTCCCAAAGGAAAACGAATAAGATCAGCAAAAAATTCATGCTAATCTATCTTCAAGGTGCAGTTGGGGTAGACATGAGAAATGTTTACTACTTCGCGATTAGCAACGACTACCTCTAAGGGATTAGGTAGACGTTCCGGCAGGACTAGCATGCTACTAGCTAATCGTTCAGAAATAAAACTATGAGTAGCACCCGAATCAAACAACACATGTGCAGGTATGGAGTTCACTAGTAGTGTACATGTCACAACATCGTCAGAAGCCACAATATCTTGCACCGACATATTGTAAGTCCTTGCTTGTGGTCGCACGAACACGGTGTTGGCTCCTGTCAACATTGGTATGCCACTTTTCTTTTGGGGGCAATTAGGAGAAATGTGCCCTTCCATTCCACATGTATAACATGTCCTTACTGTAGTGAGCGGTCTATTATTTTGCTGAGGTTGTTGTTGTTGTTGTGGTCTCCCTCGTGGCGGGATCGCGACAGGATTCAATGTTGGGCAGTTTGAGGAGAAATGTCCTGGTTGGCGACACTTGAAGCAAACATCCTTCCCCCTCAAACATGGAGTTGAGCCATGGTTTTTATCGCAATTTGAACATACCGTAGTTCTCCTTGCAATGCCATCCGATGGTTGCTCTTTCCATTTCCTCTTCCCACTGTTGATCAAACTACTATGATGGTTGCTTCCTTCCTCCTTCTTCATAATCACACCACCAAAGTTCTGATGGTTTCCTTTATCGTTCCCTTTCTTCCTGTCTCCCTTCTTGTTTTCTCTATTGTACTCATGTACCGTCTTATTGCTCCATTCTACAATCCTTGCTTTTTCCACAACTGCATCAAAGGTCTCTAGTTGGAAAATTGCTACCTGCCTCAGGATCCAAGGGTTCAACCCTTGCTCAAATCTTCGGGCTTTCCTTCCTTCATCGCTCACCTGATGAGGAGCATACCTCATCAGTTCATTAAACCTTGCCTCATATTCGTCCACCGTCATGGACCCTTGTTTCAAGTTCAGAAACTTTAACTCTATTGCATTGGAGACACTAATGGGGTAAAATTTTTCCCTGAACTTCTGGGTGAACAGTTCTCAGGTTATCACTGTGTCAGTGTTCCTTGTAGTTTCCCTTTTTGTCAGTTCCATTCTCTTGGCACCTTTCCACCAGTGGTTGGCTTCCTCTTTCAGCATGAAAGCCGCATACTTGGTTTTACAATCTTCTGGCACATCTACTAGGTCGAAGGCTTTCTCGATCTCTTCCAACCAATATTGTGCTACAGTGGGTTCTCCTTTCCCATCAAAGGTCGGCGGATTGATGCCAGTGAACTCTCGGATGCATGAACCACGGGCAGCATGCCTTGGCGGTTGCGGTGGTGGGGAAGCTGGTTGGTTCACGGCCACGGCCTCGCGAATAATTTGAAGAAATTGAGCTAACGGGTTGTAGTTCGCATTCCCTGTAGCATCGTTGTTGGCGGAATTACTATCATTAACAGGGGGTGGTGGTGGAACATGTGGGGGATTGCGATTCATCCCAACCACCTCCTCTGAGCTGTCGTCCTCTACGACAACTTCGTCAGCATTATCAGCTTGGTTTTCTCTTTCTAAATGTGCCAAATTTTCAGACCTTGACAATTTGTTACGGAGATTTCTTCTCCTGGGTCATCCTGGTCTCCTTCCTCTGGCCATAATCTGGTATTATATACGTAAAGAGTTAAACATCCTCCACGAAACATTCCATTCTTTATGTGGCTCAAGAATTTATAACTCAATAAACTGAAGAGCATTAAGCAACACATAAGCATTTAGATACGTCAAAATATTTATCATTCATATACATAGGAGGTTGTCATAGACATTGTCCTCAAACATTCTTAAGCTCGACACAAGTCAAGATACATTATCTGGGCAAAATACATCTGTGATAGTCGCAACTACCCAACAGAGTTCAAAACAAGCACAAAATAACCTCCACTTAAATTTTACATCAGCTTTTATAACTAATCCTCCTCGTCTTCCATGTCCAATGATCCTTTACGTTCCACCTCCCTTTCCCAATGTCGAGACTGCATACGTGTCTCCTCAATACGGCGCGCGCAGTGGTTGCTCATTTGCTCCAAACACGTCACCGTGGGATTAGCTGCTGTTGCTGCTACCATCTATGCATGCATCTCTAATGCCAGTCGATGGTACAGGCTCTGAGTTAACCAAAAAGAGGATTGCCAGGCTGATGCTGCTGTGCGAAACCTAGTAATAGTGGCAGCCTATTGTCGAACTGTCATGGTGGGAGCTACCAGGAGATGGTGAACTTTTGTATTGTACTCACGTACTATTTTGTCATGGGATAGTACTGACACCCGAGGTAAAGACGAGGCGAGTCTAGAAGTATCCTGTCCTATTATAGGGGCATCTTGCGCCATACCATGGTTACGACTGAAATGATGACATCGTACACTCTTCCGTGCTGTGTGGCGGATACGCGGCCCCCGACGAACGGTAGAGGGTCCTACTTCCTGTGTTGGCACTGGGGCAAGGCTGGGGCTCTCTTGCATTGGAGATGGTTGGTGCCTATCTGGTAATGCAGGAGTGAACAACGGAGACTCTACGCTATGCTCCTTTTCCTCGTCGGATGAGACATCGAAAACTGGGCTATCTACCCTACGAAAGAGTGAGGGGGATCTAGAGCGATCTCTGGCCATCTACAAGAGACAATCCAAGTTAGTAATTTTAAGCTTTTCAATAAAACAAAACGCAGTGATAAGCCAAAAAGGTGGTGCCTTCGTTTGCTCTTATCATTACTAAGCTGTCCTAATCTTAACTTGACTCTAATAAAACATTAAACTTGGACCCATTAACATGCCTTAGTACTTCCATCCTAGCGTCAACTTCCCAAATTCCTCTTACTTGAGGAATTCTGGGACATACCGCAGTATTCCCTACTCCTGGATGCAGCTTACGGGCAGTGTTTCCTTACGAATCACTTCTGGTCGTAACTGGGCTCTGATACCAACTATGACGACTCCCAAAATCCTTACTGGATCAGGGCTTCATCAAAAGAAGGAAAAGATAACCATACATTCATTCATAGTATAAATACTGGATAAAGGCAATATTAAAGAGTTATTACAACCCAAAAATAATACAATTATAGCATAAGCTATTTAATCTTTATAAATTACAATTCCAAGATCATTACAACTTCTAACATCTTCCTTCCTTCCTCAGCGTTATAAAAAAAATAAATTAGTAGTCGATCATCTTTGTTTTCCTCTTATCAGAGGGTTCAGACTTTGCATTGTGTCCTGCAAGACATTTAAGTTCAACAAGAGTGAGCGATTTACGCCCAGCAAGTATATAAACAATTTATAGGAATAATCTGAAATATTTAAAGAAGTTCAATTCTGTTTGTGAGGCTCAGTGAAACAATACTAATGCCTCAGAAATCTTTGAAGAATCTTTAGGATTACTGATGATAAGCAACGTGTAATCCTTATTGAAGAAAGACAGGTATGCACCTGCGTTTGTCCCACAAGATGGTTTGTAGAAGGGGGGGGGGGGGGTTGAATACAAACCACAAAATTCTTTCGAATTTTGTGAGTTTAGTGAATATACTGTATAACAGGTTGCGGAAATGAAAGAATACAATATATCACAAGTGTTTCTGAACTTTTATAAAAGAATAAAATATTACAAAAGCTCACTGGTTTGAATGACCAGCTTCTAACAATTCTGTTGAAAACAACAGCTGCTCACTAGAATATGATTTCTAGCTTCTCTCAAGTTATGAAAACTTGCTTCTCTTTTTCTGTAAAAATAATTACAGCTGCTAACTCTCTATATGTATGGAAGTGTTGTTCTGAGAGATATGTGATCTGAGATAAGATGTATTCTTGTTTATAAACTCAGAGTTCTCTGATTTTCAGATATTCAGAGATATCTTACCTCAGCTGCTCTATGTTTATTTATAAACACAACTTCCATATTCTCCAAGCTTCTATTCTGAGCTGTGTACCAAAAATATCTCTGAGTTTATTGGTACTTGTAGCTCTGTCACACAACTTTCTTCATTATACAGCCTCCCTTGGATGACAGCCTGTTTATGTGACTTTTCTGGTGTATATTCACTGCACCAGCTTCCATTTTTCTTCTTGGAGTTCCTAAGATAAGATATTAGCAGAATATATCTTATCTTTGTGGGATTCTCTGGACATAATTAGTCCAACTTCAATGAACTTCTTGCTTCAAGTTGTTATAAGTTATCTCTACAGTATTTCAACTTGTTGTTTTGCAGGTTTCATGCTTGCGGCTTTGTAGGTTTCATACTTGCAACTTGATGTGTGTGTGTATAACTTATTTCCTTGAAGCTTCCTTGGTAGCTAATCTTTCCTTATTGGACAACCATCCTTATCTGTATTTCCACCGTCTTTAGTCATATGTCATCCCTTATGTCAGTGGAAATTTATTATCTGATGGATAGTCTCTAGTTGCTTCAACATTAGTCTCTGATGAACAAACACTTAGCCTCTGATAGACCAAAAACTTAGTCTCTGACAGTTCAAAAAACTTAGTCTCTGACAGTTCAAAAACTTAGTCTCTGACAGACAAAAAACTTAGTCTCCGACAACCACAAAACTTAGTTTCTGATAGACAAAAAACTTAGTCTCCGACAGCCAAAAAAACTTAGTCTCTGATAGACAAAATCTTAGTCTCCGACCGCCAAAAAACTTAGTCTCCGACAGCCAAAATCTTAGTCTCCGACAACCAAAAAACTTAGTCTCTGACAGCCAAAATGTTAGTCTCCGACAGCCAAAAACCTTAGTCTTTGACAGCCAAAATCTTAGTCTCCGACAGCCAAAAAATTTAGTCTTCGACAGCCAAGAAACTTAGTGTCTAACAGGCTCTTAGTCTCCGATAGACAAAAGCTTAGTCTTCGATAGGCTAATTTTGCTTGATCAACTTTGACATTTGTTGAACTCTCCAAGTTCATTCATTGTAATCTCTGATGCTTTCCTGCAGTTTCTTAATAGTAGATTCTCATAGTGCATTACTGCAGGTACTTGTACATTTACAAAATTTAACAATTCTAAGTGTTATACATCATCATCAAATGCTATAATTCCTAACAACCTGTGTACACTTCCTCAAAATATCCATGGGGGGCTAAACCCATTGGATCTGCTAACCATGCAATACACAGTTGACCTAACTATGACTGCATGACCCCTCCTTGTGTGAACGTACTTAGTCACTTATAATTTCTCTAGGTCAGGTGAAGAACAAATCAACACCTTCTCTTTCCTCTAGCCAACCATGTGGCATAACCCATTTAAGGGACATATCATTCTCATTTATTTGCACGGATATAAGATTGAAAAATAGCTGAAAATGAAAGCTCATTATATCCATGCATTATCATTCATATCATGCTAGCGGAATTTAAAGCATAGCATGCTCATTCATAAAAAACAATTGAAACATATAATCAAAGCTTTGCACGCATATCGAATCAAATGATAATGCGTTAAATTGAAATAAACATCAGATTGAATGTATATACTAGCCTCGGTCCTTTGCACTCAATCAAATTCAATTTACTCGTGAGGGAAAATTCTGTAAAAATATACATATCACAAGATTAATTTAATACCTTGGTTAAAGTATGAGAGAAAATGCACATGTGATGTCCTTAAACTTTTTTAAGGTCTCAATTTGATATAAAAACTATTGAGGTTAAATAATTAATTAAAACATCATAAAATAATTTAAGAAAATAATGTTTTATAGTTTCAAAAACAAACTGCGCATCAGGGGATAATCTGCTACGTCAGGGGATGACTGGACATTAGTGGGTAAACCACCCGTCAGGGGACGTCTCGCCCCTCGGGGATGCCTCGCCCATCAGGGGATGTCTCTCAGCCATCAGGGGATAACTTACCCATGAGGGGATAGTCATCAGGGGATGACTTACCTATCAGGGGATAATTTGTTCATCTCCAAACTCGTCAGGTGATAACTTGTTCAACGCTGAACTCACTAAGTCAGCGCCAAACTCAGTTGGCTATCACCAAACTCTGTCGGCTGTCAGGGGATGACTTACTCATCGCCAACTAAATAATTCATCACTGAACTTCATCAGTGGATAACTTGTTCAGCGCCAAACTCCTTGTTAGAGATAAATGATGATGATGATGATTATGTAATAAATTATGTAACTGTAAATACTTGAGGTATTCTATAAACCTTAAGATTAGCACAAGTTTTGCATCCACTGATAATAATCTTATTAATCAGTGGATGGTCAATCTCTTCACAAGACAAGTCAGGAAACAGAAACTTTCAAAGGACTTGACAAAGTGAAGAAGAATGTCTGATGCTACTTGTAAACAGTCAAAGTATTCCGCACATCAGAAATTCTAAACAAAGTTACATTGATTAAGTTCCATCAGGGGGAACGCATCAGGGGGAACCCATCAGGGGAACCTATTAGGGGGAACCTATCAGGGGGAACCCATCAGGGGGAACCTATCAAGGGAACCCATCAGGGGGAACTCATCAGCGAAACCTGTCAGGGTATGACGAAGGCAGACCAACCCATCAGGCTAACCCGTCAGGGGGAATGACCAACATGGCATCAGTGGAAGCCATCAACGTATACCACAGTCATAACCATCAGGATCAAGAAGCACTGAGTGAAACTCAAGTGAAGGTTGAAGCCCTGATCCAGTCAATAAGCATCAGGGGATCCAGAAGCACTGATCAAAGTCCATCAGGCTGGCAGTTAGTGGATCGTTATGACAGCATGCACCCGTCATCAGTACTTACACAAAAATCAACGTAACGTGTTACAGAAGCAAGAAATATCAACTGGAAAGATATTTCTTGAAGTTTGTTTTTGATCCAATGAGAACTCTCTCGCATTAAATGCACACAGATCAGGGGAAGAAAAAGAAGAAACAAAGCATGCAGCAGTCTGACACAAAGGGCTACGATGTGACATACTTGTGGCTAAGTTGAGAAAAGCAGCACGTCTCAAGCACGTGATTTCATCAACTGATCAACATATAAGCAACAGAGTTCTCAGTACAAATAAACACACAGAAATTGAATCTATCCAATAGATCAAAAAAAAATACCGAAGCACACAAACATTAGAGAGAAGCTTTGTAATAGATCTTGCGAGAAATATTTCAAAGAAAGTTAGAAGCTAGTGAGTGTGAGAAGCTGTGTATTTAAACACAGAATTTGTAGCTGTAAATCACATTTGTGATTATACAGATTTCTAGAAAAACCCCATGTTTTAATATAACTATTTTAACTTGAATCTGTGTGTTCATTTCTTATAGTTTTTCTGTTTGTTACAACTATTTTCCAGTAAGCACTTTTAAGTTTAAAAGAGAGAAAAGTTTCAGGTGTTTGTATCCACCCCCCCCCCCCTTCTACAAACACTTGTGCTTATATTGCACTAACAATTGGTATCAGAGCCTCTTAGCAGATTTCACTTGCTAAAAACGATCATTATCTATGGCCAACAAAGCTGGAAACAGTAAAGTCCCCATGTTGGAAAGGGGCAAATACTTCTTCTGGAGACAAAGAATGATAGTTCATCTTAGAGCTATTGATGATGAATATTTGCAAATTCTAGAAGAAGGACCTCACGTTCCCAAGAAGCTCATTCCTATAGAATTCGTTAATGGAGTCAGTATTCCTGAAAAACTTGTCCCAAAGACAACTGACGAAATGACGATAGAGGAAAGAGAAAAGGTGAAAAAGGATCTTAAAGTCAATGGGATCCTATATAATGGTTTAGACAATGATATGCTGAATAGTATCATGAATCTTACCATGTCTAAATCTATATGGGATACCATACAAATCCTTTGTGATGGTACTAAGGAAGTGAGGGAAAATAAATTGCAGCTGTTGACACAACAGTATGAGTGGTTCACAATGAAGAATGGTGAAACACTCACTGAAATGTTCGACAGATTTAACAGGTTGGTAAATGACCTGAGATTATATGGGAAGGCATATGCTAACAAGGATGTGAACTGAAAGTTCATGAGAGCCCTTCCCATATCATGGGATCCTAAGACAACAGCCATCAGGGAATCCAAGGACATGAATCTTCTAGACTTGGATAGGCTGTATGGTACTCTTAAGACATATGAACTAGAGGTTCAACAAAGATCTGAAATGTCAGAGGATACCAGAAAGCTTAAATCTGTAGCCCTGATGGCTGCCACGAAGGACAAACAAGAAGCAAGACCAAATGTTTTAATCAAGCAGCAACTAGAAGATGCTGACATAGAAGGGGACAAAGAAGCTGACTTCAAGGAGGAAGAATATACTCCGGAAGAGTTAGAGGAGCTGGATGAAACCATGGCCTTTCTTGCAAAAAGGTTTTCCAAGCTGAAATTCCAAAAGCCTTCGGGATCTAAAAGATTTTCAGCAAGGAAACTCAGTAGCACGAAAAACTTTATTGACAAATCAAGAATAAAGTGCTACAAATGCAATGAGCTGGGCCACTTTGCAAACGAGTGCCGCAAGGCCACAAAAGATTGTGAATCCAGAAACAAAGAAGTTGTTGTGGACTACAAGAAGTAATACTTTGACCTTCTTAATGCAAACAAGAAGGGAAAAGCATATATAGCAGATGGAAAGGACTGGGTTGACTCTGATGAGGAAGAAAATGAAGAGTATGTCAACCTAGCCCTGATGGCCTCATCCACTGACAGTAGCAGCTCACAGGGAAAGGTCAAAAGCAGTCAAATCTGGTTTTGAGACAGTGGCTGCTTAAGGCACATGATAGGAAACAAAGCCCTGCTCACAGAATTCCAAGAAAAGGCTGGTCCAGTAATTTCATTTGGTGATAACAGCAAAGGACTAACTCTTGGTTATGGCAAAGCAGCAAATGGGAATGTCTCATTTGAAAATGTAGCACTGGTTGATGGGCTCAAGCACAACTTGCTAAGCATAAGTCAACTAAGTGACAACGGATTCATCACTTCCTTCAAAGGAGATCAGTGCCTAATCTCAAATGAAAGTGATGGGAAGCTGGTTTTGTCAGGGATAAGAAAAGGAGATCTCTATGTTGCTGATTTTAATTCAGTAAGTGGAGAATCATGTTTCTACAGCAAGGCAACTCCTGATGAAAGCAAGCTATGGCACAAGAAGCTCTCTCACTTGAACTTCAAGTCAAATAATGATATAGTGAAGAGAGAGTTGGTAACTGGACTACCCCAAATGGAGTTTATCCAAGAAGGATTATGTTCAGTATGTCAACAAGGGAAGCAAAGGAAATCATCCTTTGTTAGCAAGGAAGCCACCATGATCAAAGATCCAATTCAATTGTTACATATGGATCTCTTTGGCCCTGTCAACATTATGTCAGTGTCAAAGAAAAGATTTGCAATGATCATTGTGGATGACTACACCAGATACACTTGGGTAAAGTTTCAGCATGCAAAATCAGAAGTATCTCAACAAATTATTGACCATATCAAGAAGGTGGAAACAGAATCAGGGTCAGTGGTTAGAATGTTGAGAATAGATAATGGAACTGAATTCAAGAATGCAGCTGTTGAGGGATTTTGTGTGAAGAAAGGCATAAATCATACATTTTCTGCTCCAAGGACTCCTCAACAGAATGGTGTAGTGGAAAGGAAAAATAGAACCTTGATAGAAGCTGCTAGGTCAATGCTAGCAGAGGCAAAGATTCCCACCTATTTTTGGGCTGAAGCAATTTCCACTGCTTGCTTTACTCAGAATAGATCTCTAATCAACAAGGCTCGCAACAAGACACCATATGAGCTAATGACAGGGAGAAAGCCAAGCATCAAGTTCCTCCATGTCTTTGAATGCAAATGTTTTGTTTTGAGGAAATTTGGTGAGAACTTAAGAAAATTTGATCCAAAAACTGATGAAGTAATTTTCCTAGGTTATTCTCTGTCATCCAAGGCCTACAAGGTTTATAACAAAAGACTTCAGGTGGTGATGGAGTCTATAAATGTAGCTTTTGATGATCAAGAGATTTCTGGACTTGAAGACCCTGGCTTTCATGAAGAACTTAGGTTTGAAAATGAAGATGAAATTGATTATCAAGAGAATGAAGCCGATGAGTGCAGACAAATGGAGAATTTATCCATTCCTAATGTCAATCCAAACAATGTAGAACCCCCTTCAGCAGATAGAGTTAATTTCCTGGACAACAGATCAGGGGATACTCCATTAGGGGATCATTCATTAGGACATGCACCATCAGGGGATAACTTGAACC
>CM025782.1:9846475-9860664 GCA_014636745.2 Centella asiatica
CTTAGTCCCCGACAGTGTTTTTAATTAGTCCCCGACTTAATTAAAAATTGAACTATCAGAGACTACCTTAGTCCCCGACAGTGTTTTTGATTAGTCTCTGACTCAATCAAAAATGAACTATCGGAGACTAATCGGGTCTAGTCTCTTATGAGTGAACATATTAGAGATTAGAGCAATCTCCGATCGAGGGTAATCTGGTAGTTACTCATACCCACGATCGAAAATGATTCACTATCTTTAGAATTGCAAATGTTTCTATCACTTTGATAAAAGTAAATTCAAACATCTTTGCAATGACAAACTCTTAAGCTCTGAAATTATTGTCTCTACAAACACTCTGCAATTTAACCTTTTTCAAAGAATTTCTTCAAAGTTCACACAGATCTCTTCAATGGCGGCCAAAATTGTATACTTCAAGTTTGGAGACTTTGATTTCATCAAGACCAACCATGCAGGGGTGGTTGATAAACATGAATTTGAAGCACAGTACCATCCATTTGTAGATTTTCTACAAAACTCTTCACTGTCGTACGCCATATACGAAGCTCCCACATAAGTCGCTGAAGTTATCACGGCTATGTGGTCCACTACAACCATATAGGATGAGGATGATGACTCTCTTGCGGTAAGTTTCAAGTATGATAATATTGTCTATACCATAGATCATACTGTTGTTAATAATGCTTTACGTTTACCTGTTTTTGAAAACTTTGACTCTCCTACCTCTGATGAAGAAATTTTTGGTATGTTTAAAAATTTACATTATTCTTCAGAAATTGTTTCTGTTGGGTCTATCATACGACCCCATCTCAGGCAGGAGTGGTCACTGTTCTTTGACATTATTACAAAAGCTTTTACTTCTAAATGTAGTGGCTATGATGCTATCACTACACTCACACAACAAATTGCTTTCAGTGTGTTGTATGATAGACATCTAAACATTGTGCTTTTAATTCTGCAAAATCTTTTGGTAAAACTTAAATTCAGTAATAAAAATAAAATTTATTATGCTAGGTTTTTTATGATGATTGCATATTATCTAATCCCTAACCTTAATATTACTGGCATGCAAGTTGTATCAACTGTTTTGCAGAGTAAAAGAATTTTTACTGATGTGAAGCACAAATCTGCAAAGGTAAAGGTTCCTTTATTTTTCCCTCCTATCATGAGATCTACTCTCATAGATAGGCTTCCAAACCTTTATTCTTTGTTATTTTTTGAGGATACTGACAACCAAAACCTTATTAATCCTCTAACCACTTCACAACAACAATCACTAGCCCCCTCCACAGTCTCCCAAAAGACTGTGGTTGCAAAACCAAAGATAGCCAAAAAGCTCCCAATAAAAAGAAAAATAATTAAGGGAGTAAGTGAGGATGAGGGAGATAAAGAAGCTGAGGTGGCACCTCAGAGGAAGAAGAGAGTTCTAACCCTAAGCCAAAAGGAATCCATTGCTTCCCAAAAGGCAATGAAGGTTATAAGGAAAAACAGTGAACTGTCAATATCCTCCCAAAAGGATGTTGACATTGAAGAAAGTTCCCAACCAGGAACAACCTGTACAGAGTCTGCACAACCTCTTGTTCACTAACAAGAGGAACCACAGAGAGAGAAAATATAAGAAAAGAGTGACACCAAGAGTGCACACACAGGATCATCTATTGATGTTCCTTAATTTTCAATGACTGAGGAACAGCCAACACTCCAAACTGTACATTCTTCTCCTTTTTCTCCCATTCTTGATTCTTTTGATACTACAAATTTACATCTTCTTGATTTTTCCCAAGAGGAGCCAATACTCGAGACAAGCTCTCAACCTCATTCCATGGAGAGATCCCTAGCCCCATAAACACAAAGGGAACCCACTCTCTATGCAGTCACAAGCAATTCTCCTTTACCACTCAACTTTTTAGGACAGAGTGTACATACCCAAATGAGTAAGTATGTGAGAATAAATAGTAAGAGTCAGGCTCCTGACCTGGAAAAAGGAGAGGATATACATATACATGAGAGTCAAGCTTTAGAAAGCTTGGAAAAAGGAGAGATAGAGAAGCTGAGTGTCCAACCCCAAGCAAAAGAAGAGGGTGTGAGCAAGGATGAGATCCTTCAAGAAAATAAAAGAGAGAAATTTTCAGCAGGTGCTTTTTTAAAGCCTATTGAAACCATCACCCCAGAAGCTCAAGTTTCTTTTGTTCCCTCCACTACAATCTAAACAGAAGAAATTGGGACCAGTTCAAGCACAGGGGATGCAGCATTACATGTTCTATCTGAAATGTCCAATGCAGATTTTGAGCTCTTATATGGTCTATAACAACGACAAGATCACATTTTTGCATTAAAGACAGGGCTTGCAAATGACCCTGTGCCTGAAGAACCTGAAGAGGGGAACGTGGATGTTTGGCTTGATGCAAACTACACAAACTCTCTTGAGGATGCAGCTGCCTAACTAAGGCAGGATTATGTGACCAATATTGGGTCAAATGCAGCTGCACCATCACTCGCAGATGTTCTAGAAGAAGTAACCAAGGTGGATAAGAAACATACAAATTTTCACTACTTCTTGGTTACTGGAATCAATGGTGTAGTAAAAAGAATGGAACAAAGGATGGAATTGGAAACAAAAAAGATAAGGAGGTGCTATGAAGGACACTTGCCACAGAGGACTATCACTTCAATTGATACTATCATCAAAGACAAGTCCAAGACTGACAGTAGGATTCAAGCCCTTGAATCCCATGTCCAACTCCTCCTTCAAAAACAAGATCGAATGGAACAACTCCTGCTATAGGCAATTCCACACTTGGCCACCTCCTCACAACCTAAAGATGCTGATGTCAAAAAGGGGGAGAGTGGTCATGGTCATTCCAAACATGTTCCTATACCAAAACCGCAACCAAAATCTGCTCTAGTCCTTGATGCAGAATTGCAAGCAATGATAGACATAATTTTGAAGAAACATTCTGATCTTGAAGCAACTACAAAGTCAACAACAACAACACAACCACCACCACACCAACAACAAAGATACCAGTAGCAGCAACAGCAACAGCAGCAGCTTCTCCTTCCACTTCACAAGCCCCAAGCACAACAAAGGACAAAGGAAAGGGAGTCATGGTTGAAGAACCAAAGAAACAAATTTCTTCTCAACCAAGACAACCCAAGCTATTGGGGGATGCCATGAAGACTGCTCACTTTCCCACTCCAGTTGAATTGATAGTGGATGGGAAAGTAGAGTTAGTTTATCCTCAAGAGCAGAAACTAATTGAAGCTGATGCTTTATTAGCTCAGAAACTACAAGAGGAGGAGGACATGACAGCAACAAGGGAAGAGGAGGAGACAAAGAAAAAGAAAATCCCTGCAAGAAGATAAAGTGCACAGAAGGCAGCCATCACCAAAAAGAAGAATAAGGAGATAGAAGAGGCAAAGAAGAAATCAAGGAGAAGATCTTTAGTCCAGGTAGCTACAAAGAAATATGTGACTAAAGAATCTATTGAAAAGCCTACATCTCAAGAACCTCCAAGGCCAATCGAGACTGCCTTAGTGGCTGTGAGTGGACCAACAAAACCACGAACAGTTCCATCAAGGAAATCTTACAAGGTTGAAATGGCTAGCACAGAAGAAATTATTAAAGCCCTGAAAAAGAGTACAAAGAATATAGATCTGATCAAAGGTAAAAATAACAAAGAATTGCTCCATGTCTTTCTAAAAGATGGAGAATCTTTGAAATTTGAGAGGTCAGCCTTGGAGGGACAAACTAAAGAAAATTTGGAGTGGTTGCTGACTGTGGTGCTTGAGACTTCTGATCTCAACATGGAATTTCAAAGCCAAATCCAGAAGGTGATAAAGGTGATACATAATTTGGACATTGTGCCAAAGGTTGATCCAAAGCCTCTTGGACTATGTTATGAGACTTTTCATGGAGAGAAGGTATTCTTCAACTACAACAGAGACATAAACAGTGTAAATAAGAGACATATTGAAGGATTTATCAGTCTTCTCAAAGATAAGAAGAAACAGAGATTATTCTCAGGAAGTTGCTGATAGAAAGGCTGGAAATGCTGAAGAAAAATAAAAGATGAAGTTGTTGAAGTTGGAGGTATGTCGGTTGTTAGTGTGAGAACCCGAAAATGTCAATGAAATTTTGATTATGAGATTTATTTCATTTTTTGCATGAAGGATTATTTCCTTATTGGGTATAAATGATGAAATTATATTTTATTATAAAAATTCAATGGCAATGTGATGTCCAAAAGATTTTAAATGTATTTTGAAGCTCAAGTATTTAAAAGATTATTACATTCAAGAATTGTCTTGTGAGCGTGTGTGTGTTCACGCTTGAAAGGGCTCACCAAGTGTGAATAGGTTTAACTATAGTACCCGTTTTTATTTTAAAACCTAACTGCTGGGAGACACTATCATTTTTAATGTGCATCACCTCCATCAGTACCCTAGAGTGGGCTATGATAAACGATCGATGGACACTAGCAGCCGTTGCAACCACCCTTTTTCTCACCAGTCACTTCTTTTCCTTTCACAGCCAACGACTGATATCAAATAAATCTGATGGCCCTTGTTGCTCAACAGGTGATATATATATATATATATATATCACGTTATTATAACCATAGTCCCACCTTCATAAATTTCTATACAGTATACCACCAAATCCAAGCCTACTCTCAAAACAACTGTCCTTTTTGGAAGAACAACTAGAGCTTTTAACTCTTTCTTACAGCCAAGGAGGTAAGACCATTTCATTACAGTTTTATAAAAAACCTCAAGTATTTACAGTTGCACGATTTATTACATAATCATCATCATCATCATTTATCTCTAACAATCTCCCCCTATTTATGTTTATCAATTTGATAACCATAAATCTCTAGATGCACTGATGATGATGTCAAAACCAATACTAAATACATGAAAGAATTTTGAATAAAATAATAAAATAATTTCTGTACAAGTATTTTCCTATAACTATTACAAAAAGAATGTTGTTTTAGACATCAGGATCCCTTTTCCTTTTTGCTGAGACAAAGGGCAATGGATGACTTGATTCAATCAGTTGAGAGTCACTTCTAAGGCCTTGTCTTCTTTGATCTGGGTTTTGATCAGGAATCCTTAGTCTGTTGTCTTCTCCACCTGTTTCCAGTTGCTCCAGCTCCTTTTGAAGAAGTTTATTGAAGTTGACTATGTTGACATTGCTGCTGGATTCCAAATCTTCAAGGACAGATTTTATTTCTTGAACATTAGCTGCAGCAAGTTGTGACCAGTAGAAGGTAATGATCTCCCCCTTTTTATTTTTGAATTGAACACCCATGGGGCTAGTGATCATTTTTGGATATTTTTTAAATCCCTTCACTGGTGGCACATTCCTTACTGCAGTGTTCCCATCATCAGCTTTGGTTTCTTCAATCTCCTTCAATACTCTCTGAGTCAGCAGGAATCTGAACTAGATGAAATGTTCATTTTTGTGATAAGCTATTTGGCTTAGTACATGCATCGCTTCCTGCAGGTCGAGACCATCAACATCTTTGATTTTAATGTTTTTCTCCTGCCCATCAGTGGATTTGTAAAACAGCTTCAAAGGTCTGTCCAAGGCTGTGGGCAGACTCCTATCATCGTTGATGGCTCTCCTCAACTTATCAATTAGTCCCCTCAAGTCTCTATTAGCCACTGACGATTTTGAAATTAAATTCAGAACTAATCCCAGCTGTCCAGCATCCATTCTCCTAAACCAGTCAATTGTGACATTGAATTGCGACCCACTTTTAAGTTGTATTGTTATCAGCTGATCCCTTCTATTGTTGAACCTGACATCTATGCTTTTTATAGAGAACATAAATGACAGGTTTTTGTGCCTTTCTTCTCTGAGGGATTCAGCTAGAGTGGGTGGACCAAATGTTGTGATAATAGGAGAAGGTGCTTGAACCTTGGCTTCAGATGACTTGGATTTGGTGGCATCAGGGTCTTCAGATTTGTCTTGATTTTTATCCCCTGATGCACCTTTAGGGTTTTGAGATCTTCTTTGCTGAGGATTCCTGGAGGTCCTTGGCCTGATACTTTTCTTCTTCTTTGCTTACTCCTGTTCCTTTGCCATTTCTCTCACTTCATCTTCTTGAAGTTGCTGTGCAAATAGTGCATCAGCTTCCAATAGCTTTTTATCTTGAGGGTAGACCAGCTCCACTTTCCCATCAATTACAACTTCAACGGGTGTTGGAAAGTGGGCTGTCTTCATGGCATTTCCAAGTAGCTTAGGCCCTGATTGAGTGTTGGATTTCTTCTTTGGTTCCTCAATCAGGATACCCTTGCCTTTATCCTTGGATTTTGGAGCAGAAACAGGAGCAGTCACATCCCCTGATGGTTTACTTGAATTCTCAGCAACATCCCCTGACGACTGCTTGGTTGATTTCTCCCCCTTTTTGACAGCATCATCAGTGGGAGTTGAGAGTCGGGATGTGACTTGAAGAACTTGTTGCAAAGTGCCAACCATGGAATGTTACAGAGTTTCCATGCTGGTCAGTTGGGAAGTGAGATCAGCTAGCTTCTTGTCTATAGTGTCAGTTTATTTCTTCATTCTGAGGAGAGTCTGGCTGGTGACTAGGGAGTCGACATCTTGTTGTACATTTTGTATCTTTGAAGAAAAATGTGTATACAATTTTTAATTTTCTATATCTATTGACTGACCAATCATGATCTGTGACTTTAACACTTTGATCAAGATTGGATTAGTAGTTCTAGCTAACTCTTGCTTTAATAACTGTACAGTGTCCGAGATTTGATTCTGCTGAAAGTACAAATTAACTCCAATGAACCGGGAAAAATCATCTTGTGGAGCATCATCTTCATCACTTTCAGAGGTAGAAGTAGTATATATAGTAACTACGTTTTCTCTCTGTTCTTTATTTACAAGGATCTCATCCTTATCTCCCTCAATCTCTCCTTTTTCTTTGTCGTCTAAGGCATCACTCGTATTCTCTCCTTTTTCTTTGCCTACTAAGGCAGTACTCTCTTGCTCTCCTTTTGCCAAAGTCCTCTCAAGGGTTTGACTTTGCCTCTCTTCACTAAGTATTTTCTCAGTCTCACTCAAAATTGTCCTAGAGGGGCTCCTATGGGCTTGCAAAATCATCAACTGTGACCAGTTCAAGTGATGTATGTACAGATTCTGGTTCCACAATTGTGATAGGAGTAGGAGAAGAAGTAAAGTGTGTATGTATAATTGGAGAAGTGTATGTTTCTATAGAGGAAATATATACAATTGGGGGTACATAAAGAGTTATAGCTGTAGTATGTACAGTGGAGTCTATGTCCCCTGTTTGATCATCAGTGTTTGTATCAAGTAAAAATGAGTCAACCATTTGAAAGTGTTGACTACTAAACACTGTGTCAAAGAATGTTGGCTCCTCCACGAATTGAGAATGTGGAGAATCTGATTGTATGACACTTAATGTTTGTGTCATTATATCTGAAGAAATTTGAGGAACAGAGAAAGAAGGAAGTGGTGTTGATGGGAGTGTTGGCTGAATCACTGAACGAGGAGGTGATTCATCAAAAGATGCTGTAGAAGAATGCTTATGACTCATGTTGATCTTATTGAGAAGCTTCTGAGCTACAACATCTTGAGTGGTGTGTGCACTCACTGTGTCAGATATCTGCAAGTGGCTCTCAGAGACCTTGATGATAGGTTCATCAGTATCTATGGTCAGTGTATGTGCCTTACTCAACTGTGTCCTTGGTTGGGGACTATTTTCAATAACTAATTCCTTTTGAGAGGAACTAGTTAGAAATATGTTTAATTCCTTAGCAAAAGCAGTATCCTTTTGAGAGGATACTGCCTGGTCAGGCTGTTGGGTAATACTCGTGGCTCCCTTTTTCTTCTTATGCCTGTAGCCAATCACTCTCTCTCCTTGCTCCCCCTCAGTTGATGTAGTAACTTCACTGGGTTTTCTTTTAATCCCAATAGTCTTTTGAGAGACTGTGGGTTGGGCTTTTGAGAGTTGTTGAGTGGTAATTGGTTGTTCTACTTGGGTAGACAGAGAGGTGGTTGTTTTCTCTGCCATAGTAGATGAAGGTGAAGAATGCACAGTTTGAGAAGTAAAAGGTGTAGAATTTACTACCTGTACCATATGCGATGGAAGAGCAAATGATTCAACTGTATACGATTTCTTTATTATTTCTGCAAACAATTTCTTTGTTTGCTTGTATGTCTCTACAGGTATATCATTCTCAAAAGAAAAATTAGTAATTTGGTCTTTAATAATCATAAACAAAAATCTAGTATAATATACTTCAGTTTTCCTATTATTAAAATTACCTAATTTATTTACAAGATCATCAAAAATTATTTTACCTATATTTATATTTACATTTTTAATTATTGCGTATGCTATTTTTAAAATTAAAGAGGTAATAACCTCAAAGTTAGAACACTTACCTGAGAATGCCTTGGTGATTGTATCAAACAGGTAAGAGATTTCCCATTTAACATTCACCCTCTTGAGGTCTTTGAACTTTAACACTGCGTTGGGAGCAACATTATAGCCCAATTCCCTCAAGAAATCCAGTAGGTCAGCATCACTGGGTGCATCCACCAGATCTTGAGTAGGTAGCCCCAAAGCAGAGTTGAGTCTGGAAGGGGTTAATTTCCCTTTCTCAGAGGAAACTTTGAATGAAATTCCCTTGACCTCATCAGGCCTAGTGGTGGAGTTCATAAACTTGGCACTCGTCCAAAGTTGAGACAGTGCTTCCCCCGACATTTCTTCATCGGTAAAGATGGCTTTTCTATACTCTGAGTTGAGTAGATAGTTCATTATTGGTTTAAAGCATTCACTTACCTCATCAATGTCAGAGAAACCCACATAGTTCGTGGGTGGGACTGTCAAGTTCCTAGGAATCTGTTGACGTGACATGGATGCTTTGAAGATTTGAAGTTCAAGGGTTTCTGTAAAAATGAGAGAGAAGAAGAAGAACACTCGAGCAAATATCAGAAAAAGATTAAAAGAATTAAGGAGTTTTTTTTTAAAAAAAGTAGGAGAGATAGAGTATTAATACCTGCCTATTGACGTTTGAAAACTTCTCCTGAAAACACGTTATCAGGGAGTCAGTTCAGTTTCTGTGATGACACGTCATCAGTGAGAGAAGAACTTAATGATGAGTTGTCATCATTTAATTGACCTTGAAACCCGATGCAGTAAAAAAAATTTAAACTTACCCTGATGATTTACTGTATGTACATACCCTGACCCTGATGCACAAGACGGACACCCTGACCCTGACGCACAGGTCGGATACCCTGACCCTGACGAACAAGACGAACACCCTGACCCTGACGAGAGAGTCGGACACCCTGACCCTGACGAGAGAGCCGGACACCCTGACCTTGACGAGAAAGCCGGATACCCTGACCCTGATGCGTCCTTAAGGAAGCCCTGACCCTGATGCATTAGACAAAACAAAAACAAAACAACAAAATGCAGAATATACAAGTATATACATATTTACAATTTGAACATATATAACCACATATCAATTGATTTTATCAAGAACTTATGAAACGAGTTAGAAATACCAAATCTTAGGAGTTTGACTCTGACCCTGACACATAATTCACCATTCCAGCTCTCCCACAAGATTTTAAAATGTGGCTTCATCAAGAGCTTTGGTGAATATGTCTGTCAGCTGCTGATTTGAAGGTACAAACTGTAGTTCAATATTCTCATTCATAACATGTTCCCTGATAAAATGATATCTGATTTCTATATGCTTAGTTCTGGAATGTTGCACTGGATTTTCAGCAATGGCCATGGCACTAGTGTTATCACACCTTATTGGAATCTTTGAATAGATCAGACCATAATCCATTAGCTGATTTTTCATCCATAGAATTTGTGCACAACAACTTCCAACTGCAATATATTCAGCTTCAGCAGTTGATGTAGAAATTAAGTGCTGCTTTTTGCTGAACCAAGATACAAGCCTTCCTCCTAAAAATTGACAGCTTCCCATTGTACTCTTTCTGTCAATCCTGCATCCTCCAAAGTCAGCATCAAAATATCCTAGTAATTCAAATCCAGACTCCTTTGGATACCAAAGTCCCAACTCTCTAGTGCCCTTGATATATCTCAAGATCCTTTTCACTGCAATGAGATGAGATTCCTTTGGGTCAGCTTGATATTTTGCACAAAGACATGTTGCAAACATTATGTCTGGCCTGCTTGCTGTCAGATATAGCAATGATCTAATCATTCCCCTGTAAGTCTTCAAATTAACTTTCTTTCCATATTTATCAGGGTCAATCTTGGTTGCAGTGGCCATAGGTGTCTTTGCTACTTTTGAGTCCTCCATTTCAAATTTCTTGAGAAGTTCTTTGGCATATTTTGTCTGATGAATGTAGATCCCATCAGAGACTTGTTTAACTTGCAATCCCAAGAAGTAAGATAACTCACCCATCAAGCTCATTTCATATTTGCTTTGCATGAGTTTGGAGAACTTTTCACATAGTCTTGTGTCAGTGGATCCAAAAATAATATCATCAACATAAATTTGAACCAAAATCAGATGACCTTGGTGTTGTCTGAAGAACAATGTTTTGTCAATGATACCTCTTGAAAATTTGTTTTCCACCAGAAACTTTGACAGTATATCATACCAAGCTCTAGGTGCTTGCTTCAGTCCATAAAATGCCTTTTCCAGTTTGTAGACATGATTTGGAAATTTTGAGCAATCAAATCCTGGAGGTTGTTGGACATACACCTCCTGTTCCAATTTCTCATTTAGAAAAGCTCTTTTCACATCCATTTGATATACTTTAAACTTTGAATGTGCTGCATAGGCTAAGAAAATTCTTATAGCCTCAAGTCTGGCTACTGGTGCAAAGGTCTCATCAAAGTCAATCCCTTCTTCTTGAAGATATCCTTTTGCAACCAGTCTTGCTTTGTTTCTTACAACAATGCCAGCTTCATCCATCTTATTTCTGAATACCCACTTAGTACCTATTATGATTCTTTCCTTAGGTTTAGGTACAAGCTTCCATACTTGATTTCTTTCAAATTGATTTAGCTCTTCCTGCATAGCCAAGATCCAGTCTGAATCTTGAACAGCTTCTTCAAACTTCTTTGGCTCAATTTGAGAAAGAAAACAAGCATATAGGCATTCATTAGATGTTGTTTTCCTGGTCTGCACTCTCTTGCTTGGGTCACCAATAATCAGATCTATCGTGTGACTTTTGGCCCATTTAGGATTAGAGATGAGTCTTGAAGAGCTTGCTTGACTATCATCTCCTCCCCCTAAGCCTGTGCTCCCAGCTTCTGAAAACTCTCCTCTTGAATTAGTGGATAATTCAAGGTTCAAGTTATCCCCTGATGGTGCATGTCCTAATGAATGATCCCCTAATGGAGTATCCCCTGATCTGTTGTCCAGGAAATTAACTCTATCTGCTGAAGGGGGTTCTACATTGTTTGGATTGACATTAGGAATGGATAAATTCTCCATTTGTCTGCACTCATCGGCTTCATTCTCTTGATAATCAATTTCATCTTCATTTTCAAACCTAAGTTCTTCATGAAAGCCAGGGTCTTCAAGTCCAGAAATCTCTTGATCATCAAAAGCTACATTTATAGACTCCATCACCACCTGAAGTCTTTTGTTATAAACCTTGTAGGCCTTGGATGACAGAGAATAACCTAGGAAAATTACTTCATCAGTTTTTGGATCAAATTTTCTTAAGTTCTCACCAAATTTCCTCAAAACAAAACATTTGCATTCAAAGACATGGAGGAACTTGATGCTTGGCTTTCTCCCTGTCATTAGCTCATATGGTGTCTTGTTGCGAGCCTTGTTGATTAGAGATCTATTCTGAGTAAAGCAAGCAGTGGAAATTGCTTCAGCCCAAAAATAGGTGGGAATCTTTGCCTCTGCTAGCATTGACCTAGCAGCTTCTATCAAGGTTCTATTTTTCCTTTCCACTACACCATTCTGTTGAGGAGTCCTTGGAGCAGAAAATGTATGATTTATGCCTTTCTTCACACAAAATCCCTCAACAGCTGCATTCTTGAATTCAGTTCCATTATCTATTCTCAACATTCTAACCACTGACCCTGATTCTGTTTCCACCTTCTTGATATGGTCAATAATTTGTTGAGATACTTCTGATTTTGCATGCTGAAACTTTACCCAAGTGTATCTGGTGTAGTCATCCACAATGATCATTGCAAATCTTTTCTTTGACACTGACATAATGTTGACAGGGCCAAAGAGATCCATATGTAACAATTGAATTGGATCTTTGATCATGGTGGCTTCCTTGCTAACAAAGGATGATTTCCTTTGCTTCCCTTGTTGACATACTGAACATAATCCTTCTTGGATAAACTCCATTTGGGGTAGTCCAGTTACCAACTCTCTCTTCACTATATCATTATTTGACTTGAAGTTCAAGTGAGAGAGCTTCTTGTGCCATAGCTTGCTTTCATCAGGAGTTGCCTTGCTGTAGAAACATGATTCTCCACTTACTGAATTAAAATCAGCAACATAGAGATCTCCTTTTCTTATCCCTGACAAAACCAGCTTCCCATCACTTTCATTTGAGATTAGGCACTGATCTCCTTTGAAGGAAGTGATGAATCCGTTGTCACTTAGTTGACTTATGCTTAGCAAGTTGTGCTTGAGCCCATCAACCAGTGCTACATTTTCAAATGAGACATTCCCATTTGCTGCTTTGCCATAACCAAGAGTTAGTCCTTTGCTGTTATCACCAAATGAAATTACTGGACCAGCCTTTTCTTGGAATTCTGTGAGCAGGGCTTTGTTTCCTATCATGTGCCTTAAGCAGCCACTGTCTCAAAACCAGATTTGACTGCTTTTGACCTTTCCCTGTGAGCTGCTACTGTCAGTGGATGAGGCCATCAGGGCTAGGTTGACATACTCTTCATTTTCTTCCTCATCAGAGTCAACCCAGTCCTTTCCATCTGCTATATATGCTTTTCCCTTCTTGTTTGCATTAAGAAGGTCAAAGTATTACTTCTTGTAGTCCACAACAACTTCTTTGTTTCTGGATTCACAATCTTTTGTGGCCTTGCGGCACTCGTTTGCAAAGTGGCCCAGCTCATTGCATTTGTAGCACTTTATTCTTGATTTGTCAATAAAGTTTTTCGTGCTACTGAGTTTCCTTGCTGAAAATCTTTTAGATCCCGAAGGCTTTTGGAATTTCAGCTTGGAAAACCTTTTTGCAAGAAAGGCCATGGTTTCATCCAGCTCCTCTAACTCTTCCGGAGTATATTCTTCCTCCTTGAAGTCAGCTTCTTTGTCCCCTTCTATGTCAGCATCTTCTAGTTGCTGCTTGATTAAAACATTTGGTCTTGCTTCTTGTTTGTCCTTCGTGGCAGCCATCAGGGCTACAGATTTAAGCTTTCTGGTATCCTCTGACATTTCAGATCTTTGTTGAACCTCTAGTTCATATGTCTTAAGAGTACCATACAGCCTATCCAAGTCTAGAAGATTCATGTCCTTGGATTCCCTGATGGCTGTTGTCTTAGGATCCCATGATATGGGAAGGGCTCTCATGAACTTTCAGTTCACATCCTTGTTAGCATATGCCTTCCCATATAATCTCAGGTCATTTACCAACCTGTTAAATCTGTCGAACATTTCAGTGAGTGTTTCACCATTCTTCATTGTGAACCACTCATACTGTTGTGTCAACAGCTGCAATTTATTTTCCCTCACTTCCTTAGTACCATCACAAAGGATTTGTATGGTATCCCATATAGATTTAGACATGGTAAGATTCATGATACTATTCAGCATATCATTGTCTAAACCATTATATAGGATCCCATTGACTTTAAGATCCTTTTTCACCTTTTCTCTTTCCTCTATCGTCATTTCGTCAGTTGTCTTTGGGACAAGTTTTTCAGGAATACTGACTCCATTAACGAATTCTATAGGAATGAGCTTCTTGGGAACGTGAGGTCCTTCTTCTAGAATTTGCAAATATTCATCATCAATAGCTCTAAGATGAACTATCATTCTTTGTCTCCAGAAGAAGTATTTGCCCCTTTCCAACATGGGGACTTTACTGTTTCCAGCTTTGTTGGCCATAGATAATGATCGTTTTTAGCAAGTGAAATCTGCTAAGAGGCTCTGATACCAATTGTTAGTGCAATATAAGCACAAGTGTTTGTAGAAGGGGG
>CM025782.1:9860764-9885825 GCA_014636745.2 Centella asiatica
TTTTTTTTTCATAAAAAGAAATATATAATTTCGATATTCACAACTTACAAGAAAAAAATTTTCATGAAGAAAATAAGCTAAAATAATTAAATTTCATAACGAAATTTATTTACAAATCCGGGTCTTCACAGCACTTTTGACATCCATCTGGTACAGCTTGAAGTTCTTGTAGGCTGTAAAAGCCAAGAAGATTCTGATTGCTTCAAGTCTTGCAACTGGTGCAAAAGTTTCATCATAATCTATTCCTTCTTCTTGAGAATATCCTTTTGTAACCAGTCTTGCTTTATTCCTTGTGATTGTACCAATTTCATCCAATTTATTTCTGAAGACCCATTTGGCACCTATAATTGATCTATTCCTTAGTTTGGGTACTAGTATCCAGAGTTTGTTTCTTGTGAATTGGTTTAACTCCTCTTGCATGGCTATTATCCAATCAGGATCTTGAAGTGCTTCCTCAATTTTCTTTGGCTCAATCTTGGAAAGAAAACTAAGATATAAGCATTCATTTTAAGTTGCACTTCTAGTCTTGACTCCATCCTCTAGACTTCCAATAATCAAATCTGGTGTGTGGTCTTTCAACCATGGAATTGCACGTGATAGATTTGACCTTGAAGTTGAGGCTTCATTTTCTAGATTGATGTTGTCCAATCTAGCTTCATGATCAGAGACTGCTCCCCCTAAACCATTGATTTCCTCATTATTAGCTCCCCATGAGTTGTTTTTGTCTATAGTCTCTGGTATCAATATAGTCTCCGATTGTGCATCAGTTACACTAGTCCCTGGTGAACCATTTGTCTCCGATAGTATACTAATGTCACCATTTTCTTGTGTTTCATTTGATTCTAATACTCTAGTCTCTGATAGAGTATTAGTCCTTGGTACTCCATGCACAACTGTAACTCCCACTCAATTATGTAGGGATCATTACTATCTTGGGGTTTTTCAGTAGTCTCTGATGGATATTCCCATGCATCCAATTCATTCTCAAAACTGAGAGGTTCATGCAATCCTTGTCCAAACATTCCGGGAATTTTTCTGTCATCAAATACAACTTGTATTGATTCCACAATGACCTTTGTTCTTAGATTATATACTCTGTATGCCTTGCTTGACAGAGAATAACCTAAAAAGATTGCCTCATCAGACTTGTTGTCAAATATTCCTCTTGTCTCTGATGAATCTCTCAGTACAAAACACTTACAACCAAACACATATAAAAACTTGAGAGTTGGTTTTCTCCCAGTCATCAATTCATAAGGTGTTTTGTTGTATGCTTTGTTTATCAAGGATCTGTTCTGTATAAAACAAGATGTGCTAATAGCTTCTTCCCAAAAATATGTAAGAAGCTTTGCTTCTCGTAACATAGTCCTTGCTGCTTCAATAAGGGTTCTGTTTTTCCTCTCAACAACTCCATTTTGTTAAGGGGTTCTTGGAGCAGAGAATTGGTGAGTTATTCCTTTTTCAGTGCAGAATTCAATAACTTGAGAATTTTTGAATTCTGTTCCTCTATCACTCCTTATCACCCTTACTGTTTTTCCTGACTCAATTTCTATCTTCTTGATATGATCAATTATCAACTGAGCAGCTTCATCTTTTGTATGGAGGTATTTTACCCAAGAATACCTCGTGTGATCATCCACAATAACCAAAGCATATCTATTTCTTAAGATAGACATCACATTCACTTGACCAAATAAATCCATGTGTAGCAACTGTAAAGGATCAGTGATTGATGTTGCTGGTTTGCTTTTGAATGATACACTTCTTTGTTTCTCTTTCTAGCATGAATCACACAATCCATCTTGTGAAAACTCCAATTGTGGAATGCTAGCTACCAGTCCTTTCCTCACAAGCTTGTTGATATTCTTGAAATTCAAGTGGGAAAGCTTCTTGTGCCAAAGCCAACTTTCATCAGTTGAAGCTTTGCTATAGAGACATGTGATTTGCTCAGTGGAAGAAATAAGGTTGGCAATATACAAATTTCCTTTTCTTTTCCCTGTCAATATCACATTATCAGATTCTTTGTCACACATCAAGTATTGATCTTTTTTGAAGGTGACATTGAATCCCTTATCATATAGTTGACTCACACATAGTAAATTGTGCTTTAAGCCATCAACTAGTGCTACTTCAGTGAAGATGACATCTCCATGTTCAACATTGCCATAACCCTTGGTATGGCCTTTGTTGTCATCTCCAAAAGTGACTTTTGGGCCACTTTTCTCTTCATACTGTTTTAACAGGGACTTATCTTCAGTCATGTGCCTTGAACATCCACTGTCCAAGTACCATGTTTTCTTCTTTTTGCCCTACACAGTAAATAGTAACTAGTTAGAAAGTTTTGGGACCCAGACTTTCTTGGGTCCTTTCTCACTAGTTGTAGACTCAAGACTTGACTCAGATTGAGTTATTTGTCTTTTAGCATTATTGACTTTAATTGGACAATCACTAGTCTTGCTACCTTTTTGTGAGAGACTGTCAAGCTTAGTATTTTCACAGTTAATGCAAAGATGATTTGACCTTTTTACAGGTGATTTATCTTTTATTGTCTTTGAAGGTGCAGTCTCTATTATAGGAATTTTATTTTTACTCCTACAGTGCATAACTATGTGATTAGGATTATCAATTTTATTTTATTTTATTTTAGCCTTTTTCATAGGAATATTTTCCAATTTTTTGTTTAATTGAGTCTTTGTCATGAACCCAATGTTTAATCTTTTATTTTCACTCTTATCAACAACATTCATTATTTTTTGATCAATCTTTGATTTCGCAATGATTTGTTGATTTTGAGTGTTAATAAATTTGGATTCATTAATAGGAGAGACAAAATTAATCCTTTTCAAATTACTTGGCTTACTTGTAGAGGAGTTAGCAACTTCAATTAGATCGTTTAAATCTGAACTCTTGTCTAGATATTCATCATAACCTAGTCCAGATTTTTGACCTATTGTTTGACATTCTACCAAGTCTGTCAACTTTTTAGAGGAAGTATTCCACTGTTTAATCTTAGCTTGAGCATTTTCAAGTTGCTCGACTAAGTAATATTCCCTCTTTTTCAAACCATCAATCATATGATGAGCTTTGTTTAAGTTAGACTTGATAGAGTCAAATTGTACCAATCTTTCTTCAGGAAATTTGTTTCTTTTCAAGAGAAGGTCATGTGATTCTTTTATATTAGTATGTTCAATTGTTAATGATCTAAAACTAACATGCAAATCAGACATATCTTTTTGTATGCTTTCAATACTAGATGTATCAATTAAGTTAAGCACATTAAAATTCTGAGTTGCATCACATACCTTTGTAGAATCACTTGACTCGTTACTTCGATCCATTAGGGCAAAGTTGACAATTTCCTCATCAGAGTCACTATCAATCCAATCCTTGCCCTCAATAATCAAGGCTTTGCTTTTTGATTTAAACTTCTTGTCAGCAAAGTCATTCCCCGTTTTCCTTGATTTTTCATCCTTAGATCTATTACTAGATCTAGGCTTCCTGCACTAATTGGCAAAGTGCCCTAACCCATCACAGTTATAACATCTGATTTTCTTCTTGTCAAACGTCACAGTTTGACCTTCACGTTTAGGGTTAGGCTTTCTTGACGACTTTCTTCCTTTTCTATTAGCTCTAAATTTCTTGAACTGTTTGACCATAAATGCCATGAATTCCTCCATGTCATCATCAGTATCCAGTTCATCTTCCTCATTAGTCGAGCTTGTATTAGAAGTTTCATCATCAAGCTTCTCTTGAGACTTGCTTGTCTCAACCATTAACGCATCTCTTTTGTCCCTTCCATGCATGCGTTGTCGTTGCTCTACTTCAAGTTCATATATCTTTAAATTTCCGTAGAGCCTATCCAGTGTGAGTATGTCTAAGTTATGAGCCTCCCTTACTGCAGTAGTCTTTGGATCCCAACTTGGAGGAAGAGATCTCATGAACTTAATGTTGACATCCTCATTACCATAGAACTTTCCAAGTATTTTCAAGTTATTGAGCAAAGTATTGAACCTGTCATAGACTGACGTTATTAGTTCACCAGGTTTTGCTTGAAAGAACTCATATTTTTGAGTTAACAATGATCTCTTGTTTTTTCGGACTTGGTCAGTCCTTTCACACAGGACTTTGATGGTGTCCCAGATTTGCTTAGATATTGTGCAGTTGATAATGCTTGTGAACATATTTTTGTCAATACCATTATAAAGTATGTTCATAACTTTAGCATCTTTTAACACTTGTAACTTTTCTTCGTTTGTATAATCACTTTCAGGAGCAAGTTCAAAGTGTTCAACAACAACAGATCCATCAACAGTTTTAGCAGGAACAAATATCCTGGGAAGATAAGGACCTTTTTCAATCCTTTCAATATAGTCAGGATCTGTTGCTCTCAAGTTCATGTACATCTTTTGTTTCCACATAGGATATTCTTCTCTTTTAAGAATAGGAATCCTAGTACCACCATCACGACTGCCTGTATATGCTATTATGATAGAGCTGCTTGCTTCATCGTTGGCCATCTCTTGGAACGTGTTAATTGACTAATTTCAATTGAAGGCTCTGATACCAATTATTTTCTTAGTGAGACAGCCGAGAACTTGTAGAAGGGGGGGGGGGGGGGTTGAATACAAGTTCTTTGAATTCTTTTCGATTACTTGTTCTTTAAGAAATTAACTTTTCTTGCGGAATATAAAGAACAAGAAGTCAATCAATTTATAAACAATTGCTTTTATTGATTTTAACAATTGATTACAAATTCTAACAATCATAACAATATGATCATCAACTTCTTTTCTTTTCTGTATAGTAAAGATACAAAACTATGAAAACTTATACAGCTTCGAATTACAAATCTCTCTAAACCTAATTACATCTTCTAAAAAAAACTAAATTACTCAGTTTTTTTTTCTCCTAAATCAATAATGATTCAGCTTCCTTATTCGAATCAAACACAATCTTCCCTTTTCGATTTGGAACAGATTTCTGGCTTGTTTCCTTACCAACTACGTCTTCAATAATATCTTAATCTACGTGGAAGACATTCCTTATTCAATTCGAACTCTGTATCTCATCAGGGAATAAGTCACGACTAGTCCCTGACAGCTTCAGTCTTTAGTCCCTGATTGTTTAGTCTCTGGTCTTTTAGTCTCTGATCAGTTTGTGTAGTCTCCGATAGAGTTACTAGTCTCTGATGACGTCAGCTTAGTCTCTGATGCACTAAGCTTAGTCTCTGATGACGTAAGCATTAGTCTCTGATAGGCAAAATCCTTAGTCTCTGACAAGTGTTGCCTTAGTCAACGATAAGCCTTATTGTAATCTCCGATGGATCAAATACACACTTTGACTTGTTGAAGCTTTGAAAAAACTTTCCAACAATTACTTACAATTAAAGAATGAATCTATCTCTTTACAAAGAATAAATAAATTACAACCAAAGAGATAATTACTGGCTACAAAACTTCAGTTTTACTAATTAACACTTACTGTACATTTGTATATCTAAGTAATCTAAAGATAATCATCATCAAATGTTATAAAACCTAACAATTTTCTAATTTCGCATGCACCCATAAGGTTAAAGAAAAGAAAGTGATTGCTAAATCTAATTACGTGAAGCTCCTAAAAAGGAGAAAGTGTGTGTGGTAACTAAACCCAAGGTTAAGATTGACTTAAACACTGATATACCAAAAACTGTGAGTAAACTTAGAGGACCCAAATCCATTTGGGTACCAAAAACAAATTAAATGTTCTTTGTGTGCAAGGAAAGGGCAAGATAAAACAAATTTGGTTTCTTGTCAGTGGCTATTCTAGGCACATAATAGGAAACAAAGCCCTGCTCACTGAGTTCATTGAAAAGGATTGTCCAATCATATCTTTTGGTGATAACAACAAAGGATCAACCATGAGTTATAGCAAAGTAGAAAGTGGGAATGTCTTATTTTAAAATGTAGGTGCTTAATCTCCAATGAAGGTGATGGGAAGCTGGTCTTATTTGGGATTAGAAAGGGAGTTCTATATATTGCTGACTTTGGTTCAGCAAATGAATCCTCGAGCTTTTACAATAAGGCAGCCCCTAATGAGAGTTGGATGTGGCATAAGAAGCTCTCTCACTTGATCTTCAAGACTATCAATGATTTGGTAAAGAAAGAATTGGTGATTGTCATACCTCAAATGGAGTTCACCCAAGAGGTTTATGCTCAGCCTGCCAACAAGGGAAGCAAAGGAGATCATCATTTGTCAAGAAGGAAGCCACAATGATCAAGGATCAAATTCAAATGCTTCACATGGATTTATTTGGTCCTATTAATATCATGTCAGTATCAAAGAAAAGATTTTCCCTGATTATTGTGGATGACTACACGAGATAGACTTGGGTCAAGTTCCAACATGCTAAATCAGAGGTGCCTCAACAAGTTATTGACCATGTAAAGAAAGTTGAAACTAAATTTGGGTCAGTGGTTAGGATTTTGAGGACTGATAATGGAACTGAATTCAAGAGTGTAGCTGTTGATGGGTTTTGTGTGGAGAAAGGTATTACTCATACATTCTCAGCTCTAAGAACTCCTCAACAAAATGGTGTAGTGGAAAAGAAGAATAGGACCTTGATAGAAGCTACTAGAGCAATGTTAGCAGACCAAGTTACCTTCCTACTTTTGGGCTGAGGCAATATCTATTCTCTACTTCACTCAAAATAGGTCTTTGATCAATAAGGCTCACAACAAGACACCATATGAGCTAATGATAGGGAGGAAGCCAAATATCAAGTTCCCACATGTCTTTCGTTGCACATGTTTTCCTAGGATATTCCTTGACATCTAAGGCCTACATGGTTTACAACAGAAGACTCCAGGTGGTGTTGGAGTCAGTAAATGTAGTTCTTGATGATCAAACAATTTCTGGCCTTGAAGAACTTGGTTTTCATGAAGAGCTCAGATTTGAAAATGAAGATGAGATTGATGATTAAGACAATGAAGCTAATGTGTGCAAACAAATGGACAATCTAGAAATCCCTAATGTCAATCCAAGTAATGAAGAAGCCCCTTCAGTGGATAGAGTACATTTTTTGGATAATAGATCAGGGAACACTCTATCAGGTGATAGTCCATCAGGGGATGCACCATTAGGGAATGCACCATCAGGGGATAACATAAACACTGATTTAAGCACTAATTTAGGAGGAGTTTTCTTAGAAGCTGGTAGCACATACTTAGTGGGAGAAAATGAAGATCATGCAAGTTTATCCAGAATCCCCCCTAAGCCTAAATGGTCTACGAGTCACACAAAAAAATTGATTATTGGTGATCCAAGAAAAATAGTGCAAACCAGGAGGGCTACATCTAATGAATTCCTATATGCTTGTTTTCTCTCTCAAACTGAACCAAAGAAAATTGAAGAACCCTTGCAAGATGCTGATTGGGTTATGGCAATGCAGGAAGAATTAAATCGGTTTGAAAGAAATCAAGTATGAAAGCTAGTGCCTAAGCCTAAAGAAAAAATAATTATTGGCACCAAGTGGGTATTCAGGAACAAGATGGATGAAGCTAACATTGTCACAAGAAACAAGGAAAGTCTGGTAGCACTCTATAGCCATTGTTGAGAATCCTGTGTAACACTCTAGAACTAAGCATATAGAAATCATATATCATTTTGTCAGGGAATATGTCATTAATGGGACAATTGAATTACACTTTGTGCCAACACACAAGCAGCTAGTAAACATCTCACCAAGGCTCTCGATGAAGCTACCTTTAACAATTTGGTAGGAGAGTTGGGTATGTTAGGAATTATAGCATTTGATGATGATGTATAAACTTAGAATTGTTAGATTTTGTAATTGTACAAGTACCTGCAGTAGTGTTCTATCAAATACTACCATCAGAAACTCCAGGAGACCATAAGAGACTACAAGGAATGCATTTGGAGAGTTAAAAAAAAATCAAAGTTGGTCAAGCAAAATTAGCCTATCGGAGACAAAGTTTTTATTCATCGGAGACTAAGTTTTTGTTCATCGGAGACTAAGTTTTCGTTCATCAGAGACTAAGGTTTTGTTCATCAGAGACTAAGTTTTTATTCGTTGGAGACTAAGTTTTTGTTCATCAGAGACTAAGTTTTCATTCATCAGAGACTAAGTTTTTGTTCATGGGAGACTAAGTTTTTGTTCATCGGAGACTAAGTTTTTGTTCATTGGAGACTAAGTTTTCGTTCATCGGAGACTAAGTTTTCATTCATCAGAGACTAAGTCTTTCAGAGACTAAGTGTTTGTTCATCGAAGACTAATGTTGAAGCTACCAGAGACTAAGGCAAAGAGACTCCAATGCATTAAAGTAGCCTTGAGAAGATTTGACCATCGCCAAACTCAAGTTTAAAGGAAGTGGAATTAAAATAAAAATGGTGGTCCAATAAAGAGAGATTGGCTATCAAAAAAGCTTCAAGGAAATAAGTTATACACTGTTGGTGTGAGCACTGATATGGAGAAAAGTCATACTTATACACTAGCATGCGTATATAGCTATTGGAGTGAAAATTGTAGAGATAACTTATAGAAACTTGAAGGAGGAAAATATGGAAGCTGGTCCAATCAAAAACCAGGAAGCTCATAGAGATAAGTTATTCACTGCAGAAAAGAGGGAACTGGTGTGCTGGTACATCAGAGATGTTACATAACAGGTCGACGTGCAAGCCAGGTCATGCAAAAAGAAGTTATGTGTAGCAAGTTTTTCATAACTTGAGTGTAACAAGTTTTCAGAAACTTGAGAGAAGCTAAAAATCATTTTTCTAGAGTGCAGCTGTTATTTTATATAGAGATTGTCTGCAACTGGTAATCACTACCAGAAAAAATTGTAAAGATTCAAATTGATTTACAATAAATATACATATTGTAGATTAATATTTATATTTTGCAATTTGCTTTATTGTTTCATATGTTATATCTTTTCAGTAAAGTTGTTTTAACTGTTCTTAAGTTTTAAACTGTATTAAACAATTTAATTCAAAGAAAAGTTAGTAATTGTATTCAACCCCCCTTCTACAATTACTCCACGGGACAAATTGGTATCAAAGCAATTCTAGATTAATTCAATCTAGAGATCATGAGTAATTCGAAGAACAACACCAGAGTTCCACAACTCAAGAAGAGTGAATACTCATTCTAGAAACAAAGGATCTTAAGTTAACTTGATGCAAAAGATGACCAATACCTAGAGATACATTGAAAAAGGTCCTCCAAAAATAAAGAAGCTTGTACCTGGCATCATCTCTGATGGAGTTACTGCACCAGACAAATATGAAGCAAAAACTCCAAAAGAATTTACTCAATTAGAAAATGAGGAGGTTGCCAAGGATAAGAAGGTCAGAGATATCCTTATCACAGCACTTGATAACAACATGCTATACAAAGTTATGAAGTGCAAAACATCCAAGGAGGTTTAGAACAAGCTCACTGTCCTATCTGAAGGGAATGACCAAATCAAGCTAAACAAGCAAATCTTGCTAATTTAACAATATGAGTTGTTTATTGCCAAGGATGGTGAATCTCTTGATGATCTATATGAGAGATTCATCCAATTAATTAATGATTTATCTACCTATGGCCAGGAGTATTATGTGCTTCAAGTGAATCACAGATTTCTGAGAGCTCTTCCCAGACATTGAGATCCAAAGACTATTATAATCAGAGAAGCCAACAAAGATCTAGGTCTTCTAACACTAGATGAGATATATGGAAACTTGAAGACCTATGAGTTGGAAATCCAGCAATGGAATAAGCAACACTCCAAAGATAGATCTGTTGCATTGATTGCAGAGCCAAAGACAAAGAAAGCTTGGTGGACACATGAAGGTTTCCATTGAGAAAGAAGATTCCAATGATAAGGAAGAAGACAGTGAGACTGAAGAAAATGAAGTTAGAAGTTATACACCTGAGGAGCTAGATGAGATTGATGAAAGCTTAGCCTACATTGCTAGGAAATTTAAAAACCTAAGGTTTCAAAGAGGGAGAAAGTTTAGGAAAGACTCATCAACATCAACATCTATTGCTATCAAGCCAAGTCAATCAACCATGATTGACAAATCAAAAATCAGGTGTTATAATTGCAATGAGATTGGTCACTTTGTCAGTGAATGCAAGAAGCCCAAAGCTGAGAAAAAGAAAGACTTCAAGGATGATCAAGTAGATTACAAAAAGAAGTACTTTGATCTTCTCAAGAAAAAGGGAAAGGCATTTATAGCTGAAGGCAAGGACTGGGTGGATTCAGATGAATCTGATGCTGAGGAAGAGATTGTAAATTTGGCTTTAATGGCTAAATCCTCAAGCAATTTTAAAGGAGAAACTGAATCACATAACTCATCACCAACTAAGGTAGATAACTTCAATATCTCTTCAATTTCTAAAAATGAATGTGATGCTACCATTCAAGAAATGGCTAAAGAGATTTATGACTTGCATGCTAGTTTAAGATCTCTTACTAAAGAAAACAATAGGAATACTAAGACCAATAATGCTATTTCTAAGAGAAATACTTTGTTAGAATCTGATTTGTTAATTTTAGAAAAGGCCAAAACTAAAGCTCTTAATGCTAAGAGACATTTTAATAATGCCTTGAAAAGAGAAACTTATCTAGTTGAAAAACTCAAGGCTGAACAAGATAAAATAAAATAATGGACACAATCCTCACACAAAGTGCAAGATCTTTTAAACTCACAAAATCCTAATCAAAAGGCTGGATTAGGATACTCAGATATTCCCATTGTTGTATCAGTTGGTGAACAACCCATCACCACTGATAAAGATATAGAATCAGAAGCTAGCACAGAGCCTAAAACAACAGGAAAATTAAAACCAATCAAATTTGTTAAACCTGTTAAGATTAAAAAAATGTGAGAGTTCTAAAGTTGTAAATTCTACTTTTGTAAAGAAAACTTTGGAACCTGGGCTAGAGAAAAAGGCTACTAAGAATGTTGGTTTGCTTACTGATAAACAATTAAAAGAAAAGCTAAAAAGCAGTCCAATATCTAAGCCTAAGAAAAACAGGAATGGTAAATTATGTATTAAAAAATACAGTAATTATGCATAAATACCTAATGCACCTAGCAAGACATGCACCAAGTATGGGAACTCCAACCACCTTGCTTTTAAATGCACAAAAATTACTAAGAACATGCATGCTCCTCATGTTTCATATGCAGCTCCTTGTCCATAAATTGCGCCACCTCAATATATGTCATGTCATAATTGTGATGACTTTAGACATCTATCATATGCTTGCAATGCCTATGGAAACTAATATTATGTTTATCCCTCTATGCAAGGCAAGAAGAAGCAACAGTTGTGGTACTTGGATAATGGTTGTTCAAGACACATGACTGGAAATAAGTCTCTGCTCTCACAGTTTGAGGAGAAAGTTGGCCCAAAAGTATCCTTTGCAGATGACAACATTGGATACACTATGGGATATGACAAAGTAGTTCATGAAAATTTCATCATTGAAGATGTAGCTCTAGTTGATGTCCTAATGCACAATCTACTCAGTGTTGGTCAGTTTTGTGACAAAGGTTATCAAGTTGTTTTTAAGGATGAACAATGCCTTATAAGCAACACAAAAAAAAAAAAAAAAAAAAAAAAAAAAAAAACTGGAGATGTTACATTGTCTGGATTCAGAAAAGACAATGTATACATAGCTGACTTTTGCTCAACAAATGAAGGACAATACACATGCTTTTACAGCAAAGCATCAACAGATGAAAGTTGGTTATGGCACAAGAAGCTGTCTCACCTAAACTTCAAGACTATAAATAGTTTGGTGAGAAAAGGATTAGTGACAGGAATACCACAACTTGAATTTTGTCAAGATGGTCTTTGTGGATCTTGTCAGAAGGGAAAACAAAAGAAAATTTCCTTCAAGAGTAAAGAAGCATCATCAATAACAAGACCAATTCATCTAATAAACATGAATTTATTTGGTCCTGTTAATGTGATGTCTATATCCAAGAAAATGTATGCATTTGTAATTGTTGATGACTACTCAAGATACTCATGGGTTAAGTATCTACATACCAAGGATGAAGCTCCCCAACTGATCGTTGATCACATTAAAAGGATAGAACTTGAAGTTGGAGAGAAAGTCAAGGCCTTAAGGAGTGACAATGGGACTGAATTCAAGAATTCAACAATGAAGATGTTTTGTGTGGAAAAAGGCATCTAACATTCCTTTCAGCTCCTAGAACTCCTCAAAAAAATGGAGTTGATAAAAGAAAAAATAGGACATTGATTGAAGCTGCAAGAACCATGCTTGAAGTAGCTAAGTTACCTACCTACTTTTGTTCTGAAGCTATCTATACTGCTTGCTTTACTCAGAACAAATTAGTGATAGTGAAAGCTCATCAAAAGACTCCTTATGAGCTAATGATAGGTAGAAAATCCACACTTAAGTTTCTTCATGTGTTTGGTTGCAGATGCTTTATTCTCAAGAATGAAAGGGAAAAACTAGGAAAATTTGATGCTAAAGCTGATGAGGCAATTTTCCTAGGATATTCATTAATAAACAAATCATATAGAGTTTACAACCTTAGTGTCCACATTGTTATGAAATCAGTACATGTAGCCTTTGATAATAAAAAGATTAAAGGAATGCATGATAATGCAGAAGGAAGCCATGACAAACTAAGGTTTGAAAATGAAAATAAGTCAGCAGATGATGAAGTTGATGTGTTCAAATCAATGGAAAATCTAGTAATCCCTGATGACAATTCAAGTTATCTAGAAGCCCCTTCAATGGATAGAGTAAATCTATTGGACAACAGTTTAGGAAATACTCTATCAGGGGATACTCCATCAAGGAATGCACCATCAACGAAAAGTTTAAGCCCTGACCCGAGCACTAATTCAAGGGGAGTTTTCAATCAAGTTGAGAGCACTGAACACCATAAAGTAAATTATAAGCAAGAAGCTTATTCTTTAAGAAGTTTTCCTCCACAAATAAAATGAATAAAAGATCATCCTATGGAGCAAATAATAGGAGATCCAACTAAAGGTGTGTCAACAAGAAGTGCTACTCAGAATGAATGCCTATACATCAACTTTCTATCAAAGATTGAACCTAAAAAAGTTGAGGAGGCAGTACAAGATGCTGATTGGGTAATTGCTATGCAAGAGGAACTCAAGCAGTTTGAAAGAAACAAAGTCTGGAGACTTGTACCAAAAACCAAAGAATAAATCAATCATTGGTACTAAATGGATCTTCAGAAACAAGCTAGATGAAGTTGGTACAATGACAAGGAATAAGGCCAGACTAGTTGCACAAGATTATTCACAAGAAGAAGGGATTGACTATGATGAAGCCTTTGCACCAGTAGCAAGATTGGAAGCAATCAGGATATTCCTTACCTATGATGTTCATGCAAATTTTAAAGTGTACCAAATGAATGTAAAGAGTGCTTTTCTGAATGGGAAAATACAAGAAGAGGTGTATGTTTAGCAACCTCCTGGCTTTGTAGATCAGAAGTTTCCCAATCATGTATATAGGTTAGACAAAGGACTCTATGAACTTAAACAAGAACCTAGAGCATGGTATGATACTCTATCTCAGTTTTAAATTGAAAATAAATTCACTAGAGGCATCATAGATAAAACTTTATTTCATAGAAAACATGCTAGTGAATCAATACTTTTTCAAGTCTATGTTAATGATCTTATATTTGGTTCTACTAATGAGAGCTTATGCTCTAAATTTTATAAGCTTATGAAAAGTAGATATGAGATGAGCATGATGAGAGTATTAACTTTCTTTTTAGGTTTACAGGTTAATCAAACCTTCGATGGAATTTTCATCAGTCAAACTAAATATTTAAAAGACCTTTTAAAGAAATTTAATTTACAAGATATTGCAACTTCTAAAACTCTCATGGCAACAACCACTAAACTTGACAAAAACTCAACTAGTAAAAAGGTTGATGTTTTAAGTTATAGAGGCATGATAGGCTCTCTTTTATATCTCACTGCAAGTAGACCTGATATAATGTTTTCAACTTGTTTATGTGTTAGATTCTAATCAGATCCTAGATAATCTCATCTGATTGCAGTTAAAAGAATATTCAGATATCTAAAGGGTACTCCAAATCTTGGAATTTGGTATCCTAGAGATTTTGGATTTGATCTAATAGGCTATTCAGATGCAGATTATGCAGATTGCAAATTAGATAGGAAAAGCACAACAGAAAGCTGTCAATTTCTTGGAAGAAACTAGTGTCATAGTTTAGCAAGAAACAACATTCTGTCTCAACCTCAACAGTTGAAGCAGAATACATTGCTGCTGGAAGTTGTTGTGCTCAAAATCTTATAGATAAAAAATCATCTAATGGACTATGGTATGGTGTATAATCAAATTCCTATTTATTGTGACAACACTAGTGCCATTTTCATTACAGAGAATCATGTGCAACACTCCAGGACAAAACACATAGACATCAGATACCACTTCATCGGAGAACATGTGATGAATGGTATAGTGGAACTTTATTTTGTTCCAATAGAGAAGCAGGTTGTAGACATATTCATCAAACCATTGGATGAAGCCACCTTTAACAGGTTGGTAAGTGAGCTAGGTATGCTAAATTTTGGTGAATAAGATTCTTTGAAAATTTTGTGCAAGTCTAAATTGCAGCAGTAGTTAATTATTTTCTGATAACTTAGTTACCAAAGACTAATTAATAGCTGAATGATCAAGTAAAAGTTATCTTTTGACAAAATTTATTGATCAACAGATAATCATACTGTGAAGCATTAGTTAATAATTGTTCTTATTAAAGGATAATTATTACCTGATAATAATGCAGTAGTGGCTAATTATCCTACTCCAGTTTAACTGTCAGTGGATAATTGACTCCTAATTGTATATATATAGTAGAGAAACTTTTTTACTATGTAGAATTTCCTATGTTTAATATTCTTCATCTATTTAAGGATGTTGTCACAGCTGATTCAGGTATTGACTTAACTCTCTACTACATTATTCTTTATTTCTTTTAATTATGTTACAATGAATAGAGTAAATCTCTTGGACAACAGTTTAGGAAATACTCTATTAGGGGATACTCCATCAAGGAATGCACCATCAGGGGAAAACTTAAACCCTAACATGGGCACTAATTCAAGGGGAGTTTTCTATGAAGCTGAGAACACCAAACACATAGAAAAAATTACAATCACGAAGCTTCTTTTTCAAGAAGTCTACCTTCACAAATAAAATGGATAAGAGATCATCCTATGGAGCAAATTATAGGAGATCCAACCAAAGGTGTGTCAACTAGAAGTGCTACTCAAAATGAATGTCTTTACCTAAACTTTCTATCCAACATTGAACCTAAAATGATTGAGGAGGCATTACTAGATGTTGTTGGGTAATTGCTATGCAAGAGGAGCTCAATCAGTTTGAAAGAAACAAAGTCTAGAGACTAGTACTAAAACTAAAGAATAAATCAATCATTGGTACTAAATGGATCTTTAGAAACAAGCTGGATGAAGCTGGTACAGTGATAAGAAATAAGGTCAGACTAGTTGCACAAGGTTATTCACAAGAAGAATGAATTGAATATGAGAAACCTTTGCACTAGTAGTTAGATCAAAAGTAATCAGGATATTTCTTGCCTATGTTGTTCATGCAAATTTTAAAGTGTACCAGATGGATGTAAAAAGTGTTTTTCTGAATGGGAAAATACAAGAAGAGGTGTATGTCTAGCAACCTCATGGCTTTGAAGATTAGAAGTTTCCTAATCATGTCTACAGGTTAAACAAAACACTTTCTGGACATAAACAAGCACCTAGAGCATGGTATGATACTCTATCGTAGTTTTTAATTGAAAATAAATTCACCAGAGGTATCATAGACAAAACTTTATTTTATAGAAAACATGTTGGTGAATTAATACTTGTTCAAGTGTATGTTGATGATATTATATTTAGTTCTACTAATGAGAGCTTATGCTTTAAGTTTTCTAAGCTTATGCAAAGTACATATGAGATGAGCATGATGGGAGAATTAACTTTCTTTTTGGGTTTATAGGTTAAACAAACCTCTAATGGAATTTTCATTAGTCAAACTAAATATTTAAAAGACCTTTTAAAGAAATTTAATTAACAAGATGTTGCAACTGCTAAAACTCCCATGCCAACAACTACTAAACTTGAAAAATACTCAAATGGTAAAAAGGTAGATGTTTCAAGTTATTGAGGCATGGTAGGCTCTCTCTTATATCTCGTTGCAAGTAGACCTGATATAATGTTTTCAACTTGTTTATGTGCTAGATTTTAGTTAAACACTAGAGAATCTCATTTGATTGTAGTAAAAAGAACATTCAGATATCTCGAGGGTACTCCAAATCTTGGTATTTGGTATCCTAGAGATTCTGGATTTAATCTAATAGACTATTTAGATGCAGATTATGTAGGTTGCAAATTAGACAGGAAAAGTACAATAGGAAGCTATCAATTTCTTGGAAGCAAACTAGTGTCATGGTTTAACAAGAAACAACATTCCGTGTCAACCTCAACAGCTGAAGCAGAATACATTGCTGCTGGGAATTGTTATGCTCAAATTTTATGGATGAAAAATCAACTAATGGAATAGTATGGTATGGTGTATAATCAAATTCCTATTTATTGTGACAACACCAGTGCTATTTCTGTTACAAAAAATCATGTGCAACACTCTAGAACAAAGCACATAGACATTAGGTACCACTTCAACAGAGAGCATGTGATGAATGGTACTGTGGAACTTTATTTTGTTCCGACAGAGAAGCAACTTGCACAAACATATTTACCAAATCATTGGATGAAGCCACATTTAACAGGTTGGTAAGTGAGCTAGGTATGCTCAACTTTGGTGAATAAGATTATTTGAAAATTTTGTGCAAGTCTGATATTTGCAGCAGTAGTTAATTATTTTTTGATGAGTTAGTTACCAGAGACTAATTAATAGCTAAATAAAGCAGTTCAAATTATCTTTTGACAAAATTAATTGTTTATAAAGATAATAACACTGTGAAACATTAGTCGATAGTTGTTCTTCTTAAAGGATAATTATTAACTGATGATAATGCAACAGTGGCTAATTATCCTACAACAGTTTAACTGTTAGTGGATAATTACCTACTGGTTATAAATAGTAGAGAAACTAATATATATTATGTAGGATTCCCTATGTTCAATATTCTTCATCTATTTAAGGATCTTGTCATAGCTGATTTAGGTATTGTCTTAACTCTCTACTACTTGATTCTTTATTTCTTTTAATTTTGCTACAATGAAGGTTGTTAGGAATAATCCAACTCCTTCTACCCAAGTAGCAAAACCCTCTAAAAACAAGTCTATATCAAAAGTCACCACCTCTATCTCTCCAAGAAAAAGGTTGTAAAAAGAAAGCAAACACAACCAGTAATAGCTGGGAGGAGGGTGAGCATTTAGAGGAAGAAATAAGGAACAATGAGAACCCTTGGAGATTGCTTAATATTCTCTCAAAAGGATATTAAGTTCTAAAAGGAAAAAGCACATCTCTAGGTGCAACCTCTCAAAAGGATGTATCTATTGAATATAGTCCACCTCCAAGGACACAGATATTTGAGTCGACAATGATTACATCTATAAATACTTTTCACAAGAAGAAGAAGAAATAGGCTCTGATCAATGATCAACCTATCACAAAATGCACACATAGGGTCTCACATTGATGTTTCTCTTTTCTCTATTCAGGAGGAGCAACCTATATTCAGAGTCTACCTTTATTATTTCGTCTTCTCTCTTTGATATTTCTTTAGAAGCAATGAAAAATTTCTTAAGTCCATTGGTTTTAGATTCTTTGATAATTTAATCATCAAAGAAGCCAACTATTATAGCTAAAACATAAATAGCAGCTCTTACCTCATCAGTGGATAATATAATTATATTTTATCAAACATCCACTGATACAAAACACTTACTTCTTATTTTCTCCACCACTCTAGGTCACGTACAATAGGAAGATTTTATATTTAGTGAGGCTGAGAGAATTTAAAATGAGAGTTAGACCTTGTGTCTCGAAAAAGGTGAGGAAAAACAATTAAAGCAAATTTTTTTTTTGGGAAAGTAAGGGTGAGAGGCTGACTTGTAAAAGTCAGGCAAAAGGAGAGGGTGTGAGCAAGGATGGGATCTTTGAAGAAAAGAATAGAGAGAAATTGTTTCATACACCACCTTTGCAGCTCATGTATTCTTCGATTACCATTTTTGATCAAACATCAAAGAATACTAAGGAAGAACTTGTGTATGTTTGGTTGGATGCAAACATACATAAGATTATTGGATGATGCAGCATCACACTTCATATCAGAATATTTGATCACACATAGGTCAAGTGTAGCTATACTCACAAAATATTTTTAAAGAATTAATCAAAGAAAGTACAATATGAAGCTCCAACACTTCATAATCAATGGCCTTCAAACAAAGCTCAAACAATTTCTTCCTACTAGTGAACCTATACTGGTGATTTTCACCCTCCAACACTAAGATGCTGATGTCAAAAATGGGGAGAATGATCAAGACAGGGGAAACAAAGAGTAATTCTGATAAAGACAAGGGGAGAATTGTTCAAAATATTAACAGAATGATGGCTGGGCATCAAGGAACTGAAACAACAAAACCATCACTGTTAAATTCATGTACAATTAAGTTTTTACATGTTTTAAATTCAAGTCTAAGAAATGGTGTTATAAGGTTGAGTTTTGACATCATCATCAAACCTTGATTTATGCTTATCATTTATAATCATAAATAGGAAGAGATTGTTAGGAATTATTATTAGAGTGTATGCCCTAGTGGCCAATTATGTAATGATTATGACACTATATTTATGTTATTTTTTGGTTAAATGATAATTTCTTTTATTATGTTTTATTTACTGCGTTATATAAATGTTAACATAATAAATGCCCTTAGAAGAATGCTACTAATTATATGGATTCAAGTATGTGACTTGAATATAAGATCATATAAGTATGTAATGTATCATTATTCTTAAATGTCCCTAGTCGAGTATCATTGTCACTGGGACAACAATAATACATTGAGACTAGTATGTAGATTAACTGATGGTCATATCTCATTGGTCATAAATATATACGAGATATATTAAGTTGATACATAGGTACATGTTAGAGAACATTGTACTGGACAGACCCACCATGAGAATTCTACATGGAACGTTATGCTATGTGTCATAAGTAATTCTCATAGTGACAATGATGTAATGGTCCTTAGACCTGAAGTCATAACATTTCTACATAAGGAGTTATGCGTTTTGACATTATCAAAAGTCACCTTTAACCGGGTGGATGATAAAGGTGATTGTTGGATACATAATGAGTTATGTGAGAAATGGGAATGATGTAGATGAAATTTAACCCTCCTATAAATTAGGGGTGATATCTATAGGCCTCTTGATTGAGTGAGACTATAAAATGCATGGCCATGCTCAAATAGAGATTTGTTTCATATAGTTTACTCATTGATCAAGAAAACTAAGATTAAATTATGAAGAGGATGACACATCCATGCCTTGAATTTAATCTTAGATATCATTGTTTTCCCAGTGAGATAGCTGAGAACTTGTTGAAGGGGGGGTTGAATACAAGTTCTTTGAATTCTTTTCGATTACTTGTTCTTCAAGAAATTAAATAATACTTGTAGAAATAAAGAACAAGAACTCAAATCAATTTATAAATAATTGCTTTTATTGATTTTGACAATTGAATACAAATTCTAACAATCACAACAATGTGATCACCAGCTTCTTTTCTTTTCTGTATAGTAAAGATACAAAACTATAAATTCTATACAGCTTCGAATTACAATTTTCTGTAAACCTAATTACAGCTTCTCTAAAAACTGAAATTCCAATTAATTCAGTTTCTATTCTAAATCAATAATGATTCATCTTCCTTAATCGAATTAAACACAATCTTTCCTTTATGATTAGGAACAGATTTCTGGCTTGTTTCCTTACCAGCTACATCTTTAATAATATCTTGATTTACGTGGAAGACAATCCTTATTCAATTCAAACTCTGTATCTTATCAGGGAATAAATCACGACTTAGTCCCTAACGCTTCATCTTTAGTCTCTGATGACGTCATCACTAGTCTCTGGTCTTTTAGTCCCTGATGATGTCAGATTGCATAGTCTCCGATGGAGTTATTTAGCTCTGATGCTTTTAGGCTTAGTCTCTGATGACGTCAGCTTAGTCTCTGATGCGTTAGACTTAGTCTCTAATGCACTAAGCTTAGTCTCGGATGACGTAAGCATTAGTCTCTGATGCACTAAGCTTAGTCTCGGATGACGTAAGCATTAGTCTCTGACGCTTTAACTTTAATCTCTGATGACGTAAGCTGTAGTCTCCGATAGGCAAAATACTTAGTCTCCGATAAGTATTGCCTTAGTATCCGATAAGCCTTTTTGTAAACTCCGACGGATCAATTACACATTTTGACTTGTTGAAGCTTTGATACAACTTTCCAGCAGTTACTTACAAATAAAAAATGAATCTATCTCTTTACAAAGAATGAATAATTACAATCAAAGAGATAACTACTGGCTACAAAACTTCAGTGTTACTAATTAACACTTTCTATACATTTGTATATCTAAGTACTCTAAAGACAATCATCATCAAATGTTATAAAATCTAAGAATCTCCCCCTAATTATGAATATCAGAATGATAAGCATAATTTCAAGGTTGATGATAATGTCAAAACTCAAAATTACAAGTATTACTTAGAATAAAGAATAAAGAATTACTAACTACAAATGTATCTGAATTAAGATCTTTGATTTGTCATTCAGCTTCCACCAAGACTCAGGTTTAAATCCTTTAAGTCTAGCTTCAAAAATAAAGATTACAACTTATTTCAACAAACAACATACCTTCCAACACAACAATTTACCTTATATTTTTCGTCAGCAACTCCAACATGTCTATCAACAATTTTTTCAAGATTAGTTCAGTTTCTTCTTCTGCATCTTTGAGTAGACTGATAAATCCTTCTATATATCTCTTAGTGACACTGTTGATATCTCTATTGTAGTTGAAGAAGACTTTCTTTCCATGAAAAGTCTCATACCATAATCCAAGAGGTTTAGGATTAGCTTTTGGCACTGTGTCTACCTTATGCTTCACCTTCATCACCTTCTGAATCTGGCTTCGAAGATCCATGTTGAGATCAGAAGTCTTAAGCACAATAGTCAGCAACCACTCCAGATTTTCTTTGGTTTGTCCCTCCAAGGCTGGCTTCTCAAATTTCAAAGACTCTCCATCTTTTAAAACGACATGAAGAAGTTCTTTGTTATTCTTACCCTTGATCAGATCAATTTTCTTTGTACTTTTCTTCAGAGCTTTGATGATTTCTTCTGTGCTAGCCATTTCAACCTTATAAGACTTCCTTGGTGGAATTGTTCGTGGCTTTGTTGGTCCACTCACAGCCACTAAGGCAGTCTCGGTTGGTCTTGGATATTCTTGAGAGGTAAGCTTCTTGATAGGTGCTTTGATCACAGGTTTCTTTGCAGATTCCTGGACCAAAGTTTTTCTTCCTGATTTCTTTTCAGCCTCTTCCATCTCTTTATTTTTCTTCTTGGTGATGGCTGCTTTCTGTGCACTTGATCTCCTTGTAGAGATTTTCTTCTTCTTTGCCTCCTTCTCCTCCTTTTTAGCTGCTGCCATGTCCTCCTTCTCTTGTAGTTTTTGAGCTAATAGAGCATCAACTTCTATCAGTTCCTGCTCTTGAGGATAGACCAACTCCATTTTCCCATCCACTATCAGTTCAACTGGAATAGGAAAGTGAGCAGTCTTCATGGCATCCCCCATTAGCTTAGGCTGTCCTGGTTGAGCAGATTTTGATTTCTTTGAATCCTCAACCAGAACACCCTTGCCTTTGTCTTTTGAAGTGCCTGGGGCTTCTGCAGTTTGTTGAGTAAGAGGAGAAACTTTCTTTGTTGTTGTTGTTGCTACTGCTGCTGTTGTTGATGTTGGTGGTAGTGGTGGTAGTTGTGTTGTTGTTGTTGATTTTGTAGCTGCTTCAAGATCTGCATGCTTTTTCAATATCCTGTCCATCATTGCTTGTAGCTCATCAGAGCTTGGAAGTTTTGATGGAACAGGTATTTGAACTGGAACAGATTTCGGTTGTTGTTGTTGTACATGTTTGATATATTGATCACTCTCCCCCTTTTTGACATCAGCATCTTTAGGTTGGGAAGAGGTGGCCAAATGTGGAATTGTTCGTAGCAGAAGTTGTTCCATTCGATCTTGTTTTTGAATGAGGAGTTGGACATTGGCTTCAAGGGCTTGAATTCGACTGTCAGTCTTGGACTTGTCTTTGATGATTGAATCAATTGAAGAAATAGTCCTTCTTGGCAAGTGTCCTTAATAGCACCTTCTTATTTTGTCTGTTTCCAACTTCATCCTTTCCTCCATTCTTTTGACTGCAACATTGATACCAGTAACCAAGAAGTGGTGAAACTTTGTATGTTTCTTATCCACCTTGGTTACTTCTTCAAGTACATCTTTGATTGATGGTGCAGCTACAATTGACCCAATATTGGTCACATAATCCTGCCTAAGTTGGGCAGCTGCTTCCTCCAAAGTATGTGTATAGTTGGCATCAAGCCATACATCTACATTTTCCTCTGCAGGTTCATCAGGCACAAGTTCATCTGCTAGCCTTGTCTTCAATGCAGAAATGTGGTCTTGTCTTTGTTGTAGACCATATAAAAGTTCAAAATCTGCATTGGACATTTCTGATAGAACATGTAATGCTGCATCCCCTGTGCTTGAACTGGTCCCAATTTCATCTATTTGGATTGTAGTGGAGGGAGCAGAAGAAATTTGAGCTTCTTGTGAATTGGTTTCAACAGGTTGTAAAAAGGCACCTGCTGAAAATTTCTCTTGTTTATTATGTTCAAGGATCTCATCCTTGATCACACCCTCTCCTTTTGTCTGGGGTTGGGCATCCAGTTTCTCTATCTCTCCTTTTTCCAAGCTTTCTAAAGCTTGACTCTCTTGTATGTTTATATCCTCTCCTTTTTCTAGGTCATGAGCCTGACTCTCACTAATTATTCTCACATCCTCACTTATATGGATGGGTGCACTCTGTCTTACATAAGTGGGGGTTGGAGAATTACTTGTGACTGCATGGATAGGGGGTTTCCTTTGTGTATCTGGGGCTAGGGATCTATCCATGGAATATGTTTGAGAGCTTGTCTCGAGTAGTTGCTCCACTTGGGAAAAATCAAGAAGATTTAGATTAGTAGTATCAAAAGAATTAAGAATGGGAGAAAAAGGAGAAGAATGTACAGTGTGGAGTGTTGGTTGTTCCTCAGACATTGAAAATTGAGGAACATCAATTGATGACTCTGTGTGTGCACTCCTTGTGTCACTCTTTTCTTGTATCTGCTCTCTATTTGGTTCCTCTTGTTGGTGAACAAGAGGTTGTATAGACTCTGTACAGGGTGTTCCTGGTTGGGAACTTTCTTCAATGTCAACATCCTTTTGAGAGGACATTGACAGTTCACTGTTTTTCCTTATATCCGCCATTGCCTTTTGGGAGGCAATGGATTCCTTGTGTCTTAGGGTTATTACTCTCTTCTTTCTCTGAGGTGCCACCTCAGCTTCTTTGTCTCCCTCAGCCTCACTTACTCCCTCAATTATTTTTCTTTTTATAGGGAGTTTCTTGGCTATCTTTGTTTTTACAACCACATTCTTTTGGGAAACTGTGGAGGGGGCTATGGATTGTTGTTGTGAAGTGGTTGGAGGATTAATAGGGTTTTGGTTTTCAGAATCCTCAAAGAATGTCAAAGAGTAGAGGTTTGGAAGCCTGTCAATGAGAGTAGATCTCATGACAGGAGGGAAAAATAAAGGAACCTTTACCTTTGCAGATTTGTGCTTCACATTAGTAAATATTCTTTTACTCTGCAAAACAGTTGGTACAACTTGCATTCCAATAATATTAAGGTTAGGGATTAGATAATAAGCAATCATCATCAAAAACCTAGCATAATAAATTTTATTTTTATTACTGAATTTCAGTTTTACCAAAAGATTTTGTAGAATTAAAAGCCCAATGTTTAGATGTCTATCATACAACACACTGAAAGCAATTTGTTGTGTGAGTGTAGTGATAGCATCATAGCCACTGCACTTGGAAGTAAAAGCTTTAGTGATTATATCAAAGAACAGTGACCACTTTTGCCTTAGATGGGGTCGAGTTATGGACCTAACAGAAACAATTTCTGAAGAATAATGTAAATTTTTAAACATAGAAAAAATTTCTTCATCAGAGGCAAGAGAGTCAAAGTTTTCATAAATGGGTAAACGTAAAGCATTATTTATGACGGTATGATCTATATTATAAACATTATTATCATACCTGAAACTTACCACAAGAGAGTCAGCATTCTCGTCTTGGACAGTAGCAGTGGACCACATAGTCGTGATAACTTCAGCGGCTTGTGTGGGAGCTTCATAAATAGCATAGGAAAGTATGGAGTTTTGAAGAAAATCCACGAAAGGGTGGTACTGTGATTCAAATTCATGTTTGTCTGCCACCCCTGCATGGTTAGTCTTGATGATATCAAAGTCTCCAAACTTGAAGCATACTGTTTTGGCTGCCATTGAAGAGATCTGTGAACTTTTGAAGAAGTTCTTTGAAAAGGGTTAAATTGCAGAGTATTTGCGGAGAGAAAATAATTTCAAAGCTTTGAGAGATTGTGATTGCTAAGGTTTTTGAATTTACTTTTATCAAACTATTAGAAACGTTTGCAATTCAAGAGATAGTGAACCGTTTTCGATCGTGGGTATGAGTAACTACCAAATTACCCTCAATCGGAGATTGCCCTAATCTCTGATATGTTCACTCATAAGAGACTAGACCCGATTAGTCTCTGATAGTTCATTTTTGATTAAGTTGGAGACTAATCAAAAACAGTGTCGGGGACTAAGATAGTCTCCGATAGTTCAATTTTTAATTAAGTCGGGGACTAATTAAAA
>CM025782.1:9912407-9940539 GCA_014636745.2 Centella asiatica
TTTATCTAACATGCATATGAAGTTAATTAGGATATATATATATATATATATATATATATATATATAATATGAGGCCGATCTATGTCTAATGTAGATCAAACAACAACAAGTAAAACATATGGCCTTTCCGTCAGTGTCAAGCTGAGGTTGAGTTTCAAATGCCTGATAGAGTTCTGAGGTAGTTTGACCATCATCAAAGGTTACCTGAACCACCATTCAACCAGACTACATCGAGGATGGCCATTGAGAAGAACAATGGATTTGATATTATCGATTATGAAGCTCTTTGTTGGGCATATATCGAATTGTGGAATGATTTTTAGGATTATTTAGTTGGGTTGTTGGTATCACAAAATAAGAAGTCAAATAGACTTGACATGGATGTTACTATTTGTGGTACCATAAGATCACTCGAAGACTTATTTCAAAACCAGACCCAAGTGATCTTCAATATAGAAACTGAGTGATGATTGATCAAGTGAACGTAATTGATGTGGTATGTAACTAGTTTCACTATTCTTTAATGTTTGTATTTGTTTAATGTTTATTAACGTATTTTATCGTTCTTTAATGTTTGTATTTGTTGTTTGTAGTTGAAGAAGGCTTTTGGTTTGTTACCATAGTGGGAGAACAAACCACCTGAGATTGAGCAACAATATGAAACATTGGTGAATGATAACAACCAATTTCTTACTCAAATACGTTTCTCTCATCTTGATGTTACTCCTGCAAGCACTACTCTAGAGGTTCCTCCCCCTACTACATTTATGACCTCCACTACCATGACACTCCCCTTCAATTCACATCATCCTCTTTAAACTTCCTCCTTCACCGATGCTTCGGAACCTCCTATTTTCACTCACACTCCAACTTTTACTTCATATTCTCTCATTTCTTTTACTTCACTGATGCTCAATATTCTGGTATAACCATCTTTGGCTGACGATTTGCTAGCCTTATTGGCTACTGATAAGCAACTTAAAGTGTCATTAGATGAGATAAGGAGTGGGACTGGGCTCTATGTCTTAGTTGGTACATTTGTATCCTAATGACCCTATAGGACATGCATTATATTTCAAACTTTCAGTGTCATCAAGCTGATTACTGTGTTTGGCATGACTTTATATCAAATTTGAAATCCATCTAGTCATTATTTTATAAGTCAATTGTTTACCATTCTGGAGGATCTAGGTCAAGTTTTATTATTGTGATAGCTTTTAGCCTTTCAAGGAAAACATTGCTGCGAAACTAGAATTAAGTCAACAACCTGTTATCTAACATCTTTTATAGTAAATAATTATTTTATTAAATTGTCTTTTTTTCATAAATTCTTAAGCTCACTTTTTATTTTGTTTAATGTCTAGTAGGGGTACAATTGATGGTTTGTCAATTGGATCATGGTTGAGTGAGCTAAAAGCAAAAGTAAACATTCTTTTTAGTTTCTTCTGTTTCCTTCATCTTCATCGTAATATGACAAACAAATGTATTTAAAGTTTTTCTTGTAACAGGTTCATGCATTCTACGTATTTGATGATCCCAATTACTTCTATGATTATGCCCAAGGCCTACTTAATGGACTCCAAGTTGGTGTTTGTTCCAATAAGTAAGTATATTAAAAGCTGAGTCATTAGTCTTCGATGAGCAAAAGTTTGTTAGTCCCTGATGAGAAATTTTTCCTAGTCTCCAATGCATAATTACCCTACGAGGAGTTTGGCGCAGAACAACTCATCTTCCGAGGAGTTTGGCGCTGAACAACTTTTCTCTGAAGAGTTCAACGATGACTTACTTAATTTGGCGCTGAACAAATTATCCACCGAAGAGTTCAGCGATGATTTACTGAGTTTGGTGCTGAACAAGTTATCACCCGATGAGTTTGGCGATGAACAAATCTATCCCTGATGGGTAAGTCATCCCCTGATGACTATTCCTTGATGGGTGAACTATCCCCTGATGGTCGAAGGCTATCCCCTGATGGCCGAGAGATATCCCCTGAAGGGCGAGACATCCCCTGGCAGGCGAGACATCCCTTGGCAGGCGAGATATTCCCTGGCGGGTGAAGTTGTCCCCTGATGACTAGTCATCCATTGATGAGTAAATTGTTCACCGATGTCCACTTTTATACGCAGTTTGCCTCAAGGGAATAAAGTATTATTTTTTCTGTTTTATTAAGAAACTTTTATTAATTATTTTTAAAAAAAACTCATCAGTTCAGTTAGCAAGTAAAAACAGTAAAAGTTCCGGACTTCGTATGTGCATTTTTCTCATAACTTTATCAATGAAATAGATTTCTCATGTTATATGTATGTTTTATAGAGTGTCTCACTCAAGAGTGAATTGAAATTGATTTTGTTGCACATGACCGAGGCAAGTGTATATTCAATCTGATGCTTGTTTCAATTTAACACATTATCTTTTGATTCGATATGCGTATAAGGATATGATTCATATATTTCAATTGCTTTTATGAATGAGAATGTTATGCTTTAAATTCCGCTATCATGATATGATTGAATGTGCATGGATATAACTGAACTTTGATTTATCAGTATTCTTTAATGCTATATCCATGCAAATAAATGAGAACGATATGTCCCTTAAATGGGTTAAGCCACGTGGTTGGCTAGAGAAAAGGAAAGGTGTTGATTTGTCCTATCACCTGACCTAGAGGAATTATAAGTGACTACGTACGTTCACACAAGGAGGGATCATACGGTCACAGTTAGGCCAACTGTATGCCGTATGGTTAGTAGATCCAACGGGTTTAGCCCCCGATGGATATTTTGAAAAAGATATACACAGGTGGATACCTGTCTTTCTTCGAGGAGGGTTACACGTAGTTTATCATCAGTAATCCTCGAAGTTCTTAAAAGATTTCCAAGGCATTGGTATTGTTTCACCGAGCCTCACAAATAGAATTGAACCTCTATTAACATTCCAGTTTTGCTCCTCTGATTTGTTTATATACTTGCTGAGCGTAAATCGCTCATCCTTGTTGAATTAAATGTCTTGCAGGGCATGGTACAAAGGTTGAACCCTTTAACAAGGGGAAAACAAAGATGATTGATTGCTGAGCTTGTGCTGACCCTATGGGTGGCCTCTAAGGAAGGAAGATGTTTGGAAGTTGTAATGTTATGGATTGTAAAATAGAGACAGTGTAGCTTCCACTAGAATTTTAATATTTTGGGTTGCAATAACTCACTACTATTCTCTTTTAACTTTAATTATGCTATGAAAGGATGTGACGTTATCTTTATTTTCCTTTTGACGGAGCCTTGGTCCGATAAGAGATTTTGGGGGTCATCACAACTGTTGTCTGTGTTACCTGTTGTGAGTAAGCCTCTTCCAGCAATTGCCATTTATTGTGATAGTTAGACAACTATTGCTAAGATTGGTAGTTCAAAATTTAATATAAAAACCAAGAGACATATCCAAGTTAGGCTTAAGTTTATAAGGGGTTTAATGTCTGAAAAGATCATTGCTGTTGAGTTTATTGGTACTCAATCTAATAGAGAATATCCTTTTACTACAGGAGTTAAGCATGCTGTTATCCTTAAGTTCAGGTTAGGAATGAGACTTGTAACACAATGTAATTCATCTATGATGGGAACCCAATACATCTGAGAAGAGATCCCTTGAAGTGTATTTAATGTGGTAAAAATAAGTCGTAAAGGTGGATTAGTTGTACCTTAAATTTTAGATTGATACTTTTAAGTATTTGAAGTCTATTCCCTAGAAACCTGTAAGGGACATTTACTGCAAGTCGAGCAAGAGTTCTTAAAATTCTAAATGGGGTCAAGTCTTGTAGACAAGATGTTAGTAGTACATCTTTGGAAATGCCTAACTAAGTTAATGTAATTGTGTGGTCGCAATTAGAGGAAAAGGTTATTCCTTAAAACATTCAACTAACAGGTTCTGAGACAAGATCATTAAATCTTAAACCTATAGATTATCACCATAACCTATAGCATGTGGTCGTCTATTGAACATAGTCTCACAAAAACAGATAGAGATTGAAGGTGAAACATTCCATTTACATATGGTGAATATTGAAATAGGGGACTCAGGAGGGATTCAAGGTGAAACATTCCATCTTCTCTGAAAACACATGCTATGTTAAATCCTGTAAATATTTATACTATGAATTTGTGGGGGATTGTTAGATGGCCAGAGATCGTTCTAGATCTCCCGCCCATTTTCTTAGAGTAGACATCCTAGTTTACGACATTTCATTTGACGAGGAGGAAGAGCCTAGTGTGGAGTCTCCATTGTACCCCCTACGTCACCAGATGGGTACCTACTAACTCCAGTGCGAAAGAGCCCCAACATTATCCTAGCACGATCACGGGAGGCCAGACCCTCGACTGTTCGTCGTGGCCCAATTATTTGCCACATAGCACAGAAAAGCACGATAGGCCATCGATCCTGCCGTAACTGCGATATGACGCGAGACGCCCCTCCAACAGAACATGATACTTCAAGATCCGCCTCTCCTTCACCATAGGCACCAGTGGCATCCCATGGCGAGATGGTACGTGAGTACGATGTAGAAGTTCACCATCGTCTGGAGGCTCGCACCATGACAGCACGACGACAGGCCACCACCATTTCTAGAGTTCGCACAGCTGCGTCAGCATGGCAATCCTCCTTTTGGTTCACTCAGAGCCTGTAGCATCGACTGACATTGGAGATGCATGCGCAAATGGTCACAGCAGCAACGACCAATCTGACGACAACACTTTTGGAACATATGAGCACCCACTGTGCACGCCAAATTGAAGGGACACGTGTGGAGTCTCGGCAGTGGGAACATGAGGCTGAACAGGAAGGACCACTGGACACGGTGGACGATGATGACTAGATATAGGAAACCGATGTGGGGTTTTAAATAGAATCTATTTTGTATATTATATTGAACTCTGAAGGGTAGCTGTGATTACTACTGATGTATTCACCCAGTTAATTTATCTTTGTTCGGCCTATGTCTGACTGGTTTTTAGAATGGTAGAGGACGATGTCTATGATAACGTCTTATGTATATGGATGATGATTATTTTGATGAATCTAAATACATATGTTTTGCTTAGTACTCTTCACCTTATAAACTTACATTGATGGCATCATAATTTTCTTGAGTCACATAAAGAATGGAATGTTTCATGGAGAATGTTTAGCTCTATACGTATGTTATAGCAAAACATGGCTGGAGGAAGGAAACCAGGAAGGCCTAGGAAGATAACCTTCCTTAACAACATATTGAGGCTCAAAAATTCAGCATGGCTGGAGAGAGGAAACCGAGTTGATAATGCCGACGAAGTTGTCGTAGAGGACGACAGCTCGGAGGAGGTGGAGGGGATTAACCGCAATCCCCCACACAATCCACCACCAACTTCAATCAATGACAATAACTCTACCAACAACACCACCACTGGGAATGCAGTCGACAACCCACTAGCTCAATTCCTTCAGATCATGCGGCTTTCTTGCTGAAAGAAGAAGCCAACCATTGGTGGAAAGGTGCCAAGAGGATGGAACTAACAAAAAGGGAAGCTGCAAGAAACACCAACACAGTGATAACCTGGGAGCAGTTCACTCAGAAGTTTAGGGAAAAGTTCTACCCCCTAAGTGTCTCCAACGCAATGGAGCTGAAGTTTTTGAATTTGAAGCAAGGGTCCATAACGGTGGACGAGTACAAGGAAAAATTTAATGAGCTGATGAGGTACGCTCCCCACCAGGTGAGCGATGAAGGAAGGCTCAAAGATTTGAACAAGAGTTGAACCCTTGGATTCGGAGACAAGTAGCGATTTTCCAATTGGAGACCTTTGACGTGGTTATTGAAAAAGAAAGAATCGTGGATTAAAGCAACAAGATGATACATGATTACAATTGGGAAAGCAAGAAGGGCGATAGGAGGAAGGGGAACGATAGGGGAAACCATCAGAACTTTAGTGGTATGAGTGTAAAGAAGGAAGAAGGGAGCAACAATAATAATAGTCTGATCAGTAGTGGAAAGAGGAAGTGGAAGGAGAAATCATCTGATGGCATCACAAAGAAGGCTACCTTATGTGCAAATTGTGGGAAGAACCATGACACAACTCTGTGCATGAAAGGGAAGGACATCTACTTCAAGTGCCGCCAACCAGGGCACTTCTCCTCAAATTGTCCGACATTGAACCCCGCCGCTGCCCCACCCCAACGAAGACCTCAACAACAACTTCAACTGCTTAACAGACCATTAACCGCAGTAAGGACCTGTTACATGTGTGGAGAGGAAGGGCACATCTCTCCTAATTGCCCTTAAAAGAAAGGTGGTAAACCAATGCTGATAGGAGCCGGCACAATGCCAGTACGACCACAAGCAAGGACTTACAACATGATAGTGCAAGATGCTATGGCTTCCAACGATGTTGTGACAGGTACACTACTAGTGAACTCTATACCTGCTCATGTATTGTTTGTTTCGGGCGTTACTCAAAGTTTTATATCTGAACGGTTAGCTAAGAGCATGCTAGTCCTGCTTGAACGTCTACCTAATCCATTAGAGGTGGTCATCACCAACCGCGAAGTAGTAAACATTGCTCATGTTTACCCTAATTGCACTTTGAAGATAGACCAACATAAATTTCTTACCGATCTTATTCATTTTCCTTTGGGAGAATTTGATGTAATATTAGGAATGGACTGGTTATTTAAATACCAAGCCAATATTGACTGCAAGAGGAAGGGGGTCATCCTACGATTTCCCCAGAGAGCAAAGGTCTGGTTCTATGGCACCAAGATGGTAAAATCATTGCTATTCTTGACCATGATCCAAGCAAAGAAGATGATTCGCAAGGGTTGCGAAGCCTTCTTGGCTTATGTGCACGATATCGACAAGGACAAGATGAAGATCGAAGATGTCCCTGTTGTAAAGGAGTTTACAGATGTATTTCCAGAAAAGTTGCCTGGTCCACCCTCTGAAAGAGAAGTGGACTTAGAAATCAACTTGATCCCTGGTATCGAACCAATCTCCAAGGCCCCTTACCGTATGGCACCATCCGAACTAAAGGAGCTGATGGTACAGTTACAGGAGCTCTTGGATCGAGGATTGATCAGACCAAACGTGTCACCCTGGGGTGCACCAGTACTTTTCGTTCGAAAGAAAGATGGATTGATGAGACTCTACATAGATTATCGAGAACTGTATAAGGTCATGATCAAGAATAGGTACCCCCTGCCAAGGATAGACGACCTTTTTGACCAACTCAAAGGAGGGAATTATTTCTCGAAAATTGACCTTTGCTCAGGGTACCACCAATTGAAGATCAAAGAGGAGGACATATCGAAGATGGCATTCCGAACTCATTATGGCCACTACGAGTTCCTAGTAATGCCATTTGGATTGACCAATGCACTAGCCACTTTCATGGACTTGATAAATCGTGTCTTCAAACCATTCTTGGATAAGTTTATCATTGTTTTCATTGATGATATTCTCATCTATTCGAAGATGGTGAAAGAGCACGAGGAACACCTAAGGACAATGTTGGAAATTCTAAGAAAAGAGCAATTATTTGCCAAATTTTCCAAAAGTGAATTATGGTTGAAGGAAGTGAAGTTTCTCGGGCATGTGATCAACAAAATGGGTGTTGTAGTGGACCCCAATAAGATCAAAGCAATCACGAAATGGCCTCGGCCAACAAACACAACCGAAGTAAGGAGTTTCTTAGGTTTGGCAAGCTACTACCGGAGGTTTGTTAAGGACTTCTCGAAACTAGTTGTACCCTTGACGAATTTGACGAGAAAGATTGTAAAATTTGTTTGGACTTCTAATTGTGAGAAGAGTTTCCAGGAATTAAAGACGAGGTTGACTATAGCCCCTATCCTGGCATTACCTGATAACAAATGCGAATTCGTCATTTACAACGACGCGTCAAAACAAGGACTTGGAGCAGTATTGATGCAGCATGGCAAGGTGATTGCTTATGCCTCAAGACACTTAAAGGAGCAAAAAGCGATACCCTATGCACGACATAGAATTGCCAGCTATCCCTTTTGCATTGAAGATTTGGAGACACTACCTTTACAGTGAGAAGTGCGAGATATATACTGATCACAAAAGTTTGAAGTATATATTCACGCAAAAAGAACTTAACATGAGACAAAGGCATTGGTTAGAGTTGATTTAGGACTACGACTACTCTATTAACTAGCACCCCAGAAAGGTGAATGTAGTTGCTGATGAGCTCAGCCGTCGCAAAAGACTGAACATGATGACCATCCAATAAGAGATCAGAAAGGAATTTGGGCGCTTACAACTAAATGCTCTTACCACCACCCAAAGGATGGACATGGAAGAGGAAAATCGAGCTCGACCACAATTGCACGACGTCATTAAAGTCGCACAAGAAGAGCATTGTGAGGAAATGGACAAATTAATTAAGGGAGAGAAAAACAAGTGTCTCATGCACAACGATGGATTGATGCGATATGAAATTCGAATCTGGATTCCTGCGAAGACTAAATTGACACAAGAACTTCTACATGAAGCCCACAATTCAAATTTCTCTATTCATCTTGGAGGCACGAAGATGTACCAAGACTTGAAACAAAATTTTTGGTGGCCCAACATGAAGAGAGAGATAGTTGATTGGGTGAGTAGATGCTTAACATGCCAAAGGGTTAAAGTGGAACACCAAAAACCGAGAGGACTGCTTCAACCATTAGAAATCCCCGAGTGGAAGTAGGAGTTTATCACAATGGATTTCGTAGTTGGATTACCAACCACGCTTGGAGGGATGAACGCTATTTGGGTCATAGTTGATAGATTGACCAAATTGGCACACTTTTTAGCCATCAAGTACACATACAAGATGGACTAGATGGTGAAATTGTATATTTTGTGATTAATTTATTTTGTGCATGAAGGTTTAATTTCTTTATTGGGTATGAATAATGAATTCATATCTTAAATAAAAGATCAATGACAATGTGATGTCCAAAGTTTTAAATGTATTTTGAGCTCAAATATTTAAATGTTTATTTTATTCAAGATCAAGTGTAAGGATGTGTTCTCACGTGGGGAAGGTGTTAGGTTTTATAACATTTGATGATGATTGTAATTAGAATACTTAGATATAAAAATGTACAGAAAGTGCTAGTTTATAACATTAGAGTTTTGTAGCTGATAGTTTGCTCTCTAATTCATGCAATTTATTTTTATAAGAGAATAAGTTAAACTTTGTATTATAAGAGACTATCAGAATTTTATCAGAGATTTCAACAAGTCAGAGACTATGTTTAGTCTATCGGAGACTAAAGGATTTGTTCATCAGAGACTACAGCTTAAAGCATTGGAGACTAAGATCAAAGCATCAGAGACTAATCTTAAGTCATCAGAGACTAAGTGTAAGGCATCGGAGACTAAAGCTTAAGTTGTCAGAGACTAAATATTTGATCAGAGACTAAAGTTGAAGCCGTTAGAGATTAAATTAAAAATATTCTCTAGTACAAGACAAACTCCTAATTGGATTACAAGTCATCTTTGATATGGAGATTTGAAGAGTTATTAAAGTCGAAGTTGGTTAGGAAACAAAAAAAAAGAAAACAACCAGAGAAAGAACCTATTCCTTTTGTACATAGAAAACATACATTGAATAGGATTAGAAGCTGAATTACAATTCAGATTTAGAAGTTGTATGTTTGTAAAGATTTATAAATAGCGTATAGGATTTTGAAGCTGACAATTAGATTGTGATTGTTAGAATTTGTAATTAATTATTCATCAATAAAAGCAATTGTTTATAAATTTGTTTTTGTTTTTGTTCTTTAATTTCCGCAAGTAAATATACTTTGAAGAACAGAAATTTGAAAAGATTTCAAGAACTTGTATTCAACCCCCCCTCTACAAGTTCTAGGCTGTTTCACTAGGACAACAATTGGTATCAGAGCATATTAATTGATATATTTCAATTAACAAGATCCAGAGATGGCCAATGATGAAGCAAGCAGCTCCGACATAATGGCATATTTCAATTAACAAGATCCAAAGATGGACAACTTTTAGTAGTCGTTGCACCCGAACTTTCAAACCAATCACTTCATCCTAAAGCTTGTTACAATTTTTTATAGCTAACGGCTGAAATCAAATCTCAAACAATTCAATAGCTCTCGTTGCTCGGTAAGTGATATAAATATATCATGTGGGTACAACCCTAGCCCACTTTCACAAATTCTCTATACAGCCACACACCCATAAAATCCAGGTTCACTTTCAGAACATTCGTCCTTCTCGAAGAACAACCTTAGTTTTTAACTCCTTCGTTGCAGCCAAAGAGGTGAGAGCACTCTGTTAAAGTTCTGCTATATTTCTGCACTATTTTGTTCTGTTATGCATGTCATGTTTGTAAAAGAACCTTATTTATTCACTTCCAAAAGTATGATTTAATGCATGATTTTAACACCCAGAGTTAATGTCATTTATTTCAAAAAGCTATCCAAGACGAGAGTATCAAATGTGACAACCACCTAGTAGAGAAACCTTTATCTACCAAACATTTTTTTTATCAGTAGTTGAAAACACCATGCTTGAGTCTTCATCAACCTGAGTTCTTGATGTTTAGCAGTGTCTATGATATTTGGTAGACAATAAGAATGTTACACTGCAGAAAGGATGAGGATGAGAGTACGACCTATGTATGGTTTTCTATTAACACCGCTGCATCTGGGACAAGTTCTAACTTAGTCTTTGTTAGTTTGATGTTAGTCTCTGATAGTATAAAATTGTCCATGGGAGATTCCAAGTTAGTCTCCGACAGTATGGAATGAGTCTCTGATACGCTAAAAATATTAGTCTCCGATAGTATAAAAATACTCGTCCCCGATGAAGGAAAATGTTGTTAGTCTCTGACGAGAAAATTTTTTTAGTCTTCGATGACCAAAAGTTTGTTAGTTCTTGATGAGAAATTTTTCCTAGTCTTCGATGCGTAATTACCCACCAAGGAGTTTTGTAATACCCCAGATTTAGATAGTTACTATTATAACATTAAGACTATTAATAAATAAATTTTGGTCAAATTTAATTGCGTGTATAAGAAATTATTTCTTCATAAATACTAAAAGAAATAATTTTAGTATTATCTGAATTAATTTATGTGGTAATATAAATTACTACTACTTTTAAATTAATTTTTGGTATAAGACATTACCGGAGTTAATCTATGTGATGGTAATACATATGAATTGTTACTATTACGAGAAGGATGAGTAATGACTCTTGAGATGAGTAAGAATTACAGGTGTTGAAGTTCTTTCCGATGAATAAGTATATTAAAAGTTGAGTCATTAGTAGGATGTACCACCATTTGACACCTATTAGTAACCACTTACGTGTAACCATAATTGTTAGAATATTGTGGTAATTTAGTAGATTTCACATCCGAGACTAATCCAAAGTGAGAAATATCTCAGATATTTTCTTTTCCTAGTGCCTATATAAGGAGACTCCTACTACTCGTTTTCTTCACAACACTCTCAAGCGCATAAATTCCTTAAACCCACAATAATATTCCTCTAGCATGTTCAGCAGTATCGGAAGCTTGCCAGGTAAATATTAAGAGCTTTTATTAAGTTATTTATTTTCATTATCTAGTCGTTTAGCTTGAATAGAAACCTGCATGAAACCTTGAACTATATCGTCCCTGTATAGATAAACCACATGGATAATTTCTATACTCTTAGAAATATTCTTTATATTGTTAGTCTCTGATGACTAAAAATGATTAGTCCCCGATGGACAAAATATGTTAGTCTCCAATGAATAAACATGTTAGTCTCTGATGTATAAAATTGTTAGTCTCTGATGAATAACTTATCCACTGATGTGTTATTCTAGTTATCGGAGGATAATTTAGTCTCTGATGAATAAAAATTTGTTAGTCTCCGATGAATAACCCATCCCCTGATAACCAAGCCTCATCCCCTGATGGCGAACTGAGTTTGGTGATGGCCAAATGAGTTAGGCGACAAGTTTGGCGATAGCCAAGTAAGATTGGCGGTAGTCAAATAGATTATCGACAAGTTTGGTGATGAACAAATCATCCCCTGACAGCCAAAAGAGTTTGGCTATAGTCAAGTTTAATATCGACGAGTTTGGCGATGAACAAATCATCCCCTGACAAATAATATCCACTAATAGGTAGTTATCCTCTGACAGGTCATTACCCCCTGACGGTAGTTATCCCCTGATAGGTAGTCTGTCCCATGATGGGTAGTTACCCACTGATAAGTAAATTATCCCCTGATGGGTAATTTATCCCTGATGGTAAATATCCCCTGATGAGTAAATCATCGGACTTAAACAGTTTATGAAAAACAAAGTCTGGAGACAAGTACCAAAACCAAAGAATAAAACAATCATTGGTACTAAATGGATCTTGAGAAACAAGCTGGATGAAGCTAGTACAGTGACAAGAAATAAGGCCAGACTAGTTGCACAAGGTTATTCACAAGAAGAAGAAATTGACTATGATGAAACTTTTGTACCAGTAGTTAGATTGGAAGCAATCAAGATATTTCTTGCCTATATTGTTCATGTAAATTTTAATGTGTACCAAATGGATGTAAAAAGTGCATTTCTAAATGGGAAAATACAAGAAAAGGTCTATGTCCAACAACCTCTTGGCTCTGAGGATCAGAAGTTTCCCAATCATGTCTACAAGTTAGACAAAACACTCTATGAACTTAAACAAGCACCAAGAGCATGGTACCATACTCTATCTCAGTTTTTAATTGAAAATAAATTCTTTAGAGGTATCTAGATAAAACTTTATTTTATAGAAAATATGTTGTTGATTTAATACTTATTCAAGTCTATGTTGACAATATTATCTTTGGTCTATAATGAGAGCTTATACTCTAAGTTTTCTAAGCTTATGCAAAGTAGATATGAGATGAGCATGATGAGAGAATTAACTTTCTTTTTGGGTTTACAGATTAAACAAACCTCTAATGGAATTTTCATTAGTCAAACTAAATATTTAAAAGACCTTTTAAAGAAATTTAATTTACAGGATCTTGCAACTGCTAAAACTCCCATGCCAACAACCACTAAACTTGACAAAGACTCAAATGGTAAAAAGGTCGATGTTTCAAGTTATAGTGGCATGATAGGCTCTCTCTTATATCTCACTGCAAGTAGACCTGATATAATGTTTTCAACTTGTTTATGTGCTAGGTTTCAGTCAAACCTTAGAGAATCTCATTTGATTGTAGTAAAAAGAATATTCAAATATCTCAATGATACTCCACATCTTGGCATTAGGTATCCTAGAGATTCTGGATTTAATCTAATAGGTTATTCAGATGCAAAGTATGCAAGTTGCAATTAGATAGGAAAAACACAATAGAAAGCTGTCAATTTATTGGAAGCAAACTAGTGTCATGGTTTAGCAAGAAACAACATTCTGTGTCAACCTCAATAGCTGAAACAAAATACATTGCTACTGGGAGTTGTTGTGCTCATATCTTATGGATGAAAAATCAACTAATGGACTATGGTATGGTGTATAATCAAATTCCTATTTATTGTGACAATACCAGTGCTATTTCCAACACAAAGAATCTTGTGAAACACTTTAGAACAAAGCACATTGACATCAGGTACCACTTCATCAAGGAACATGTGATCAATGGTGCAGTGGAACTTCATTTTGTTCCAATGGAGAAGCAGCTTGTAGACATATTCACCAAACCATTGGTTGAAGCCGCATTTAACAGGTTGGTAAGTGAATTAGGAATTCTCAACCTTTGTGAATAAGATTCTTTGAAATTTTTGTGCAAATTTGAATTGTAGCAGTAATTAATTATTTTCTAATGACTTAGTTACCATAGACTAATTAACAACTGAATGAAGCTGTTGAAATTATCTTTATGAACAATTAATTTTGTCAAAAGATAATAACACTATGAAGCATTAGTCAATATTTGTTCTTATTAAAGGATAATCATTAACTGATGATAATGCAGCAGTGACTAATTATCCTATGAAAGTTTAACTGTCAGTGGATTATTAACTATTGAATATAAATAGTAGAGAAACTAATATACTATGCAGGATTCCCTATGTTTATTATTCATCAATTATTTAAGGATCTTGTCATAGTTGATTCAGGTATTGTCTTAACTCTGTACTACTTTATTATTTATTCTAATTCTGCTACAATGAACAATGTTAGTAATGATTCAACTCCTTCTATCCAAGTAGCAAAACCCTCTAAAAACAAGTCTATATTAAAAGTCACCTCCTCTATCTCTCCAAAGATAAAGGTTGTAAAATGAAAACAACCACTACCAGCAATAGCTGAGGGGGAGGGTAAGCATTTAGAGGAAGTTATGAGGAAGAAATAAGGAACAATATGAACCCTTGGAGATTGCTTAATATTCTCTCAAAAGAATATTAAGTTCTAAAAGGAAAAAGCACATCTCTAGGTGCAACCTCCCAAAAGGATGTATCTATTGAATATAGTCCACCTCCAAGGACACAGGTATTTGAGTCGACAATGATCACATCTATAAATACCTTTCACAAGAAAAAGAAGAAACAGGCTTTGATCAATGATCAACTTGTCACTAAATGCACACACAGGGTCTCACATTAATGCTTATATTTTCTCTAATCAGGAGGAGTAGCCAATATTTAAAGTCTACCCTTATTATTTCTTCTTCTCTCCTTGATATTTCTTTAGAAGCAATGGAAAATTTCTTAATTCCATTGGTTTCTGATTCTTTGATAATTTAATCATCAAAGAAAACAACCCTTGTAGCTGAAACATAAATAGTAACTCTCAACTCATCAGTGGATAATACTGTTAGGAATTATAGCATTTGATGAAGATGTATAAACTTAGAATTGTTAGATTTTATAATTGTACAAGTACCTGCAATAGTGTTATGTCAAATACTACCATTAGAGACTACAGGAGACCATAAGAGACTATAAGGAATACATTTGGAGAGTTCAACAAAAGCCAAATGTGACGACCCCAAAATCCCTTATCGGACCAGGGCTTTGTCAAAAGAAGGAAAAGATAACCACACATCCATTCATAGAATAAATACTGATAAAAGGAATTAAAAAAGAGTTATTACAACCCAAAATATTACATTCTCAGAGGAAGCTATTCTATCTCTATATTATAATACAAAACATCACTCTTCAAAACATCTTCCTTATCGGCACTCAAAAGGGTTAGCCAAACTCAGTAGTCGATCATCCTTGCCTTTCCCTTGTCAGAGGATTCAGCCTTTGGACCTTGCTCTACAAGACATTAAGTTCAACAAGGATGAGCGATTTATGCTCAGGAAGCATATAAACAAATCAGAGAAACAAATCTGGAATATTAATGGAAGTTCAATCCTATTTACGAGGCTCAGTGACACAATACTAATGCCTCAAAAATCCTTGAAGAATCTTTAGGATCACTGATGATAAACAACATGTAATCCTCCTTGAAGAAAGGCAGGTATTCACATATGTACAACTTTTTTAAAATTTCCATCGGGGGCTAAACCCGTTGGATCTGCTAACCATATGGTACACAGCTGGCCTAACTGTGACCGTATGATCCTTCCTCGTGTGAACGTATGTAGTCACTTATAATTCCCCTAGGTCAGGTGAAGAACAAATCAACACATTTCCCTTCCTCTTGCCAACCATGTGGCATAACCCATTTAAGGGACATATCATTCTCATTTGTTTGCACATATATAAGATTGAAAAATAACTGATAATCAAAGCTCAGTTATATCCATTCACTTTCATTCATATCATGCTAGCGGAAATTAAAGCATAGCATTCTGATTTACAAGGAAATTTAAACATAAAGGTCATAACCTTGTACGCATGTCGAATCAATTGATCATACGCTTAACTGAAATAAGCATGAGAGTGAGAATATACTTACCTCGGTCCTTTGCACATAATCAAATTCAATTTACTTTTGAGTGCAAGATTCTGTAAAACATGCATATAACATGATAAATTTAATACCTTGGTTAAAATATGAGAGAAAATGCGTATGTGATGTCCTTAAACTTTTAATGTTTCAAATCTGACGTAAGAACCGTTGAGGTTAAATAATAATTAAACATCATAATATAATTTAAGAAAATAATGTTTTATAGTTTTGAAGGCAGACTACTCATCGGGGGATAAACTACCCGTCAAGGGAAGTCTCGCCCGTCAGGGGATGTCTCTCGACCATTAGGGTATCATTCACTCATCAGGGGATAGTCATCAGTGGATGACTTACCCATCAGGGGATAATTTGTTCACCGCCAAACTCGTCGAGTGATAACTTTGACTATCGCTGAACTCTCTTGGCTGTCAGGGGATGATTTGTTCATCGCCAAACTCATCGGAGAAAAGTTGTTCAGCGTTGAACTCGATAAGTCATCGCTGAACTCCTCGGGGACTAAGAACTTTAGTCATCAGAGACTAGCATACTTTGCCCACCAGAGGCTACGGATGACGTCATCAGGGACTAAACTTAGCCTGTCGAAGGCTTCATCAGATACTAATTTAAACTTCCTTCATCAGAGAGTAAGGAATTTCCTTCATTAGAGACTAATAGTTTTAGCCTATCGGAGACTAACTGTTTTAGCCTGTCGGAGACTAACTTGGACTCTCCTAGGGACTATTTTATAGGGTCAGAGACTAACTCCAACCCATCAAAGACTAAGTTAGGACTTGTCTCAGATACAGTGGTGCCTTCCTCACTCCTCCATGGTGACATTCTCAACCATAACCATGCTTAGGTCAAATCTCATCATCCTCTCAGTGATACATAACATTTCCTATGGTCTGCAAGCCCTCTTAGACACGGTTTAGGGTTCAAAACTCAGGTTGAAGAATACTCAAGCATGGTGTTGTAACTACTGACAAAAAGAAATGTTTGGTAGTTAAAGGTTTGTCTACCAGGTGGTTGTCAACAATCTTACACTCATCTTGGATAGCTTTTTGAAATAAATGGCATTAACTCTAGGTGTTAAAAGCATGCATTAAATCGCACTTTTGGAAATGAAGAAACGAAGTATTTAAACATGGCATGCATGACAGAACAGAAGTGTAAGAAACATAGCAGGACTTTAATGTAATGCTCTTACCTCCTTAGTTGTAAAGAAGAAGTTAAAAGCTTGAGTTGTTCTTCCAAAAAGGACAGTTGCTTCGAGAGTGAACTTGGATTTGGTGGTATACTGTATAGAAATTTATGAAGGTGGGCTAGGGTTGTACCAACACGATATATATATATATATATCACTTGCTGAGCAACAAGAGTTGTAGGATGATTTGGAGTTAGCTTTCAGCCGTTGGCTGTGAAAGGAAAAGAAGTGATTGGTGAGAAAGGGTGGATGCAACGGCTACTAACGTCAGTCGGTTATCTGTCATAGCCCACTCTAGTGTACTGATGGAGGTGATATACATTAATTACTCTTGTCTCCCAGTAGTCTTTGGGTTAAAAAAAAAAAAGAAATGGGTACAGTAGTTCACACTTGTGTGCCTTCCCGCGGGAAACAAACATATATACAAGATAAAATTGAATAAAATATTCATTTGAAAACTCTTGCTCAAAATACATTTAAAACCCTTTTGGACATCACATTGCCATTGAACTTTCATAAAAAAATAAATATATAAATTCATCATTCATACCCAAAAGAGAAATTAAACCTTCATGCATAAAATAAATAAATCACATAACAAAACTCATTTAAATTTTTGGGTTCTCACACCAAAGTTGGTCAAACAAAATTAGCATATCGGAGACTAAGTTTTCGTTCATCGGAGACCAAGTTTTTGGTCATCAGAGACTAAGTTTTTGGTCATCGAAGACTAAGTTTTTTGTTCATCGGAGACTAAGTTTTCGTTCATTATAGACTAAGTTTTTGGTCATCGGAGACTAAGTTTTTTGTTCATCGGAGACTAAGTTTTTGTTCATCGGAGACTAAGTTTTTGTTCATCGGAGACTAAGTTTTTGTTCATCGGAGACTAATGTTGAAACTACCAGAGACTAAGGCAAAGACACTCCAAAGTAGCCTTGAGAAGATTTGACCATTGCCAAACTCAAAATGACTATCGCCAAAGTCATCGGGCAAATCAACAACATCGCCAAACTCAAAATTACTCATCACCAAAGTCATCGGGTAATTTACACTAGCGCCAAAGTACTCGAGCATCAGTGGATAAAATGTGAAGCACCAAAGTGCTCGGGTGTCAGGGGATAAATCTCTCGGTATCAGGGGACGAGTTTCTCGACAACAGTGGATGAGTTTCTCGGCATTAAGGGATGAGATTCTCGGTGTTAGTGGATGAGTGTCTCATCATCAGGGGATCATTTTCTCGTCGTCAAGGGATAAATATCCACTGATAAACAGACTGTCTATCAGGGGATAAAATAATCAGAGACTAAACATGACATATGAGATGACACATGGTTGAGTTCACAAATTCACTAACTCAAGTTTAAAGGCGGTGGAATTAAAATATAGATGGTGGTCCAATATGGAGAGATTGACTACCAAAGAAGTTTCAAGGACATAAGTTATACACTGCATGTGTGAACACTGATATGTAGAAAAGTCATACTTATACACTAGCATGTATATATAACTGCTGGAGTGAAAATTACAGATAACTTATAGAAACTTGAATGGGGAAAATATGGAAGCTCGTCCAATCGAAAACCAGGAAGCTCATAGAGATAAGTTATTCACTGCAGAGATAATTTATCATGGGAACTCCAAGAAGAAAATCAGGGAGCTGGTGTGCTGATACACCAGAGATGTTACATATCAGGTTAGCGTGCAAGAAAGGTCATGCAAAAAGAAGAAGTTATGTGACAGAGCTGCAATTACCAAAGAATATCAGAGATATTTTTGGAGACAACGCACTGAATAAGCTTGGAGAACAAGGAAGCTATGACTATAAATAGAGACATGGAGTAGCTGAGATAAATACATCGAGATAACAACAAGAATATATCTTATCTCAGATCATATTGCAGCTGTAATAAACCTACAGAGAAAGAGAAACAAGTTTTCGTAACTTGAGAAGCTAGAATTCATATTCTAGAGTGCAACTGTTATTTTCAACAGAGTTGTTAGAAGTTGGTCATTCACACCAGTGAGCTTATGTATTTTTTCATTGATTTATAAAAGTTCAGAAACACTTGTGATATATTGTATTCTTTCAATTCCGCAACTTTTAATACAGTATATTCACTAAACTCACAAAGTTCGAAAGAATTTTGTGGCTTGTATTCAACCTCTCCTTCTACAAACCATCTTGTGGGACAAACAAATACAATTATATTTTATCAAACATCCACTAAAACAAAACACTTAGTTCTTATTTTCTACACCAATTCAGGTCACCTACAATAGGAAGATTTTAGATTTACTAAGCCTAAGAGAATTCAAAATGAGAGTCGGACCTTAGGTCTGGAAAAAGGTGAGGAAAAACAAATTAAAGAAATTTTTTTTTGGGAAAATAAGTGTGAGAGATTGACTTGTAAAAGTCAGGCAAAAGGAGAAGGTGTGAGCAAGAATGAGATCCTTGAAAAAAAGAATAGAGAGAAATTGTTTCCACACCACCTTTGCAGCTGATGTATTCTTCAATTACCATTTTTGATCAAACATTAGAGGATACTGAGAGAAGAAGTTGTGCATGTTTGGTTGGATGCAAACAACATAAGATTATTGGATGATGAGCAACACACTTCATATCAGAATATTTGATCATACATAGGTGAAGTGCAGCTGTACTCACATAATGTTTTTAAAGCATTGATCAAAGAAAGTACAACGTGAAGCTCCAACACTTCATAATCAATGGCCTTCAAACAAAGATCAAACAATTTTTTCCTACTAGTCAACCTATACTGGTGATTTTTACCCTCCAACACTAAGATGCTGATGTCAAAAATGGGGAGAATGATCAAGGAAGGGGAAACAAAGAGTAATTCTGATAAAGACAAAGAGAGAATTGTTCATATTAACAGAATGATGGCTGGGCATCAAGGAACTGAAACAACAAAACCATCACTATTAAGTTCATGTGCAATTCTATTTTTACATGTTTTAAATTCAAGTCTAAGAAATGGTGTTATAAGTTTGAGTTTTTACATCATCATCAAACATTTATTTATGCTTATCATTGATAATCATAAATATGGAGAGATTGTTAGGAATAATAACATTTGATGATGATGTATAAACACTTAGAATTGTTTAATTTGTAATTGTACATTTACCTACAGTAGTGCACTGTGAGAATCTACTTTCAAAGACTATATGTGAGCATCAGAGACTACAAGGAATGCATTTGGAGAGCTTAACAAAAGTCAAAGTTGGTCAAGTAAAATTATCCTCTTGAAGACTAAGCTATTGTTCATCAGAGACTAAGGTTTTGATCATCAGACTAAGTTTTTGTTTAGAGACTAAGTTTTTCTTCGTTAGAGACTATGTTTTTATTCATCGGAGACTAAGTTTTTGTTCATCCGAGGCTAAGTTTTTGTTCATTGGAGACTAAGTTTTTGTTCATTAGAGACTAAGTGTTTATTCATCAGAGATTAAGTGTTTGTTCATCGGAGACTAATGTTGAAGCTACCAGAGACTAAGGCAAAGACACTCCAATGCATTAAAGTAGCCTTGAGATGATTGTACTAAAGCTAAAGTCATTTACCTATCACCAGAGTCTAGGCATCAGGGGATAAAATTTGTCAGCGTCAGGGGATAGGTTTGTCAGCGTCAGGGGATAAATTTCTCGACACCAGAAACTCTCTTTTAGGGGATAAAATTTTCAACGACTAAAAATGACATATGGAATGACACATGACTGAGTTCACAAATCCACTAACTAATGTTAAAAATGGTGGAATTAAAAAACAAATGGTGCTCCAATAAGGAGAGATTGGCTACCAAAGAAACTTCAAGGAGATAAGCTATACACTATAGGTGTGAGCATTGATATGGAGATAAGTCATACTTATACACAAGCATGCGTATAAAATTGCAAGTATAAAAACTACAACTGTATCTTATAGAAACTTGAAGAGTAAAATATGAAAGCTGGTCCAATAAAAAATCAGGAAGCTTATAGAGATAAGTTATTCATTACAATGATAACTTATCATGGGAACTCCAAGAGAAAATTCAGGAAGCTGGCAAGTTTTCCCAGTGAGATGACCTAGAACTTGTAGAAGGGGGGTTGAATACAAGTTCTTGAATTCTTTTCGATTGACTTGTTCTTTAAGAAATTAAACTTTTCTGCGGAATATAAAGAACACAATCAAAACTCTATAAACAATTGCCTTTATTTGATTTAACAATTGATTACAAGTTTTCTAACAATCAAAACAAGCTTTGATCGTCAGCTTCTATTCTGTATATTGAGAGAATACAACTCTTTCAATTTTATACAGCTTCGTATTGTTATTCTGTAAAATTTTAATTACAGCTTCTAAAACTAAGTTATCAAAAACCTAGTTTCCTAATTCAAATCAAATACAATCTTTCCAATTGAAAGATTTCTAACAAGTTTCCTTGTCAGCTACGTCTTCAATAAAGTCTACGCGTGCATGGAAGACTTTCCTTCTTTGATTTGAACTCTAACTCCACCAGTGATTAAGTCCTCGACTAATCTCCGATGGCTTCTTTAATTAGTCCCCGATCACTTCGAGTAATCTCCGATGCTTTGGCTTTAGTCACTGATGACGTCAGCTTTTAATCTCCGACTCTTTAGTTCCAATCCCCGATGACGTAAGCTTTAATCTCCGATGACCAATCCTTCAATCTCTGATGAACAAAACTTTAATCTCCGATGAAGGATTCTTCAATCTCCGATGGGCAAAACTTTAATCTCCGATGGGCAAAGTCCAATCTCCGATGAACAAAAACTTAGTCTCTGGTGGACTTTTCCCTTAGTCTCCGACAAGCCAAATTCAATCTCCGAAGGGTTAATAAATTTAAAACAACTTGTTGAACAAACTCAACAAGTATTCCAGCAGTACATACAAATGAAATGAATCTATCTCTTTATTATAATGACTAATTTACAAAGAAGAGATACTACTGCTAGCTACAATACTAAAGTGTTACAAACCAACACTTTTCTGTACATTTGTATTCCTAAGTATTCTAAGAACAATCATCATCAAATGTTTATAAAACCTAACAATCTCCCCCTAATTATTAATATCAGAATGGTAAGCATAATTTCAAGGTTGATGATGATGTCAAAACTAATCTATTACAAATACTTCGTAAAAGAATAAAGAATGATAAAAATTACAAATGTACCTGAACTTTAGATCTTCGATCTATCATTCAGCTTCTCTCCCTGGATAATTTACCCAGCTTCTCCAAGGTTTAAACAACCCTGGCTACACTGAATAGTACATTCAGCTACTCCAAGACTATGTCTGGCTTCAAAAAAAATACAACTTGTACAGCAATCAATCTTTCTTTTTCCTTCTGTTTTCCCTTATTCGTTCTAGCCTTTCCATCAGCAGCTTTTTGTGAACAACTTCAGTTGGTTCTTCTGCATTTCTAAGAAGTTTGATAAATCCTTCAATATGATTTTCACTCACTTTATTGATATCTCTGTTGTAGTTGAAGAATACTTTATCACCATGGAAAGTCTCATACCACAATCCAAGAGGTGCAGTTTCAGAAGGATCGGATGGCACTTTGTTCACACGTTTTACCTCCTTTATTGCCTTCTTGATCTGGTTTCGAAATTCCATATTGAGCTTTGTAGTTACAAGTATTGTAGACAACAGCCATTCCAAATCTTCTTTTGATTGCCCATCCAAGTCTGGCTTAGTATACTTCACAGAATTTCCATCTTTAAAAAAGATATGAAGGAAATCCTTGTCGTTTGCACCCTTGATCAGATTAATATTCCTTGTATTCTTTTTCAGGGCTTTGATCATCTCACTTGTACTAGCCATATCAACTTTGTAAGGCTTCCTTGATGGTGCTGTTTGTGACTTTGTTGGTCCACTTACAGTCACCAAGGCAGTCTCAATTGACCTTGGAGGTTCTTCATTTGTAGGTTTTTTCTTTGAAGGTTTTCTCTTGGCTACTACTACTTTCCTTGCACTTGTCCTCCTAGTTGAGTGTTTCTTCTTTTTAATCTCCTCCTCCTCCTTTTCTTGTTCTGCAGCCATGTCTTCCTCTTGTTGAAGTTTTTGAGCAAGCACTTCATCAGCATCTATTAACCTTTGATCTCGAGGATTAACTAACTCTACTTTCCCTCCTAGATCAATTTCAATAGGGGTGGGAAAGTAAGCAGTCTTCATAGCATCCCCCAATAGCTTAGGCTGTCCTGGTTGAGTAAGAGTTTGTTTCTTTGGATCTTCAACCATGACACCTTTGCCTTTATCTCTTGAAGAAGTTGGGGCTGCTGCAGTTGGTTGGGAAGGAGGAATTGTTGCTACTGATGGTATTGTTGTTGTTGTTGCTGTTGTTGTTTCAAGATCAGCATGCTTCTTTAGAATTTGTTCTTTATAAGCTTGCAGTGCAGCATTTTCTTTCATTGTCTTTTCTTTCAATACCTGCAACTCCATCTGCAAGGAAACACTTGAATTTGGAACAGTGTCTGCTATGGATGTGGATTTTACAGGATGTTTTAAGTGACCACTCTCCCCCTTTTTGACATCAACATCTTTGGGGAGTGAGGAGGTGGCCAAAACTAGTAGTGCCTGCAGCATGAGCTGTTCCATTTGATCTTGTTTCTGGAGAAGGAGATTGATTTTGTCTTCAAGGGCTTGAATCTTACTGTCAGTTTTAGATTTGTTACTAATGAGAAAATCAAGGGCAGTGACAGTTCTCCTTGGCAAGTGGCCTTCATAGCTCCTTCAAATTTTATCAGTCTCAATCTCCATTTGTTGTTTTATCTCCTTGACTGCAGAATTTAAACCAGTAACCAAAAAGTGGTGAAACTTGGTATGTTTCTTGTCCACTTTGGTTATTTCTTCAAGCAAGTCCTCGGTAGATGGTGCAGCTGCTGTAGACCTTATATTGGTCACATAATCCTTCCTGAGTTGAGCAGCTGCATCCTCCAGAGTGTTGGAATATGTGGCATCAAGCCATGCATCAACATTTTCCTCTGGAGCTTCTTCATGTACAGGTTCATCTGCAAGCCTTGTCTTCATTGCAGAAATATGATCTTGTCTTTGTTGTAGACCATATAAGACTTCAAAGTCTGTATTAGTCATTTCAGATATAATATGTAAGGCTGCATCCCCTGTACTTGAGCTGTTCTCAGGTACTGTTGTTTGGATATTGGTGGAGGGAGCAGCAGAAACTTGAGCTTCTTGTGAGGTATATGGCTCAACAGGTTTCAAAAAGGCACCTGCTGAGAATTTCTCTCTTTTATTTTGTTCAATGATCTCATCCTTGCTCACACCCTTTCCTTTTGCCTGGGGTTGGGCACCCAGCTTCTCAATCTCTCCTTTTTCCAAGCTTTCTAAAGCTTGACTCTCTTGTATATTAATATTCTCTCCTTTTTCCAGATCAGGAGCCTGACTCTCACTAATTATTCTCTCATCCTCACTCTTTTGGGGAGGTACACTCATTCCTACAGAAATGGGGGGTTGAGAAGTACTTGTGACAGCATGGATAAGGGGTTCCCTTTGTTTATCTTGGGATAGGGATCTATCCATGGAAGATATGTGAGAGCTGGTCTCGATTATTGGCTCCTCTTGGGAAAAATCAAGAGAATCAATTATTTGTGTATCAAAAGAATCAAGAATGGGAGAAAAAGGAGAAGAATATACAGTAGGGAGTGTTGGCTGTTCCTCAGATGACAAAAATTGAGGAACATCAAAAGATAACTCTATGTGTGCACTCCTTGTGTCACTCTTTTCTTTTGTATTCTCTCTATTTGGTTCCTCTTGGCTGTGACCAAGAGTTTGTGCAGACTCTGTACAGTTTGTTCTTGGTTGGGAACTGTCTTCAATGTCAGCATCCTTTTGGGAGGATGATGACAGTTCACTGTTTTTCCTTTTAACCTCCATTGCCTTTTGGGAAGCAATGGATTGCTTTTGGCTAATGGTAATTATTCTCTTCTTTCTCTGAAGTGGAACTTCAGCTTCTGGTTCTCCCTCATCCTCACTTACTCCCTCAATTATTTTTCTTTTTATTGGGAGCTTTTTGGCTTTTCTGGTATATGCAACCACAGTCTGTTGGGAGACTGTGGAGGGGGCTTTGATTGTGATTGAGAAGTTGTTGGGGGGTTAGTTGGTGTTTGTGTGGTATCCCCAAAGAATTCCAAAGAATATGTGGTTGGAAGAGTGTCAATGAGAAAGTTTCTCATGACAGTAGGATAGAATAGAGGTACGTTTACCTTTGCCTCATACTTCTTCAAATCCCTAACTACTCTTTTAGTCTGCAAAACTGTAGGCACAACTTGCATACAAGCAATATTAAGGTTAGGTATTAAGTGATTTGTAATCATCATTAAAAACCTAGCATAATAAATTTTAGTTTTGTTGCCAGTTTTAAGTTTTTCAATCAAATTGTGCAAAATCAAAAGCCCTAAATTAATATGCCTATCATACAACACCCTATATGCAATTTGTTGTGAAATAGTGGTGATGGCATCATATCCACTGCATTTTGAAGTAAAGGATTTGGTTATAATGTTAAAGAACAATGACCACTCTGGCCTAAGATGGGGACGTGTGATGGTCCCAACAGAACTTATCTCAGTATTATAGTTTAAGTCTTTAAACATACCTATAAGTTCTTCATCAGAGGTAAGGGGGTCATAGTTTTCCCTTATGGGTAAATGAAGTGCATTATTAACCGTGGTATGAGTAATAGTATAGTCTGTGTTTTCATACTTGAAACTTACCTGTGGAGAGTCATCACTTTCATCAGTGATTGTTGCAGTGCTCCACATGGTTGATATTACTTCTGCAGCTTGAATGGGAGCTTCATAGATGGCGTATTGTAGTGGAGAGTTCTTTAGGAAATCCACAAAGGGGTAGTATTTTGCTTCAAAATCATATTTATCAGCCACCCCTGCATGGTTAGTCTTGATAAAATCAAACTCACCAAACTTGAAACACACTATTTTTGCCGCCATTGAAGAGATCTGTAAGCTTGTGAAGAAAGCTCAAAGAGAGATTAAATTGCAGAGTATTTGAGAGAGAAATCAAATTGCAGAGTTTGATACTTTGTGATTACAAACGTGTTTGAAATTACTTTTATTAAAGTATAAGAGACGTTTGCTATTCAAAGATCATGGATAACTACCAATTTACCCTTTTTCAGAGATTGCCCTAATCTCTGATTGACCCTTATGATAAGAGATTGACCCGATTAGTCTCCGATGAAGTAATTACTCATCGGGGACTAAGGTAATCTCCGATGAAGTAATTCATCGGGGACTAGTGTAATCTCCGATGATGTAAATGTACTCATCGGGGATTAATGTAATCTCCGATGAAGTAACTCATCGGGGACTAATGTAATCTCCGATGAAGTAACTCATCGGGGACTAATGTAATCTCCGATGATGTAAATGTACTCATCGGGGATTAATATAATCTCCAATGAAGTAACTCATCGGGGACTAATGTAATCTCCGATGATGTAAATGTACTCATCGGGCATTAATATAATCTCCGATAAAGTAACTCATCGGGGATTAGGGTCAATCTCCGATGTTGTAATTTTGATTAGTCAGGGAGTAACCATTTTACTCATCAGAGATCAAATAACCATTTTCCAACAATCATATTGATGATTATTAGCTACATTTTTCTGTTTTATCAAATTTAAAACAGCTTCTTGCAACTGTTAAACAACTTGAAAGTTTAAAACTTAATTTTTAGAACCATAATTTAACATTCCTAGTTCAGAAACTAGTCTGTTAAATGTAGATTCATCCAAAGGTTTTGTAAAAATATCTGCAAGTTGTTTATCAGTTGCAACCCAGTGCAATTCAATATTACCTTCACTAACATGTTCCCTAATGAAGTGATATCTTATATCTATATGTTTAGTTCTTGAATGTTGCACTGGATTTTCAGTTATGGCTATGGCACTAGTGTTATCACAATAAATTGGGATTTTGGATAGTGTCATACCATAGTCTAGGAGTTGATTTTTGATCCACAAGATCTGTGCACAGCAACTCCCAGCTGCAATGTATTCAGCTTCTGCTGTTGAAGTAGAAACTGAATTTTGTTTCTTGCTAAACCAAGAAACAAGTCTGCCTCCAAGAAGTTGGCAGCTTCCACTTATGCTTTTCCTGTCAAGCTTACACCCTGCATAATCAGCATCTGAATAACCAATTAGTTTAAAATCAGATTCTTTGGGATACCATAATCCAAGATTTGGGGTACCCTTTAGATATCTGAGTATTCTTTTTACAGCAATCAAATGTGACTCTCTAGGGTCAGCTTGAAATCTAGCACATAGACATGTAGAAAACATTATATCAGGTCTACTTGCAGTTAGATACAAAAGTGAGCCTATCATGCCTCTATAGCTAGTAATGTCTACTTTCTTTCCTTTTAAATCCTTATCTAACTTAGTGGCTGTGGGCATAGGTGTTTTTGCAGAAGTACAATCAACCAAATCATATTTTCTCAGTAAGTCCTTAATGTACTTAGACTGACTGATGAAAATTCCCTCAGTTGACTGTTTAATTTGCAATCCTAAGAAAAATGTTAATTCACCCATCATGCTCATTTCATATCTAGACTGCATAAGTTTTGAAAATTTTGCACACAGTTTTTCATTAGTAGACCCAAAAATAATGTCATCAACATATTTTTGCACAAGTATAACATCAGAGCCTTGAATTCTATAAAACAATGTTTTATCTATGATACCTCTTACAAATTTATTTTCAATTAAAAACTGAGAAAGAGTATCTGTGACGACCCCATAATCCCATATCGGACTAGGGCATCATCAATAGAAGGTAAAGATAACCATTCATCCATTCATAAATAAATACTGAATAAAAACAGCATTTAAGAGTTATTACAACCCAAGAATTAAGTGATTACAGCGGAAGCTATTACATCATTTCTTAATAACAAAATAAATCTCATTAACTCTTCAAACGTCTTCCTTC
>CM025782.1:9961540-9971560 GCA_014636745.2 Centella asiatica
TTTTTTGAAACATTCCAGATTTGCTTTCCCAAATTATATATATACTTGCTGGGCGTAAATCGTTCATTCTTGTAAAATTTTAATGTTTTGCAGGATAGAATATAAAGGCTGAGCCCTCTGACAAAGGGAAGGCAAAAATGATCGGTTACTGAAGTTGGCTAGCCTTTGTAAAGCCAATAAGAAGGGAAGAAAGGAAGATGATCTGAGAAGTGTTATTTTGTATTGTAGTATAGAGACAGTTTAGCTTCCGCTGATTATGTAATATTTTGGGTTGTAATAACTCTTTTATACTGTTTCTTTCAGTATTTATTATAAGAATGGATGTGTGGTTATCTTTTCCTTCTCTTGACGAAGCCCAGATCCAGTGAGGGATTTTGGGGTCGTCACATGGTATGTATGACAGAACAAAAGTGTAAGAAATAGAGCAGGACTTTAATGAAATGCTCTTACCTCCTTGGCTGCAAGAAAGAGTTAAAAGCTCTAGTTGTTCTTCCAAAAAGGACAGTTGTTTTAAGAGTAAGCTTGGATTTGGTGGTACACTGTATAGAGGTTTATGAAAGTGGGGCTAGGGTTGTACCAACGTGATATATATATATATATATATATCACCTGTTGAGCAACAAGGGCCATTGGATTTATTTAATATAAGCCGTTGGTTGTGAAAGAAAAAGAAGTGACTGGTGAGAAAAAGGGTGGTTGCAATGGCTGCTAGTACCCATCGGTCATTTATCATAGTCCACTCTAGGGTACTGATGGAGGTGATGCACATTAAATGCTACTGTCTCCCAGTAGTTAGGTTTTAAAATAAAAACGGGTACTGTAGCTAAACTTGTTCACACTTGGTGAGCCCTTTCCTGCGTGAACACACACTCACAAGATAATTCTTGAATGGAATAACCTTTTAAATACTTGAGCTTCAAAATACATTTAAAATATTTTGGACATCACATTGCCATTGAATTTTTATAAGGAAATAAACCTTCATGCAGAAAATAAAAATAAATCTCATAATCAAAATTTCATTGACATTTTCGGGTTCTCACATCCTCCTACCCTTAAAGAAGTTTCGTCCTCGAAACTTAGCTAACAAACAAATGGGGGTACTTGTCAACCGTAGCGCTTTCAAGCTCCCAAGTAGCTTCCTCTACACTATGATTCCTCCATAACATTTTTATAGAAGGAATTTCTTTATTCCTAAGAATTTTAACCTGTCGATATAATATCTGGACAAGAACCTCTTCATACCTTAAATCTGGTTGCAAATCTATCGGTTGATAGTCTATTATTCCTCTGTGGTCATTTTTATAAGGACGCAACACTGATATATGAAATACATCATGTACGTGGCCCAAAGCCAGTGGCAATGCCAATTGATAGGCCACTTCACCAATCTTCCTCAATACTTCAAATGGTCCCACATAGCGGGGACTTAACTTTCCTTTCTTGCCAAAACGCGTAACGCCTTTCCAGGGTGATACTTTCAATAATGCATAACTTCTAATTTCTAGGGTTCGGTCTTTCCTGTGTTGATTAGCATATTGCTTTTGTCGGTCTTAAGACGCCTTTATTCTTGTTCTGATCACCTTGATTGCTTCCTCAGTCTGTTGGACTATCTCTGGTCCGATTAGCCTTCGTTCTCCCACTTCATTCCAGTAAACTGGAGTTCTGCACTTTTGACCATACAATGCTTCGAATGGTGCCATACCGATGCTGGCATGATAGCTATTATTGTAAGCGAATTCAATCAGTGGTAGATGTTTTTCCCAATGCCCCTTGAAATCGAGAACGCAAGCTCATAACATATCTTCTAGTGTCTGAATCGTGTGTTCAGATTGACCATCTGTTTGGGGGTGATAGGTCGTACTTATGTCTAGCCTTGTTCCCAGATATTCTTGGAAGCTCTTCCAAAACCTTGAGGTAAATCTCGGATCTCGATCAGAGATGATGGAGACTGGCATTCCATGTCGACTCACAATTTCCTTAACATATAACCTCACCATTTGATCCATCTTGTATGTATACTTTATAGCCAAAAAGTGTGCTGATTTGGTCAATCTATCGACTATGACCCAAATGGCATTCATCCCTCCAAGCGTGGTTGGTAAACCAGCTATGAAGTCCATCATGACAAATTCCCACTTCCACTTAGGGATTTCCAATGGTTGTAGCAGTCCGCTTGGTTTTTGATGTTCTGCTTTAACCCTTTGGCACATTAAGCATCTACTTACCCACTCAGCTATCTCGCTCTTCATGTTGGGCCACCAAAAGTTTTGTTTCAAATCCTGGTACATCTTCGTGCCTCCTAGATGAATGGAGAATTTTGAATTGTGGGCTCAGTGGAGAAGCTCTTGTCTCAATTCAGTTTTCGTAGGAATCCATATTCGACCTTCATATCGTAAAAGTCCATCGTTATGCATGAGACATTTGCCTTTCTCTCCCTTAATTAATATGTCCTTTTCTTCACAATGCTCTCCTTGTGCGACTTTAATGAGGTCGTGCAATTGAGGCCGAGCCCGAATCTCTTCTTCTATTTCCATCCTCTGGGCAGTGGTAAGTGTATACCGCCGTAAGCGTTCGAGTTCTTTTATGACATCTTCCTGGATGGTTATCACATTTAGTCTTTCACGACGGCTGAGCGCGTCTGCAACTACATTTGCCTTCCCAGGGTGGTAGTTGATGGAGCAATCATAGTCCTGAATCAACTCTAACCAGCGCCTTTGTCGCATGTTGAGTTCTTTTTGCGTAAATATATACTTCAAACTTTTGTGGTCAGTATATATTTCGCAGTTCTCACCGTAAAGGTAATGCCTCCAAATCTTTAACGCAAAAATGATTGTTGCCAATTCTATGTCATGTGTAGGGTATCATTTTTTGCAATCCTTCAGCTTCCTTGAGGCATAAGCAATTACCTTGTCCTGCTACATCAAAACTGCTCCAAGTCCTTGTTTTGACGCATCGCTGTAAATAACAAATTCTCCCTTGTCATCTGGTAGTGTCAGAGTAGGGGCTGTATTTAACCTCGTCTTCAATTCCTGGAAACTCTTCTCACAATCAGAAGTCCAACCGAATTTCACAGTCTTCCTTGTCAAGTTCGTCAAAGGTATGGCTAATTTGGAGAAGTCTTTAACAAACCTCCTATAGTAGCTTGCCAATCCTAAGAAACTCCTTACTTCCGTTGGGTTAGTTGGCCGAGGCCACCTTGTGATTGCTTCTATTTTACTGGGGTCCACTACGACACCAGTTTCGTTGATTACATGACCAAGAAACTTGACTTCCTTTAGCCAGAATTCACACTTAGAAAATTTGGCAAATAGTTGCTCTCTTCTTAGTGTTTCCAGCATTGTCCTTAGGTGTTCCACATGCTCTTTCGCCGTCTTCGTATAGATAAGAATGTCATCAATGAAAATGATGATAAACTTATCCAAGAATGGTTTGAAAATGTGATTCATCAAGCCCATGAAAGCTGCTGGCACATTCGTCAATCCAAAGGACATCACTAAGAATTCGTAGTGGCCATAACGAGTTCGGAATGCCGTATTCGGTATGTCTTCCTCTTTGATCTTTAATTGGTGGTACCCTAAGCGAAGATCAATTTTCGAGAAGTACCTCCCTCCTCGGAGCTGATAAAAAGGTCATCTATCCTTGGCAAGGGGTACCTATTCTTGATTGTGACCTTGTTCAGTTCTCGATAATCAATGCAGAGCCTCATCGATCCATCTTTCTTTCGAACGAATAGCACTGGCGCTCCCCATGGTGAGACGCTTGGTCTGATCAATCCTCGTTCTAAGAGTTCTTGCAACTGCTTCATTAGTTCCTTTAGCTCAAATGGTGCCATGCGGTAAAGGGCCTTGAAGATTGGCGCGGTATTGGGGATCAAGTTGATTTCAAAATCCATTTCTCTGTCCGGGGGTAATCCAGGCAACTCTTCTAGAAATACATCTGCAAATTCCTTAACAACAGGGACATCCTCGATCTTAATTTCATCTTTGTTGGTAACGTGCACATAAGCCAAGAAGGCTTCGCAACCCTTGCGAACCATCTTCCTTGCTTGGATCATGGTCAAGAATGGCGATGATTTCACCCTCTTGGTGCCATGGAACCAAACCTCTGCCCTTTAGGGAGAGCGTAGGACTACTTGCTTCTTGTTACAATCAGTGTTAGCCTGATATTTAAATAACCAGTCCATTCCTAATATTATGTCAAATTCTCCCAAAGGAAAAGGAATAAGATCAGCATGAAATTCATGCTGATCTATCTTCAAGGTGCAGTTGGGGTAGACATGAGAAATGTTTACTACCTCGTGATTGGCAACGACTACCTCTAAAGGATTAGGTAGACGCTCCGGCAGGACTAGCATGCTACTAGCTAATCGTTTAGAAATAAAACTGCGAGTAGCACCCGAATCAAACAACACATGTGTAGGTATGGAGTTCACTAGTAGTGTACCTGCCACAACATCGTCAGAAGCCACAGCATCTTGCACCGACATATTGTAAGTCCTTGCTTGTGGTCGCACGGGCACGGTGTTGGCTCCTGTCAGCATTGGTCTGCCACCTTTCTTTTGAGGGCAATTAGAAGAAATGTGCCCTTCCATTCCACATGTATAACATGTCCTTACTGTAGCGAGCGGTCTATTATTTTGCTGAGGTTGTTGTTGTGGTCTCCTTTGTGGTGGGACCGCGACAGGATTCAATGTTGGGCAGTTAGAGGACAAGTGTCCTGGTTGGCGACACTTGAAGCAAACATCATTCCCCCTCAAACATGGGGTTGAGCCATGGTTCTTCCCGCAATTTGAACATACCGTAGTTCTCCTTGCAATGCCATCCGATGGTTGCTCCTTCCATTTCCTCTTCCCACTATTGATCAAACTACTATTATGGTTGCTTCCTTCCTCCTTCTTCACAATCACACCACCAAAGTTCTGATGGTTTCCTTTATCATTCCCTTTCTTCCTGTCTCCCTTCTTGTTTTCTCGATTGTACTCATGTATCGTCTTATTGCTCCATTCTGCGATTCTTGCTTTTTCCACAACTGCGTCAAAAGTCTCTAGTTGGAAATTGCTACCTGCCTCAGGATCCAAGGGTTCAACCCTTGCTCAAATCTTCGGGCCTTTCTTCCCTCATCGCTCACTTGATGAGGAGCATACCTCATCAGTTCATTAAACTTTGCCTCATATTCATCCACCATCATGGACCCTTGCTTCAGGTTCAGAAATTTTAACTCCATTGCATTGGAGACACTAAGGGGTAAAATTTTTCCCTGAACTTCTAGGTGAATAGTTCCCAGGTTATCACTGTATCAGTGTCCCTTGCAGTTTCCTTTTTTGTCAGTTCCATTCTCTTGGCACCTTTCCACTAGTGGTTGGCTTCCTCTTTCAGCATGAAAGCCGCTTACTTGGTTTTATAATCTTCTGGCACATCTACTAGGTCGAAGGCTTTCTCAATCTCTTCTGACCAATATTGTGCTACAGTGGGTCCTCCTTTCCCATCAAAGGTTGGTGGGTTGATGCCAGTGAACTCTCGGATACATGAACCACGGGCAGCAGGCTTTGGCGGTTGCAGTGGTGGGGGAGCTGGTTGGTTCGCAGCCACAACTTCGTGAATAATCTGAAGAAATTGAGCTAGCGGGTTATCGTTTGCATTCCCTGTGGTATTGTTGTTGGCAGAATTATTGTCATTAACAGGGGGTGGTGGTGGAACATGTGAGGGCTTGCGGTTCATCCCAACCACCTCCTCTGAGCTGTCGTCCTCTACGACAACTTCGTCAGCATTATCAGCTTGGCTTTCTTTTTCTAAATGTGCCAAATTTTCAGACCTTGACAATTCGTTACGGAGATTTCTTCTTCCGGGTCTTCCTGGTCTCCTTCCTCTGGCCATAATCTAGTATTATATATGTAAAGAGTTAAACATCCTCCATGAAACATTCCATTCTTTATGTGGCTCAAGAATTTATAACTCAATAAAGTGAAAAGCATTAAGCAACACGTAAGCATTTAGATACATCAAAATATTTATCATTCATATAGGAGGCTGTCATAGACATCGCCCTCAAACATTCTTAAGCCCAACACAAGTCAAAATACAATATCGGGGCAAAATACATCTGTGATAGTCACAACAACCCAACAGAGTTCAAAACAAGCACAAAATAACCTCCACTTAAATTTTACATTAGCTTCTATAACTAATCCTCCTCGTCTTCTGTGTCCAATGATCCTTCACGTTCCGCCTCCCTTTCCTAATGTCGAGACTGTATACGTGTCTCCTCAATGCGGCACGCGCAGCGGTTGCTCATTTGCTCCAAACACGTCACCGTGGGATTAGCTGCTGCTACTGTTACCATTTGTGCATGCATCTCTAATGTCAGTCGATGGTACAGGCTTTGAGTTAACCAAAAAGAGGATTGCTATGCTGATGCTGCTGTGCGAAACCTAGTAATAGTGGCAGCCTGTCGTCGAACTATCATAGTGTGAGCTGCCAGGTGATGGTGAACTTTTGCACATACTCACATACTATTCTGTCATGGGTTAGTACTGACACCCGAGGTAAAGGCGAGGCGAGTCTAGGAGTATCCTGCCCTACTGTAGGGGCATCCTGCGCCATACCATAGTTACGGCTAAAACGATGACGTCGTACACTCTCCCGTGCTGTGTGGCGAATGTGCGGCCCCCGACGAATAGTAGAGGGTCTGACTTCTTGTGTTGGTGTTGGGGCAAGGCTGGGGCCCTCTTGCAATGGAGATGGTTGATGGCTGTTTGGTAATGCAGGAGTGAACAACGGAGCCTCTACACTAGGCTCCTTTTTCTCGTCGGATGAGACGTCGAAAACTGGGCTTTGTACCCTACGAAAAAGCGCGGGGGATCTAGAGCGATCTCTGGCCATCTACCTGAAATAATCCAAGTCAGTAATTTTAAACTTCTCAATAAAACAAAATGCAGCGATAAGTCAAAAAGGTAGTGCCTTAGTTTGCTCTTATCATTACTAAGCAGTCCTAATCTTAACTTGACTCTAATAAAACCTTAAATTTGGACCCATTAACATGCCTTAGTACTTCCATTATAGTGTCAACTGTTGGGTTTCGAAGGATCAAATGCAGTGGAAAAATACGATTTAAAATAAAACAAAACGAAACCTAAACCCGAGGATCTATGCGAAACAATTTAATACAGATAGTTTAAGTTTTTACCGATTAATTGTGCGAATCTGAAGCTTTGGTGAAGGTGTTGATAGTCTCCAAATCTTTAACGCAATCCAACAAGACAACGTCTCTACGGTATCCACACGAACACCCGTAAATCGTCTTACAATTCGAACAAGAAGAGTTACAGTACTAGCTGTATGATCTGTATCTCTTTTCTCTATCTCTTTTAACCCTAGTCTCTCTCTTATGAGTGGCTACGTAAAATGTTGGTTTGAGAGAATTGTTGATATATCATATATATAGTCTTTTATAGAGTAATTCCAAAACCTAATCTAATTAGGAGAATTATAATCCGAATTTTATATTTATTAGATATATATCTTTAATCAAGTCTCACTTAATTAATATATATATATATATATGTACAAATAAATATATATATTCGTATTTCCTTCCAAAGGACTCTACTTCATACAGATTACATATATAAATATATATGCATATAATTTAAAGCCATGATTTAATTAAATCAATCTTATTGATATATTAAAATCATTGACATTTAAATTATATCTCCTTGATGAATGTTCTTTGTGTGTGACCCTGTAGGTTATTATTACGTTGACAATAATTTTTAATCATATTATAAAATTATAAACAGTGAGCGACATCTAGTAATACATCACTGTTACCCAAGTAATAATAAAGTCATAGATTCGACGTTACCTTTCGTGACCAATGTTTCAATGTAACTTAATCCTTTTAACCATGATATCTAAGATTGAATTCAAGGCATGGATGTGTCATCCTCTTCATAATTTAATCTTAATTTTCTTGATCAATGAGTAAACTATATGAAACAAATCTCTATTTGAGCATGGCCATGCATTTCATAGTTTCACTCAATCAAGAGGCCTATAGATATCACCCCTAATTTATAGGAGGGTTAAATTCCATCTACATCATTCCCATTTCTCACATAACTCATTATGCATCCAACAATCACCTTTATCGTCCACCCGGTTAAAGGTGACTTTTGATAATGTCAAAACGCATAACTCCTTATGTAGAAATGTCATGACTTCAGGTCGAAGGACCATTACATCATTGTCACTATGAGAATTACTTATGACACATAGCATAACGCTCCATGTAGAATTCTCATGGTGGGTCTGTCCAGTACAATGTTCTTTAACATGTACCTATGTATCAACTTAATATATCTCGTATATATTTATGACCAATGAGATATGGTCATCAGTTAATCCACATACTAGTCTCAATGTATTATTGTTGTCCCACTGACAATGATACTCGACTAGGGACATTTAAGAATAATGATACATTACATACTTATATGATCTCATATTCAAGTCACATACTTGAATCCATATAATTAGTATCATTCTTCTAAGGACATTTATTATGTTAACATTTATATAACGCAGTAAATAAAACATAATAAAAGAAATTATCATTTAACCAAAATATAACATAAATATAGTGTCAAAATCATTATATAATTGGCCACTAGGGCATACACTCTAACATCAACTTCCTAAATTCCCTTTGCTTGAGGAATTCTGGGACATACCACAGTATTCCCTACTCTTGGATGCAGCTTACGGGCAGTGTTTCCTTACGAATCACTTATGGCCGTAACTGGGCTCTAATACCAACTATGACAACCCCAAAATCCCTTACTAGATCAGGGCTTCGTCAAAAGAAGGAAAAGATAACCATACATCCATTCATAGTATAAATACTGGATAAAGGCAATATTTATGAGTCATTACAACCCAAAAATAATACAATTACAGCGGAAGCTATTTAATCTTTGTAAATTACAATTCAAAGATCATTACAACTTCTAACATCTTTCTTCCTTCCTTCCTCAGCGATATAATAAAAAGAACTAACTTAGTAGTCGATCATCTTTGTTTTCCCCTTATCAGAGGGTTCAGCCTTTGCATTGTGTCCTGCAAGACATTTAAGTTCAACAAGAGTGAGCGATTTACGGCCAACAAGTATATAAACAATTTAGAGGAATAATCTAAAATATTTAAAGAAGTTCAATTTTGTTTGTGAGGCTCAGTGAAACAATACTAATGCCTCGGAAATCCTTGAAGAATCTTTAGGATTACTGATGATAAGCAACGTGTAATCCTTCTTGAAGAAAGACAGGTATGCACCTGTGTACATTTTCTCAAAATATCCATCGGGGGCTAAACCCGTTGGATCTGCTAACCATACAGTACACAGCTGGCCTAACTATGATTGCATGATCCTACCTTGTGTGAATGTACGTAGTCACTTATAATTCCTCTAGGTTAGGTGAAGAACAAATCAGCACCTTTCCTTTCCTCTAGCCAACCATGTGGCATAACCCATATAAGGGACATATCATTCTCATTTATTCGCACAGATATAAGATTTAGAATTAGCTAAAAATCAAAGCTCAGTTATATCCACATATTATCATTTATATCATGCTAGTGGAATTTAAAGCATAGCATGCTCATTCTTAAAAACAATTGAAACATATAATCAAGTCTTGCACATATATCGAATCAAATGATACTGCGTTAAATTGAAATAGGCATTAGATTGAATGTATATACTTGCCTCGGTCCTTTGCACTCAATCAAATTCAATTTACTCGTGAGTGAAAAATTCTGTAAAAATATACATACCACAAGATGAATTTAATTCCTTGATTACAGTATGGGAGAAAATGCACATGTGATGTCCTTAAACTTTTTATTGTCTCAATTTTATATAAAAACTGTTGAGGCTAAATAATTAATTAAAACATCTTAAAATAATTTAAGAAAATAATATTTTATAGTTTCAAAAACAAACTGTGCATCAGGGAATTAC
>CM025782.1:9976608-9987677 GCA_014636745.2 Centella asiatica
GAACTGATGAAGGAAAGAAAGGAATGAATGAAGGAAAGAAGGAAGACGTTTGAAGAGTTGATGAAATTTATTTTGTTATTAGGAAATGATGTAATAGCTTCCGCTGTAATTACTTAATTCTTGGGTTGTACTAACTCTTAAATGCTGTTTTTATTCTGTATTTATTTAGGAATGGATGAATGGTTATCTTTACCTTCTTATGATGATGCCCTAGTCCGGTATGGGATTATGGGGTCGTCACAAGGGCGGTGGTTAATCTTTTCTTTAATTCTTGAAAACTTCTCTCACAAGCTGGAGTCCAGATATATTTTTCTGTTTTCCTTGTCAAATTCATTAATGGAACTGCTATCTTAGAGAAATTTTGAACGAATCGACCATAGTATCCTGCTAACCCTAGAAAACTTCGCACTTCAGTAGGTGTCTTTGGTTGTGGCCCATTTATGATAGCTTCAACTTTTATGGGATCAACCAAAATTCCAGATTCATTGATCACGTGTCCTAAAAATTTCACTTCTCTTAACCAAAATTCACACTTTGAAAATTTGGCATAAAGTTTTTCTTGTCTCAATGTCACCAGTGTTATTCTCAAATGTTCATCATGTTCTTTTCTTGTTTTAGAATAGATGAGAATGTCATCTATAAATACAATGATGAACTTATCCAAATATGGTTTGAAAACTTGGTTCATCAAATCCATAAAAACAACAGGGGCATTGGTGAGTCCAAAAGGCATTACCACAAATTCATAATGACTGGGACATCCTCAACCTTGATCTTTAATTGATGATATCCTGATCTTAAGTCAATCTTTGAAAAGTACTTTGCTCTTTTAAGTTGGTCGAACAGATCATCAATCCTAGGTAAGGGATATCGGTTCTTCACTGTTACCTTCTTTAATTCCTGATAGTCGATACATAACCTTAATGATCCATCTTTCTTCTTTACAAATAAAACAGGTGCTCCCTAGGGTGAAACACTTGGCCTAATAAATCCTTGGTCTAACAACCCTTGTAGCTGTATCATGAGTTCTTTTAATTCTGAAGGGGCCATCCTATAAGGAGCTTTGGAAATTGGAGCAGTTCCTGGCACTAGCTCAATTCCAAATTCAACTTGCCTATCTGGGGGTACACCTGGTAACTCCTCAGGAAACACATCTCCAAATTCTTTCACTGTGGGGATATCTGAAATCTTTAATCCTGCCATCTTTGTATCACAAACATAAGCTAAAAATGCTTCGCATCCCTTGCGTAACATCTTATTACCTTGAATCATTGTAAGAAGATGAGAGGGTTCAGTAGACTTATATCCATGGAATAACACTCTAGTACTGTTTGAGGGTGTTCTTAGGGAAAACTTCTTTTCCCTACAATCTATGTTAGCTTGATATTGATGTAGCCAGTCCATGCCTAGTACTAGATCAAACTCTCCCAATGGAAAAGGTATTAAGTTTGCAGGGAAGTCATACTTTCCTATTCTTATAATACAATTAGATAATACATTCTTGGCAATGTATACCTCTTGATTAGCCACTATAACTTCTAAAGGTGTTTCTAAACATTCAGGAGCAAAATTCATATCCTTGAGAAGACGTTCAGATATGAAAGATCTAGTCGCACCAGAATCAAATAAAGCATGCACTTCAACTGAATTAACCAATATCGTACCTGAAACCACGTTTTCAGACAGTAGTGCGTCCTGCGCAGTCATATTGTAAGTCCTAGCTTGTGGTCAGCTAGCTACCATACTAGGTCCTGTCAATGGGGGCTTACCCTGACTCTTTTTCTAAGGGCATGAAGTGGAGATGTGGCCTTCCTGACCACAACTAAAGCATTTCCTTGTAGCTCCAGTTGCACGACTAACTCCTTGTGGTTGATAATATTGCGGAGGATACCTTGGTTGGGAAACCATTGGTGCCTGACTTGGGCAATTGATGGCAGTATGACCAGATCGATGACATCTAAAACACAAATCAGTTCCTACTAGACACTGAGAAGTTTCATGGTTCCTTCCACATTTGCCACAAATTACAGTCCTCCTTTTATTCTCACTCAAGTCCGTACTGAAATTCCTTTTCCTATTATTATTATACATGTTTCCTTCCTCTTGTTTCACCATGACCGAACTGGTTTTTGGTTTTCCTTATCCTCCAATCCTTTGACTAAAATTGTTATTAAAATAACTCCCTTTCCTTTTTCCTTCCTTACGTTTCTCCCAATTAAATTCCCGAAGCAGCTTGCCACTCTTCTCTGCTACCTTTGACCTTTGAACAACTTCAGCATAGTTGTTTAGACATAAAATAGCAATCTTATCATGAAACCATGGATTCAAACCATGCTCAAACCTTCTTGTCTTTCTTCTCTCAGTATCTACCAAATGCAAGGCATACCTTTGTAGTTCATTAAACTTCTTTTCATATTCTTCCACAGTCATGTTTCCTTGTCTTAATTCTAGAAATTGGTTTTCCAGCTCATCTGTAGCACTGGTTGGAAAATATTGGTTATAGAAAAATTCTTTAAACTAGGACCAATGAAGACTTGATCAATTTCAGGAACTGCTTGTTCATTCCTATTTGCCAATCTCCTGGTCATTTCTAATCGTTCAGTATTTTCCCACCAATAACTAGCTTCTTCTTTCAATAAATATATATGTAGCATATTCCGTCTTAAGGTCATCATTTACTCCAGCAATACGAAAAACTTTTTCTATTTCCTTCATCCAAATTTGAGCGGCAGTGGGACCTCCATTACCATTAAAAGTAGGTGGACAACTATTGGTAAAATCTTTAAATGTTATCCTTCTAGGTTGAACCTACGGTGGAAGTTGGTTATTGTTACTTTGGTAGGCTTCCTTAATCATATTTACCAATAAAACAATAGGATTCTCCTGATTATTATTTTCTTGGTTGTTGTTCAGATTGGGGTTTTCTTGATCAGCTTGGTTGTTAGCTTAACAGGTTTAGGGTCTTCCTTTTAGGGCCATTTCCTATAAATTGAGAAAATAAAATCTTACTATTGAAAATTCTCTTTTTCTTCTTTAAAGAATAACATATATGAAATGACAAGGAAATTCTAAATTAAGCCATCAATATATATATATATATATATAGATATTTATTAAGTAACAAAAGTTACATTATAACAAATTTGTACATCAAAGCTTCCTTGCTACAAAATTCAACAAAACATAACAACATTGACTACTACCAGTGCCTAATACAGAGGTTGGGAATCATGTTCACTCATTATTCTGCGTGCAAAACGACACGCTCCCTCAACCTTCTCTATAAGGTTATATATCAATTGATCTCGATCTGCCATAGAGGGCTGCATAAGCCTGAGATAATTACTAACTGAGATCACAACTTCTGTTAGAGTTTCAGTGAGAACTAAGGACACATCCTGAAATGATACTCTCCAAAGATCCAATAGTCTACTAGTCCTTTGATGGGTCAACGACTGACGCATCATGGTGGTATTACGCATCGCCAACTCTACTTGTGTCATACGGATTCTGCGTTGAAGGTAAAAACAGAATCCATTAGGGAATGGCAAGGGTACTGGATTTTCTGGTGGTGGTACAGCGGGTGCAACATTTGATAAGGTAACTAGGGTAGAGACAGCATGTGTAGTGGCTGACACCATAGGTAGTGTCTGCCTATCAGCAAGGGAACCTCTTATTTGAGAAGGACCCAAAGATGGAGAATCTTTTTGATCATGGGGTGAGGAAGGACTCTTCATATGAACTGAGAAACTTGAACCCTCAACCGGATTGGTTGGGTTCTATTTATTTCCTTCAGGATCTACAGAGTTTTCATCATGTTTATCAGAACCTCAGGGTATTTCAAAACGAAAAACCTGAGTTGGTTTATTTACTCTTTTGCGAGGAGTCACTCGCCAACATGCACCTGACCTCCCACGGTTGATATTTAAAAGATGGTGTCTACTAGGGGTATGCTCCTTCTCTAAGCTTTTAATTATAGGTGCCTTGCCCTTATCTACATGTCCTGGAGTAGGTGGGTTCATCTATAAAAGAAACATAACTTAAATTAAAATCAACTTAAAATTTATAAAAAGGATTTAACATACATACTAATACTATAACAGGGTGTACAATATATTCAAAGTGAATTGTCCTATCTCATAACCTTATATCTTATTTAATATAATAGCCTACAAACAGCCGAGAATTAGCCTAGGCATCTATTTCCTATTCTTCGTACAATCATTTCCTTATCCTACTAAATCCCAAATTCTATTTTCCAGTAGAGAACATGTCTCATAACTGGTGCTTGGCTCTGATACCAACTGTGGCGGCCCCGAAAATCCCCCAAAGCTGGGCCTCGGGCACTGTCAGCAATATGGGTAACAGACCCCCAAGGTCCCTAAGCTGGAACCCCGAGCTCCGCCAAGAAACACAAAACAACAACTCAAAAGCGACAGATACATCATAGCCAAGCATTTAATAATCATATGAGAATATATTCTCAAATACAAGATTTACAAAACTTAGAAGTTTACAACCTCTTACAAAAACCTCAAAATTTAGTAAACAGACTGCAGCGGAAACAAAACTTTAGATGGCCCATCTGGCCTTTCAACCTAAACATTTCTATGACGACCTTCCATTTCACTTTCCCTCTAAAGGCCAACCATAGGAGAGAAATCAAGAAGCTCTCACTATGCCATTTTCTCTTTTCCTTTATTAGGCGACTCGGCCTTCATGACATAACCTGTAAAACATTTCATAACATTCCACATGAGCGTTTACGCTCAACAAGTATATATTCATAAGCAGGAACAGATATTTCAAAAGCTTTAATATTCATTGAGGTTTGGCGAAGCAATGCCAACACCTCCTGATAAATCAATAAATATGTATCATTTAGAGTTCCCGAGTCATATAAAAGGTTAACCCTCTTACAATAAATCAAGATTCGTCCTCTCTTCATCAGATAATGCATCACCTGACCAGACTGATCATTATCTGACTTCTTTTAACAATCAAATTTCATCCCAGATGGTCAGTCCCAATGTACCCTGCCCATGAAGTCTTCCCCCGTGACGAGATTTGGGAATTCCAATAGGATTGACAGCTGCTAAATACTCTGTGCAAAATTCAATGGCCTCCTCAACTGAATATCCTTCAACTATACTAGCTTCCGGCCGATATCGGTTCCTCACATATCCTTTCAATATAGCCATTCTTCTCTCAAAAGGATACATATACCGCAAATATACAGGGCCACATAATTTAATCTCTCTAACTAAATAAATAACCAAATTTACCATAATGTCAAAAAATGAAGGTGGAAAATACATTTCAAATTGACATAGTGTGACAACAATATCAGTTTGTTTAAAAGAACCAATATCAGTTTGTCCTTTAAAAGAACCGACGCAAATACCGTTTGTTTTATTTACCATAATGCCACCGTTCTACTATATGCAACAGTTCTATTAAAGAACTGACGCAAATAAGGCGACGCATAAGTCGGTTTCTGTACTAGTGGCTCCCTACATTTTTAGAAATTAAATAACAATGTTAAATTATATTAATGAACAAGCTAGCAAAGGAATCTACCTAATAACAATGTTAAATTATGTTCTTACTCTTCGAAGTACGGCGCTAAGATGAATTTCTTCGACTGACAACCTAGCAAAATATTTGTTATGTATCGAGTTGTGCCATCTGGATCATTTATTGCATTTGCTAGTTGACTCGGACACATGAATCCAAAGGAATGTACATCAGATTCCTTAGACATCTCCTTCACGTACCTACAAATGTAATACACAAATTAAATGTTAGTAAGTTTATAAATTAAACTTGTATCAAAATAAAAGATAAATGTACCTGTATGAAAATTATAGTCTCCCCTCATTAAAATTTGTATCACACTTACATTCAATCATTCCATTCTACAAAATTGTTGTACATCCTCACTCGAGACATAAATAGATTGTTCTACTTCCCTCAGAGCATCTACGCAAATATCATAATCTAAAGGAACTGAAATTAAGTCATTTGCGGAAGCCATCGTCATAATAAGACTATGTAAACGTTGACATTTTTCACTCAATTTGAGATCTAATGTTGACGACCCTTTGCTATAAACTTGATTTTTTTGGCCGGGTGGGGACCGAGGCGCTTTACCCTTCTCCGGTAAGATGGGATACTAATTAGGTATAAAGTTAAACAATAACATTTACATCAATTAAATGAATTGACAACAATCATTTATAATTAATAATGTTAATTTGAAATTTGTTACCTGCCCCAACATTACAAGTTGTTTAGGCCACTGAACAAAGCTACCAGTAGCGTCACTTACTCTTTTATGTTCACTAGTAGGCACGGGAAGGGGAGCGAGTTGAAATTCTACAAAAACATCATCAATGGATACTCTCACATCGTGTGACTCCATTTGCTGACCATGAACAACATCACCCGTAGAATTCGGTGGAAAAATAGTCCCTCTAGTCACAACCACTCTACTGGTCTCAGAAAGGATCACACATAGACGGCATGGAGTCAGTTTCTATGTTAATGACATATAAAAACTATTCAGTTAGGATCATATATGGCACTTATATGATAACTTGTGATTTAAAGACTGAAAAATGAGTAAAAATAAGTATACCTTTATTTCTAAGATAGGATCCACCGAGTGGCAGCTACTTTGAATCACTTCATTTGTTGGAGTATTCATTTTCACCCCGAAAGAGTCAGCTGAAATAGGCATACCCATCTGGCTAATATGATTCAAAATGCCCGTAATCTTCGCATTCAGTGTACCAATGACTTCTTCGTACTTCATATCCATTTGCGTCATTTGTACTTGGTACTCCTCCCTCACTCTATTTGTGACTTTAGTTTCTATTTCTTGAGTAATCATAGTCAACTCATCCATTGATATTACGCTGCTATGAGACTTGCCTCTTTTAGTCCTAAATACATCTCCTACGCAAACTGTTCCTCCAACCCCTCTGACACACCCGCCATGCTCTTTCTTTCCAAGTGCACATGACAATATGTTATCATGACCAGGAGGAGTCCATGAACCTTGAGAGGCTTTTTCTTTCCATTCCACCTGAACCAAAATCAATTTAATGATTAATATTTAAGCATATATGTAAATATAAATCTCTGTACTAAATACTCTTACCATTTTCTTAATCACATCCCTAGTCTCCTCTTTCGGAAAGTAATAACCATCACCTTCATCCCTCTTCCTAACCCTCGCCCGAGTCCAATCGTAACTACAATCAGTTCGATCATTTGATATAATTGATGAATTAATGGATTCGGAAGAAGGTAAAGAATCAATAAGGTCATCAACCATCCATTTAGTTTTTTTGGATGCATATCCAATTCTTCCAAGATAATGTGGATACTCATTCAATTTCTGGTTCTCCCTTGCCTTGTCACTTTTAGTCTGTTATAAAATGAAAACATGATGTTGTAGTAAGTGAAACAATCATATCACAAAAATCAGTAATATACAATAAAATTTATACAACTAATATACCTGAAATTCTTCACTTGTATGATCATTCTTGAATTTATCCCATTGCTCTTTAGTGATGAAGTCATAGGACTCGCAGGGGTCCTTGTCTACACGCAAGTACCGGCAGACTAATTTAGACTTGAAATCCCTCCAAATTTTTCCAATAGATTTTAATGTGTCCTTTTTTCTCACATCATCCTTTATATTCCACTCAGTCTGAAATAGTAAAATAATGCATATAAGAAACTTGTATATAAACTTGAACGGCAATATATGTTAAAACAACTAAATCTTCTTTTCAATTCGTACGTACCTTAATGTCTTCCCATATCGTATCCTTTAATCCATCACTTACTAAATCCCAACTACAAATATTAATATCCACTTGCACTCTAACTACTGCTCCTATATACTACTTGAATTCAACAGCATATTTTCCAATTGGATAACCATATTGATCATCAAACTCAATAACTTTCTCGAATTGTTTATTCGCAGACTTCTCTTTCAATTTTTTGCATGATGTTGGACCTCTAGTTTTTTTAGTAGGTCTTTCACTCGAACTGCGCTGGTCCATGATATATAGCTGTTGCATTACACAAAATAAAATAGACAATGTCAAAAACACAACCAACATAAGCATACAAACTCACTTTACATTACTGAAGAAACAGAAATTAAGAACAATAGCTACAGAAACAGAGGTCAATTTTTTACATAATGTTTTCAAAACCCCTAAAGAAAATTTTCAGGTTTCATGGTTAAGGTATGTCGCCGGTTTCTTTGAGGGTTTTATAGTGTTAATTATAAATTCTTGTTGACTCGAACAGATTTAGAATGTTTCTGATAGTTTAATGGACCAATGTAATTGATATGTTTCTGATATTGTTAATATTATCAAATTGACGCTATAGGTTGGTCAATGTCATAAAAAATAACAAAATAACACATAAGTAAAGGACAGAGCATGTAGCAAGCTGTTTCAGATTATATGCATCACTAATGCAGCCTTGACCTGGTTGCACTAGACCTCAGACAAATTCAAGTTCAGACAAATGGAAAATCCCCTATAGTCCAACTTTTCTTTAATTTGCGATTTTTGAGCTATTTCTACACCTTCTAATTTTTTACTTGTGGAAAAAGCTTTCGGATTTCTATGAGTTAAAATTTATAGAAAAGAAAATAATAATAACAAATGTTTTGTTCTTTCCTGGTGGTGCAAGTGCGAACAATGTATAGCAACTGATAAAGATGTTAAAAGTGCAAACAATGTATAGCAAAGATGCGAACAATGTATAGCAACTAAAAATAGCAATTGAATAATGTATAGCAACTGAATAGCATAACGTCAGAGGCAGAGGACATGCATGTATCTCTTAATAAAACATTCAAATGGTAACACCAAAATATACCAGGAAATGAACGGAATGGACGGTATTGACATTTTTTTTGTACATCGATGTTACAAAGAATCTGTTGATCGGGAGATTAGGGTTTTCAAAATGATTTGCAGGAGCTTTTTTCAGATTATGCCGTGCAATGGAAATGAAAAGCCGGTAATATGTATTTGTAGGGACGGTGGCATACTTGTAATTAAACATATAACTTTTTTGTGTCGGGACTTTTAAAGCACCGACGCAAATGTTAAACTATTTGCGTCGGGCCTTTTAAAGGACTGATGCAATTTCAAAACTATTTGTGTCGGGTCTTCTAAAGCACCAACACAAATATATATACATAAATTTTTATTTTTTATTTTTTTCATGCAGGGATTATTTGCGTCGGGCCTTCCCTCAGACCAACGCAAATAACCTTTACTTTAAATTTTAACTTTTTTTTTATTTTTTTTCCTATTAGACTATTTGCGTCAGGCCTTTTCCTCCACCAACGCAAAAAGGTGGACGCAATTATTAGATTATTTGCATTAGGTTTTCTAAAGCACCGACGCAATTGTACATACATAATTTTTTTTTCAGGCAGGGGTTATTTATGTCGGGCCTTCACTCGGACCGACGCAAATAACATTTACTTTCAATTTTAGGATTTCTTTTTTTTTTCCTATTAGACTATTTGCGTCAGGCCTTTTCTTCAACCGACGCAAAAAGGTAGACGCAATTATTAGACTATTTGAGTCAGGTTTTCTAAAGCACCGACACAATTGTATATACATAAATTTTTATTTTTTGTTTTTACATGCGGGGGTTATTTGCGTCGGGTCTTCCCTCCGACCGACGAAAATAACCCGTCAGGCCTTTTCTACCGACACGGTTAATTTTTTTTTCATTTTTCCTATTTAACTATTTGCGTTGTATCTTTTTTTCCGATCGACGCAAATAATATCTTTTGCGTCATATCTTTTAAAGCACCGACGCAATTTAATTTACATTTTTTTTCTTTTTTTCCTATTAATAGACCACTACGCTGTATAATTACAATGCACACTTTGTTGTATGATTGTTTCCAAGAACTACCTCCCAAAATCAACCTTTTCATGTATATAAAATTGACTTGATAAATCAAGCAGCTACAACTATTGGAATATTAAAACAAATTAAAATTTACAATAATTTGCTCATTGATATTATTTGCAAATTTGTAATTACAACTTCTTTAATGTACAAATTTGAAACACTGGTCACTTAGTTTCCATGATCAATCCATAACCCTTCACCATGGTCATTACGTATGTAGTTTGTTTCTACATTATCGTCACCATACGGGGTAGGTAGACCCATAGTGTGACGACCCCAAAATCCCTCACTGGATCTGGACTTCGTCAAGAGAAGGAAAATATAACCACATATCCATTCTTATAATAAATACTGAAAGAAACAGTATTAAAGAGTTATTACAACCCAGAATATTACATATTCAGCGGAAGTTAAACTGTCTCTATACTATAATACAAAACATCACTTTTGGATCTTCTTCTTTACTTCCTTTCTTATCGGCACTACAAAGGGTTTGCCTAACTCAGTAACCGATCATCGTTGCCTTTCCCTTGCCCGAGGGCTCAACCTTTATATTCTGTCCTGCAAGGCGTTAAAATTCAACAAGAATGAGCGATTTACGCCCAGCAAATATATATATAATTTGGGAAAGCAAATCCGGAATGTTTCAAAGAAATTCAATTCTGTTGAGAGGCTTGGTGAATCAATACTAATGCCTCAGAAATCTTTAAGGAATCTTTAGGATTACTGATGATAAACAATTGTGTAATCCTTCTTAAAACAAGCATAACTTCCTTGAAGTAAAAATATCCATCGAGGCTAAAACTGCTGGATCTGCTAACCATACGGTATACAGCTGGCCTAGTTGTGCCCGTATGATCCCTCCTTGTGTGAACGTATGTAGTCACATAATATTCCTCTAGGTCAGGTGAAGAACAAATCAGCACCTTTCCTTTCCTCTAGCCACTCATGTGGCATAATCATTTAAGGAACATAGCATTCTCATTTATTGCACAGATATAACATTGAAAATTAGCTGAAAGAGCAAAGCTTCTTTATATCTATGCACTTTCAATCATGTCATGCCAGCGAAAATTAAAGCATAGCATGCT
>CM025782.1:9987687-10080686 GCA_014636745.2 Centella asiatica
ACATAAGATTGTGAATATACTTGCATCAACTTGCAATAAACATAAGACTAATGACGTCATCTTAATTCTATCGGAGACTAAGGATTACGTCATCGGAGACTAACTTCTCATCAGAGACTAATAACGTCATCAGGGACTAAACTTTAGCTTGTCGGAGACTAAAGCTGACGTCATCCGAGAGTAAATAACCCGTCAGGGACTAATGACGTCATTGGGGACTAAACTTTAGCCTGTCGGAGACTAAAGCTGACGTCATCATCAGAGATTAACAGAATATCTCATCAGAGACTAAGTATATCTCGTCAGAGACTAACAATATCTCGTCAGAGACTAGGAATATCTCGTCAGAGACTAACAATATCTCATCAGAGATTAACCGCATCTCATTAGAGATTAACAACATCTCATTAAAGATTAACAACATCTCATTAGAGATTAACATTAGAGCTTGCTTCTGATACGATGGAAGACCTATCATGCTCAAACTCAGCTTATGATGTCTTATGAAGATGCAAAAGAATAAGAACTTAGTATAAATCTTTGATGCTATGCACGAAAGAAACTGAGTAGGGTTCCAGATTCTTACCTCTTTGTTCTTAAGGGTGAAATCAAAGCTGGTCTGAAAATAATTTCCGAAAAAAAAAGAGCTTGGAAATTTATGGAGACGATATGTTTAAGCGAAACTCTTTAAAAGAGAAATTTTGGTAAAAGAGTTAAAATTTCATCTCAAATGTGGTATTTATAGAGTTCAAGAACAGTAAACTAAGGTTACGCATTGGAATAAAACGATTGGTTAATTTGGACGGTAAAACGGCTATTCATCATGACTTCTTGACAGCAAACAGCTGCTGTCCTACATGCATGAAAACTTAGCCACCTAAACAGTTTCTAATCAAATACGTAATCACCAATGTTACGTAACCCTCTCCTCTTCCTCCATGCTGTTCAATATAATCTTATATGGGATTTGCTAATCCCCTTTTATACCTTTTCAAGGAACTTAACCTCATCATCATGGATATCACATCATCATAAAAATTTTCATTGTAGATATGAATTTATCATTCATACTTAAAAAGCAATCTTTCATGAAAAAAAATATAATAATGCAAAATAAAATTATTTCTTATCATAAAATACATTTAAAATTTTCGGGTTCTCACACATAGAGAAAGGAAGATTCTCATCAAATTGGTTATACTTGTCTTCATCAACAACATCATCAATACCAAGAATATTTCTCTTGCCTTGAACAACAATTGAACACTTAGGATCGGCAGGGTCTTGGATATAAAATACTTGTTTTACTTGCGTTACGAGTATAAATGGGTCATCCACGTGACCCCACTGAGAAAAATCTATCAAAGTAAATCCTAAGTCATCCTTTCTAACACCACGTCGTATATCAATCCAATTACAACGAAAGAGACCAATCTTGAAATCTCAGTACTCAAGCTCCTAAATATCTTCAATCACCCCATAGTATGAGTTTTTCACATCTTTCAATCCTGAAGATTTGCCTCTACAAAATTCTATTGATGAAGCTTCCACGATAACTCCACTATTTTGCATAGTGCTCTTTCCATCTTGACCCTGGGTGTAAAAATTATATCCATTAGCATCATAACCTTCATAAGATCTCACAAGCGTGTTGGGGCCATATGCTAACCATTTTATCGTATTAGAAACGACATTTGGTGTATCTAACAACTGGCACATTACACGGTCTTTAAACCATCGAACAAATGAGCGATTATGTTTAGTTGTGACCCAAATGCCACTTTTTGAAAGATTCTGCCTCCTAATCAAATTTACATGACAATCTAAGTAAGGATGAACTTCAGTTATGTGTTGCAGGACAAAGAGATGCTCTCTATCGCGCAGTTCACACCCAGGAGATATCCATTTGGATCCCAATGTACCCTCACCATGAAGTCTTCCCTCATGACGAGATTTGGAAATTCCAATTGGATTGACAGCTGCTAAATACTCTGTGCAAAATTCAATAGCCCCCTCAACTGAATATCCTTCAATTATACTAGCTTCCGACTGATATCGGTTCTTCACATATCCTTTTAAGATACCCATGAATCTCTCAAAAGGATACATATACCGCAAATATACCGGACCACATAACTTAATCTCTCTAACCAAATGAATAACTAAATGTACCATAATGTCAAAAAATGAAGGTGAAAAATACATTTCAAACTGACATAGTGTGACGACAATATTAGCTTGTAATTTATCCAACGTGATAGGTTCAATGACCTTGCTGCAGATGGCATTGAAGAAAAAACAAAGTTTCATAACAACAAGTCTCACGTGATTCGACAATATCCCTCGAATTGCAATTGGTAATAGTTGTTGCATTAACACATGATAATTGTGTGACTTCATACCCAGCAGTTTCAAATCCTTCATCGACACAAACCTTTTGATGTTTGAAGAATATCCATATGGAACCTTTACACCAAACAAACACTTACAAAAATCAATTTTCTCTTTTTTACACAAAGTATAACAAGTTGGAGGTAGATATATACGCTTCTCCGATTCTTGTGGTGCTAACTCTAGTCGTATACCCATTTCTTTCATATCTTTTCAAACTTTGATCCCGTCCTTTGTCTTTCCCGGTATATTCAACAATGTCCCAACAATACTATCATAAACATTTTTCTCAATATGTATAAAATCAAGACAATGTCTAACTTGTATGTGTTCCCAATATGGGAGATCCCAAAATATGTATCTCTTCTTCCAAAGATTCTTCTTCTTAGGAGGTTGATACAACTTTCCAAATACAACATCAATATCCTTAACCCGCTCAAAGACTTCTTTCCCAGTTAAAGGCAAACTGGCTTCTCAAGTCTTGATATGTCCATCAAAAGTCTTTTTCATCTTAAGATAAGGGTGATCACAAGGAAGAAATGTTCGGTGACTCATAAACACATTTTTCTTGCAGTTATTTAGACGGTGGTCAATAGTAGCATCTTCACAAATTGGATATGCTTTAGCTCCTTTGACAAGTTTCCATAAGCAGGAAAATCATTTATGGTGCAAAATAACATCGCACGTAATGTGAAATCCATATGAGTATTTGAATCGAACACCGTCACACCTTCATCCCACAAAAGTTTTAAATCTTTAATAAGCGGCTGAAGATAAACATCTATGTTATTCCCAGGTTGTTTAGGCCTTGAGATTAACAAGGACAACATAATATACTTGCACTTCATACACAACCATGGAGGCAAATTATAAATCACCAAAAGAACTGGCCAAGTGCTATGTTGACAGCTTAAAGTGCCATAAGGATTCATCCCATCCGTACAAAGTCCAAGCCGTAGATTCCTAACTTCTCCACCAAATTCAGAAAACTTTCCATCAATGGTTCTGCATTGTGGAGAGTCACTCGGGTGTCTAAGCATCCCATCTAATTTCCTCCTTTCTGCATGCCACCTCAAATGTTTTGCATCTTTTGCATTTGCAAATAGGCGTTTGAATCGTTGCACTATGGGTAAATACCAAACCGCCTTGGTAGGAGCCCTTTTTTTTATCATCCTTAGAAGAATCATTACCCTCTCGCTTGTACCGAGATGCTCCACATTAGGGACGTGTGTAAATGTTCATTCTTATTTTGAAACAACACACGGTCATTTAGACATGCATGTATCTTCTTCACGTCCATACCTATAGGACACAACATCTTCTTTGCCTCATATGTGGAAGTGGGAAGCTCGTTATTCACCGAAAGTATTTCTTGTAAAAGTTTTAACAATTCTGTAAAACTCTTGTCACTCCATCCATTCTTTACTTTCAACTTGCACAACTTCAAAGTTGTTGACAACCTTGTTAACTCGTCGCTGCACCCGGGATACAAAAGTTTCTTAGAATCGCGGACCAAGCTCTCAAATATATTCGGTTGTGGCATCATATGGTCTTGCAGATCTTGTATCATATCTTCCACCCTATCAATGTCCACATCATCTTCGTCATTATCGACCGATTTATCGCACTCGGTTGCATAATTCCCCGTTGAGCTACCAGTCATATCAGAGTCTATTCCCTCACCATGCCAAATCCACTTCGTATAACCCTTCTTAAAACCCCGACGAAATAAATATTCACGCACTGTCTCTACGCTAGAATATTTTTTTAAATTACCACAAAGGCGGCACGGGCACACAATCATCTTTTCTTTTTCCTGTTCCTTTATGTTTTTTTGATGTTCAACCGCACATGTAATAAACTCGTTAAACCCTCTCACATATGTGTCATTGGCACGCAATATATTGTACATCCATGTTTGACGATCCATGTATAACTAAGTAAGCACAACAATTGTACAGATAAATCAAATGCGGACACACAATAGTTTGAGCATACACACTGATATTTTAAATAATGCCTGTAATAAATGTATTATTTTAATTAACAATGACTTACAGTACAATGTAGCTTGCTGGGCCGGACACACGGAAGAACGAAACCTGCAAAACTCAGCCAAGCAACCCGCCGAAGACGAACTACCTCTCCCTCCTCTCTTACGAACCCAACGTAGCAAAAGTTATAACTTATCTACTTTACTAATATTATAGAATATGTGTCGATTCTTTAAAATAAGAGATGCAAATTCATTATTAATTTATTTTTTAATTATTTTTAAAGATTTAGCGTCTGTCCGTTATCAGAAACGATGCAAATTCTCCAAAACATTTGCGTCGGTTCTTTAAAACAAGCGTCGCAAATTCTTTTTTAATTTACTTTTTAATTATTTATAGATATTTTGCATTGGATCTTTAAAACAACCGACGCAAATAATCCAAAACTATTTGCGTCGGTGTTTTAAACTAAGCGACGCAAATGTTGAACTAATTTATTTTTTAAATATTTTCATAGATTTTGCGTTGGTTCTTTTAAAGGACCAACACAAATACTTTTTCTTCTATTTACGACAATGCCACCGCGCTACTATATGCGACAGTTCTATTAAATAACCAACGCAAATAAGTCAACGCATAAGACAATTTTTGTACTAGTGATAATAACATCTTGGATACATTACGTATATCGAAAGAATGATCATATGTATTAATTGAAAGAAAGTAGAGTGAGTATATACTTGCCTTGGTCCTTAGCTATTTTAACTCAAAACACTTGTGAGCGAAAGATTCTGTAAAACATGTACATTTACATAACATGAGAAATTTATGCCTTGGATGAAAATATGAGAATGCGCATATGTGATGCCCTTATATTTTAATGTTTTTAATTTGACATCTGAACTGTTGAGGTTTAACAGTTAATTAATATTATCCTAAAATAATTGAAGAAAATAATATTTTATACCTTAAAGATAGACTGCGCATCACTGGGTAGTCATTATACAATAAAAGTGATCATTGGGGACTAAGAATGACCATCGGGATATAAATCAACCGTCAGTGGATAAATTACCTGTTAGGGGGTGACTTAGTCATCAATGGATAATTTACCCGTCAGGGGATGACTTAGTCATCAGTGGATAAATTACCTGTCAGGGGATGAATTGGCCATTAGGGGATGGCTCTCGGCCATCAAGGTATGTGCATGGCCGTCAGGGGATGGTCATCAGGGGATGATTCACCCATTAGGGGATGACCCTCGACCATCAAGGGATGGTCCTCGGTCATCAAGGGATGACCTTCGACCATCAGGAGATGAATTTGTTCATCGCCAAACTCGTCAGTAATCTATTTGACTACCGCCAAAGTCTCTTGGCTGTCGCCAAACTCATAAGTCAGCGCCAAACTCGTCGGTGGATAATTTGTTCAGCGCCAAAGTCATTAAGTTAGCGCCAAACTCATCGATGGATAATTTGTTCATCAAAGACTAACAAAAATTTGCTCATTAGAGACTAACAAAATTTGCTCATTGGAGACTAACAAATTTTGTTTGTCGGACACTAATTCTCTACACTGTCAGAGACTAAGTTGTAATCTCTCAGGAACTAATTTATATTGTCAAAGACTAAGTTAGAATTTATCTCAGATATAGTGGGGACTTCTTCATTTTTAATATGTGGTGTTATCAATAGATAACCATACAAAGGGCATTCTTTCATCATTTTTTCTGCAATGTGCATCATTTCTTATCGTCTTTTTATTCTTATAGACACTGCTATATTGTTAAGAACTTTGGTTGTCTGAGACACAAGCATGATGTTTTAACTACTGATGTAAAGAAATGCTTGGAAGTTAATAGCTTATTTAATAGGTGGTCGTCAACATTTCTTACTCTCATCTTGGATAGCCCTTTTAGAATAAATGACAAATAACTCCTGATGTTAAAAGTATTCTTTAAAACCTACCCATGGAAGTGAATAAACAAAGTATTTTAAAAATGTGGCATGAACGAAAAGATAGAATAGTACAAGAAAGAAAAGGACTTAAATATAGTGCTCTTACCTCATTGGTTTTGAAGAAGAAGTTAAAAGCTTGGGTTGTTCTTCGAGAAAGACAGTTGCTCTTGAAAGTGAACCTGGATTTTATGTGGGTGGTTGGTTGTATAGAAAATTTATAAAAGTGGGGCTAGGGTTGTACTCCAAATGATATATCTATATCACTTCCCGAGCAACAAGAGTAGTTGGATTATTTGAGAGTAGTTCTCAGGCGTTGGCTGTATTGGGCAGTAACAAGCTTTAGAATGAAATGTTTGGTTACAAAGGCCAGTGTTACGGCTGCTAAAAGTCAGTTAGTCAGTCATCTATCAACCAACAATCTAGTGTACTATTGGAGTTGATTTACAAGTTGATAGGTCACGTGCAACTCAACCATGATATAATATAATTATATCACTTGCCTCACTACAGTCCTTGGTTCAAAAATAGACACTGTAGCTCACCCGCTTAGTGCCTTCCTCAAGTGATAATTACAATTATTCTTGTTAGTACTTGGATAAAATAACCATTTACAAATTTGAGTTCAAAAAAAATGTATTTATAATCTTTTGGACATCACATTGCCATAGAAACTTTCATTCATTATTCATACTGAATAGAAATTAAACCTTCATACATAATATGTATTAATCATAATATGAATTTATTATCCATACAACAAAACCTATTTTTATTTTCGGGTTCTCACATCCTTACCCGTTGAACTTTCACTTTTCTCGCATTTAGTTGAAAGAGAATCAATGCAGGTATGAGCGATAAATGCTCAGCAAGTAATATACTATAAGGCAAGTGTGAAAAATAAAAGATCTATAGCTACTTTAAGTAATCCATTTCATGGTAACATTAAAGATATGAACAAACTAAAGACTTCAAATAAGTGGATTCCCAGGGTAGATGGGGTGAATCCATGTAACGTCTGTCCACAATATGCTATTATTGGGTAGTTACAAATTTGGGTAGAACACAACTAGAAACAAATTAAAGTATTTAGTTATTACCTAAATATGATAATAACACTTAACATTAATTCAAATCATGTTGGCCCTTTCAAATAAACTTCCACAAGAGATTTACATCATCAGACATGAATTATTCCCTGATAAGTTATCCCCTGATGAGGTTTTTATCCCCTGACGAAGTATTTAACCCCCGATGGAAAATTTATCCATTGATGACCAAATATCCCTTGATGGACATATTATCCACTAATAACCAAATATTCCCTGATGACCATATCCTCCGATGGGCAAATTATCTGTTGATGACCAAATAATTTCATCAGTGAATAACCATATCAACAATTAACTCTTATCAATGGATTACCATTAACACAATCAGTGGACAAACACATTGTCATATATCAAATACACGTATTCTAATTTTAACCACTACATGAAGTAATTTCGTACCCATTTATCTATGGATTTCACTAAGAAAATGTCTTAGATCCATGAATTGTTACATATGTTAGATTTCTACAAAAATATCATTAGAATCCTACATTACATAGATTCTAAAGTTCCCAGTTTCTAACAATTCCCCACAAATTCATAGTATAAATACTCACAGGATTTAACATAGCATGTGTTTTCAGAGAAGATGGAATGTTTCACCTTGAATCCCTCCTGAGTCCCCTATTTCAATATTCACCATATGTAGATGGAATGTTTCACCTTCAATCTCTATCTGTTTTTGTGAGACTATGTTCAATAAACGACCACATGCTATAGGTTATGGTGATAATCTATAGGTTTAAGATATTAATGGTCTTGTCTCAGATCCTGTTAGTTGAATGTTTCAAGGAATAACCCTTTCCTTTGAGACCACACAATTACATTAACTTAGCTAGGCAACTCCAAAGATGTACTGCTAACATCTTGTCTACCAGACTTGACCCCATTCAGAATTTTAAGAACTCTTGCTCAACTTGTAGTAAATGTCCCTTACAGGTTTCCAGGGAATAGACTTCAGATACTTAAGAGTATCAATCTAAAAGTTAAGGTACAACTAATCCACCTTTACGACTTATTTTTACCACATTAAACACACTTCAAGGGATCTCTTCTCAGATGTATTGGGTTCCCATCGTAGATGAATTACATTGTGTTACAAGTCTCATTCCCAACCTGAACTTAAGGATAACAGCATGCTCAACTCCTGTAGTAAAAGGATATTCTCGATTATATTGAGTACCAATGAACTGAACAACAATGATTTTTTCAGACATTAAACCCCTTATAAACTTAAGCCTAACTTGGATGTGTCTCTTGGTATTTATATTAAATTTTGAACTACCAATCTTAGCAATAGTTGTCTAACTATCACAATAAATGGCAATTGCTGAAAGAGGCTTACTCACAACAGGTAACACAGACAACAGTTGTGACGGCCCCAAAATCTCTTATCGGATCAAGGCTCCGTCAAAAGGAAAATAAAGATAACGTCACATCCTTTCATAGCATAATTAAAGTTAAAAGAAAATAGTAATGAGTTATAACAACCCAAAATATTAAAATTCTAGCGGAAGCTACGCTGTCTCTATTTTACAATCCATAACATTACAACTTCCAAACATCTTCCTTCATTAGCGGTCACCCATAGGGTCAGCACAAGCTCAATAATCAATCATCTTTGATTTCCCCTTGTCAGAGGGTTCAGCCTTTGTACCATGCCCTGTAAGACATTAAATTCAACAAGGATGAGCGATTTATGCTCAACAAATATATAAACAAATCAGAGGAGCAAAACTGGAATGTTAATAGAGGTTCAATTCTGTTAGTGAGGCTCGATGAAACAATACCAATGCCTCGAAAATCTTTGAAGAACTTCGAGGATTACTGATGATAAACAACGTGTAACCCTCCTCGAAGAAAGACAGGTATACACCTGTGTATATATTTTTCAAAATATCCATCGGGGACTAAACTCGTTGGATCTGCTAACCATACGACATACAGGTGGCCTAACTGTGATCATATGTGTGAGAACCTGAAAATTTTAAATGTATTTTACGATAAGAAATAATTCTATTTTGTGTTATTTTATTTTTGCTTGGAGGTTAGTTTTTTTCAGATATGAATGATGAATTCATATCTACAATGAAAATTTTATGATGATGTGATATCCATGATTATGAGGTTAAGTTCCTTAAAAAAAAGGTATTAAAAAGGGGACTAGAAAATCCTATATAAAGATTATATTGATCAACTTGGAAGAGGGTGAGAGGATTATGTAAGTTTTAAATTATACCTACGTGTTGATTAAAGAGTTGTTTGAGTGGCAGTAGTCGATCAAGGTATTGTGCATGAAGGACAACAGTTGATAACTGTTAAAAGAGTAATGATAAGCAGCCATTTTACCGTCCAGATTAACCAATCATCCTATTTTAAAGCTTAAACTTAGTTTACTGCTCTTGAACTCTATAAATACCTCATCCGAGATGAAATTTTAATTCTTTTACCAAAATTTCTCTTTTAAGAGTTTCATTTAAACTTATCATCTCCATAAATTTTCAAGTTCTTCTTTCGAAAAATTACTCTCAGACAATCTTTGATTTCACCCTTAAAAACGATGAGGTAAGAACCTGCTACTTTGTTTAGTTTCTTTCGTGTATAGCATCAAAGATTTATGTTAAGTTTATATTCTTTTGCATTTTCATGAGACATCCTAGGCTGAGTTTGTTCATGATAAGCCTTCCATGGTAGCAAAAACAAGCTCTAATATTAGTCTCTGATGAGATAATTTTAGTCTCTGATGAGATACTTTAGTCTCTGATGGGATAGATGTTACTCTCTGATGAAGTATTTTCTTAGTCTCCGATGAAGAAAATGTTGTTAGTCTCTGATGAGTTAATGTTAGTCACTGATGAGTTAATATTAGTCTCTGAGGAGATGTTCTTTAGTCTCCGATGCTTTAAAAATCTTAGTCTCGGATGACGTCAGCCTTAGTCTCCGATGAGTTAAGATGACGTCATTAGTCTCTAATGAGTTATTTAGTCTCGGATGACATCAGCCTTAGTCTCCGACAGGCTAAGTTTAAATCTCTGATGACGTCATCTGTAGTCTCCGATGGGCAAAATATGTTAGTCTCTGATGGCTAAGGATATCAGTTCCTGACGAGTTTGATAATGAGAAAATTATTCCCTGATGCAGAGAATGTTATCAAGACTATAAAACATTACTTTCTGAAAATTGAATTCTTATTAGGGTATTAAAATATTACTTGCATAATTTACAGAATCTTTCACTCACCAGTAAATTGAATTTGAATCTTTGTTGCAAAGGACCGAGACAAGTATATTCTCACTCTTATGCTTATTTCAGTTAAGCGCATGATCAATTGAATCGACATGCGTACAAAATTATGACTTTTATATTTAAATTTCCTTGTGAAAAAGAATGATATGCTTTAATTTCCGCTAGCATGATATGAATGAAAGTGCATGGATATAAAGAAGATTTGCTCTAATAGTTATTTTTCAATATTATATCTGTGCAATAAATGAGAATGACATGTCCCTTAAATGGGTTATGCCACATGAATGGCTAGAGGAAAGGAAAGGTGCTGATTTGTTCTTCACCTGACCTAGAGGAATTTTATGTGACTACGTACGTTCACACAATGAGGGATCATACGGACACAGTTAGGCCAGCTGTATACCGTATGGTTAGCAGATCCAACGGGTTTAGCGCCCGATGGATATTTTTACTTCAAGGAAGTTATGCTTTGTTTTAAGAAGGATTACACAATTGTTTATCATCAGTAATCCTAAAGATTCAGTAATCCTAAAGATTCAGTAATCCTAAGGATCCAGTGAGGGATTTTGGGGTCGTCACAGTTGGTATTAAAGCCCAATTACGACCAGAAGTGATTCGTAAGGAAACACTGTCCGTAAACCACATCCAGGAGTAGGGAGTACTGCGGTATGTCCTAGAATTACTCCCATAGAGAAATTTAAGAATTTGATGCTAGAATTGAAGTACTACGATAGGTTAATGGGCTAAGGATTAAGACTTATGTTGGACACAAAGGTTGTTGAACACCTTAAGGGTAGAAATTGCTAAGGGAAGATAGGAATGAAACGAAGGCACCACCTCATAGATACATCACTGCATGCATTGTTTATTGAGAAGTTCAGACTTATTGACTTGGATTGTTTCATGTAGATGGCCAGAGATCGTTCTAGATCCCCTGCACGTTCTCCTAGAATAAATCTCCCAGTTTACAACTTTTCATCTGAAGAAGGAGAGGAGCCTAGCGTGGAGTCTCCACTGTTCACCCCTACATCATTGGACGAACATCCATAATCACTAGTATACGAAGGCCCCAGCCTCGCCACGAAGCCAATGCAGGAGGTCGGACCTTCCACTATTCGTCGCAGGCCACACATTCGTCATACAGCACGAAAAAGCACAATACGCCAATGTTTTGACCGCGACCATGTTGTGACACAAGATATTCCTCCGATGAAATGTGATACTCTGAGACCTGTTTCGTCCCCACCACAGGCAGCAGCACCATCCCATGACGAGATGGTACATAGTTACGACAAATAAGTTCACCATCATTCGGCAGCTCACACCATGACAGTTCGACGACAGGCTGCCACTATTACTAGATTTCGCACAGTAGCATCAGCATGGCAATCCTCTTTTTGGTTAACTCAGAGCTTGTACCATCGGCTGGCATTAGAGATGCATGCGCAGATGGTAGCAGCAGCAGCAACTAATTCCACGGGGATGCGATTGGAGCAAATGAGCAACCATTGTGCGCGCCGCATCGAGGAGTCACGTATACAGTCTCGATATTGGGAAAGGGAGGCGGAACGTGAAGGATCTTTGGACATGGAAGATAAGGAGGATTAGTTATAGAAGTGGATATAAATTTTAGGCGGAGGTTATTTTGTGTTTATTTTGAACTCTGCTTGGGATAGTTGCGACTATGTCAGATGCATTCAAATGTATTTTGACCTATGTGTGGCTTGTTTTAAGAATGTTAGAGAACGATGTTTATGACAGTCTTCTATGTACATGAATGATAAATATTTTGACATATCTAAATGCTTATGTGTTGCTTAATGCTTTTCACCTTATTGAGTTATAAATTCTTGAGCCACATAAAAAAAAAATAAAAAATTGAATGTTTCGTGAAGGATGTTTAACTCTTTGCATATATTATACTAGATTATGGTCAGAGGAAGGAGACCAGGAAAACTCGGGCGAAGTAATCTCCATAACAACCTATCAAGGTCTAAAAATTTGGAATGTTTAGAAAGAGAAAACCAAGCTGATAATGCTGACAAAGTGGTTGTAGAGGATGACAGCTCAGAAGAGGTAGTTGGGATGAATCGCAATGCCCCACATGTTCCACCACCAACCCCTGTTAATGACAATAATTTTGCCAACAACAATGCTACAGGGAATGCAAATGACAACCCGCTAGCTCAGTTTCTTCAGATTATTCGGGAAGCTGCAGCTGTGAACCAACCAACACCACTACCACCACCTCAAGCCCCAAGGCCTCTTGCCCGTGGGCTATGTATCCGAGAGTTCACTGGCATCAATCCTCCAACTTTTGATGGAAAGGGAGGACCTATTGTAGCACAATATTGGTTAGAAGAGATCGAAAAAGCTTTCGACTTAGTAGACGTGCCAGAAGATTGCAAGACTAAGTATGCGGCTTTCATGCTAAAAGAGGAAGCCAATCACTGGTGGAAAGGTGCCAAGAGGATGGAGTTAACAAAAAGGGAAGCTACAAGGGACACAAACACCGTGATAACCTGGGAACTATTCACCCAAAGGTTCAGGGAGAAATTTTACCCCCCTAGTGTCTCCAACGCGATGGAACTAAGGTTCCTAAATTTGAAGCAAGGGTCCATGACAGTGGACGACTATGAGGCAAAGTTTAATAAACTGATAAGGTATGCTCCTCACCAGGTAAGCGATGAAGGGAGAAAGGCTCGAAGATTTGAGCAAGGATTGAATACTTGGATTTTGAGGCAGGTAGCAATTTTTCAACTAGAAAACTTTGATGCAGTTGTGGAGAAAGCAAGAATTGCGGAATGGAGTAATAAGACAGTACATGATTTCAACTGGGAAAGTAAGAAGGGAGATAGGAGGAAGGGAGATGATAAGGGAAGCCATCAGAACCTTGGTGGTGTAAGTGTAAAGAAGGAAGAGAGAAGCAACAACAATATTAATCTAAGCAATAGTGGAAAGAGGAAGTGGAGGGAGCAATCATCTGAGGTCATTACAAGGAGGGCTACTGTGTGTGCAAACTGTGGAAAGAACCATGGCACAACCCCATGCTTGAAAGGGAAAGATGTTTACTTCAAGTGTCGCCAACCGGGGCACTTTTCCTCAAATTGTCTGATTTTGAACTCCACCGCTGTCCTGCTCTAAGGAAGACCACAACAACCTCAGCAAAATAACAGACCGCTGGCCGCAGTAAGCACGTGTTTCACGTGCGGAATGGAAGGGCACATCTCTCCCAATTGTCCTCAAAAGAAAGGTGGCAAACCAATGCTGACGGGAGCCAACACTATACCGGTACGACCACAAGCAAAGACTTACAATATGACCGTGCAAGATGCTGTGGCTTCCGATGATGTTGTTACAGGTACACTACTAGTGAACTCCTTACATGCTCATGTGTTGTTTGATTCGGGTGCTACTTGAAGTTTTATATCTGAACAGTTAGCTAGGGATATGCTAACTCGGCCGAAACTGCTACCGAAGCCTTTAGATGTATTAGCTGCCAATCGTGAGGTGATAAGCATTTCTCACATTTACCTTAACTATACTCTGAAGATAGATCAACATGAGTTTCTTGCTGATCTTATACCTTTTCCTTTGGGAGAATGCGACGTAATATTGGGAATGGATTGGTTATTCAGATTCCAGGCCAATATTGACTGTAAGAAGAAGAAAGTCATCTTACGATCTCCCCAGAAGGCGAAGGTTTGGTTCCATAGCACTAAAATGGAGAAATCATCGCTATTCTTGACCATAATCCAGACAAAGAAACTGATTCGCAAAGGTTGCAAAGTCTTCTTAGCTTATGTGCACAATGTCAACAAGAATGAAAGTAAGATCAAGGATGTTCCTGTGGTAAGGGAGTTTGTAGAGTTATTTCCAGAGGAGTTGTCTGGACTACCACCAGATAGAGAAGTGGATTTTGAAATTAACTTGATACCCGATACCACGCCAATATCCAAGGCCTCGTATCAAAAGCCACCATCCGAATTAAAGGAGCTGATGATGCAGCTGCAAGAACTCTTAGAACGAGGATTGATCAGACCAAGCGTTTCACCATGGGGAGCACTAGTGTTATTTGTTCGAAAGAAAGATGGATCGATGAGACTTTGCATTGATTATCGGGAACTAAATAAGGTCACGATTAAGAATAAGTACCCCCTGCCGAGGATAGACGATCTTTTTGATCAACTTAAAGGAGGAAGGTACTTCTCTAAAATTGATCTATGCTTAGGGTACCACCAATTGAAGATCAAAGAAGGGGACATATCAAAGACGACATTTTGAACTCGTTATGGTCACTACGACTTCTTGGTAATGCCATTTGGACTAACAAATGCACCCGCAGCCTTCATGGACTTAATGAATCGTATCTTCAAACCATTCTTGGATAAGTTCATTATCGTTTTCATTGATGATATTCTTATCTATTCAAAGACGACAAAAGAGCATGAGGAACATCTAAGGATAACACTGCAAGTTTTAAGAAAGGAGCAGTTATTCGCCAAATTCTCCAAATGTGAATTTTGGCTAAAGGAAGTAAAGTTTCTTGGTCATGTGATCAACGAAACTGGTATTGCAGTGGACCCGAATAAGTTAGAAGAAATCACGAAATGGCCTCAGCCAACAAACCCAACTGAAGTAAAGAGTTTTTTAGGTTTGGCCGGCTATTACAGAAGGTTCGTTAAAGACTTCTCGAAATTAGCTATGCCTTTGACGAACTTGACAAGGAAGACTACAAAATTTGTTTGGACCCTGGATTGTGAGAAGAGTTTTCAGGAATTAAAGACGAGATTGACTATAGCCCCTATTCTGACACTACTGGATGACAAGGGAGAATTCATTATTTACAGTGTTGCGTCAAAACGAGGACTTGGAGCAGTTTTGATGCAGTATGGCAAGGTGATTGCTTATACATCAATACAACTAAAAGATTGCGAGAAACGATACCCTACGCATGACATAGAATTGGCAGTTATCATTCATGCGTTGAAGATTTGGAGGCATTACCTATACGGTGAGAAGTGCGAGATATATATGGATCAAAAAAGTCTGAAGTATATATTCACGCAAAAAGAACTCAACATGCGACAAAGGCGTTGGTTAGAGTTGATTCAAGACTATGACTGTTCTATCAACTACCATCCCGGAAAGGCAAATGTAGTTGCTGATGCGTTCAGTCGTCGTGAAAGACTGAATGTAATGACCATCCAAGAGGAGATTAGAAAAGAATTCCAAAACCTACAACTTCATACCCTTACCACTGCTCAGAAGATAGACATGGAAGAAGAAATTTGAGTTCGGCCTCAATTGCGCGACCTCATTAAAATCACACAAGAAGAGCATTACAAAGAAATGGACAGATTAATTGAGGGAGATAAAGGCAGATATCTCATACATAGCAATGGATTGCTGCGATATGAAGGTCGAGTGTGGATTCCTGTGAAGGCTGAATTAAAGCACAAACTTCTGCATAAAGCCCACAATTCAAAGTTCCATTCATCTAGGAAGCACGAAAATGTACCAAGACTTGAAACAAAGCTTTTTGTGGCCCAACATGAAGATAGAAATAGCTGAATGGGTAAGTAGATGCTTAACATGTCAAGGTTAAAGCAGAACATCAAAAACCAAGCAGACTACTCCAACCATTGGAAATTCCCGAGTGGAAGTGGGAATTTGTCACAATGGATTTCATAGTTGGATTACCAACCACGCTTGGAGGAATGAATGCCATTTGGGTCATAGTTGATAGACTAACCAAATCGGCACACTTTTTGGCCATCAAGTACACATACAAGATGGATCAAATGGTGAGGTTATATGTTAAAGAAATTATGAGTCGACATGGAGTGCCAGTCTCCATCGTCTCTGATCGGGAACTGAGGTTTACCTCTAGATTTTGGAAGAGCTTCCAAGACTATCTGGGAACAAGATTAGATATGAGCACAACCTATCACCCCCAGACAGATGGTCACTCTGAACTCACGATTCAGACACTAGAAGATATGCAACGAGCTTGTGTTCTCGATTTCAAAGGTTATTGGGACAACCATCTGCCACTAATCGAATTCGCGTACAATAATAGTTATCATGCTAGCATTGGCATGGCCCCTTTTGAAGCATTGTACGGTAGAAAATGCAGAACTCCACTTTATTGGAACGTAGTAGGAAAAAGGAAGTTAATTGGACCAGAGATAGTTTAACAGACTGAGAAGGTAATCGGGATGATCATAATGAGAATGAAGGCAACTCAAGACCGACAGAAACAATATGCTGATCAACATAGGAAGGATCAAATTTTGGAAATTGGAAGTTATGCACTATTGAAAGCGTCACCCTGGAAAGGCGTAATGCGTTATGGCAAGAAAGGAAAGTTGAGTCCCCGCTATATAGGACCTTTCGAAGTATTGGGGAAGATTGGATGAGTGGCCTATCGATTGGCACTGCCACCGACTTTGGGCCACATTCATGATGTATTTCATATATCAGTGTTACGTCCTTACAAGGCAAACCATAGAGGAGTAATTGATTATCAACCGTTAGAGCTGCAATCGGATTTAAATTATGAAGAGGTTCCAATCCAAATTTTAGATCGACAGGTTAAAATTCTTAGGAATAAAGAAATTCCTTCTGTAAAAGTGTTATGGAGGAATCATAGTATAGAGGAAGCTACTTGGGAGCGTGAAAGCGCTATGATTGACAAGTACCCCCATTTATTTCATAGTTAAGTTTCGAGGACGAAACTTCTTTTAAGGGAGGAAGGATGTGAGAACCCAAAAATTTTAAATGTATTTTACGATAAGAAATAATTCTATTTTGTGTTATTTTATTTTTGCTTGGAGGTTAGTTTTTTTTAGATATGAATGATGAATTCATATCTATAATGAAAATTTTATGATGATGTGATATCCATGATTATGAGGATAAGTTCCTTAAAAAAAAGGTATTGAAAAGGGGACTAGCAAATCCCATATAAAGATTATATTGATCAGCTTGGAAGAGGGTGAGAGGATTATGTAAGTTTTAAAATATACCTACGTGTTGATTAAAGAGTTGTTTGAGTGGCAGTATTCGATCAAGGCATTGTGTATGAACGACAATAGTTGATAGCTGTTAAAAGAGTAATGATAAGCAGCCGTTTTATCGTCCAGATTAACCAATCATCCTATTTTAAAGCTTAAACTTAGCTTACTGCTCTTGAACTCTATAAATACCTCATCCGAGATGAAATTTTAATTCTTTTACCAAAATTTCTCTTTTAAGAGTTTCGTTTAAACTTATCATCTCCATAAATTTTCAAGTTCTTCTTTCGAAAAATTACTCTCAAACAAGCTTTGATTTCACCCTTAAGAACGAAGAGGTAAGAACCTGGTACTCTGTTTAGTTTCTTTTGTGCATAGCATCAAAGATTTATGTTAAGTTTATATTCTTTTGCATTTTCATGAGACATCCTAGGCTGAGTTTGTTCATGATAAGCCTTCCATGGTAGCAAAAACAAGCTCTAATATTAGTCTCTAATGAGATAATTTTAGTCTCTAATGAGATACTTTAGTCTCTGATGGGATAGATGTTACTCTCTGATGAAGGATTTTCTTAGTCTCCGATGAAGAAAATGTTGTTAGTCTCTGATGAGTTAATGTTAGTCTCTGATGAGTTAATATTAGTCTCTGATGAGATGTTGTTAGTCTCTGATGAGATGTTCTTGTTAGGTTTTAGAACATTTGATGATGATTGTCTTTAGATTACTTAGAGTACAAATGTATAGAAAGTGTTAATTAGTAACACTGAAGTTTTGTAGCCAGCAGTTATCTCTTTGTTTGTAATTCATTCATTCTTTGTAAATAGATATAATTATTTCTTATTTGTAAGTAACTACTGGAATGGAGTATCAAAGCTTCAGTAAGTCAAAATGTGTAATTGATCCGTTGGAGTTTACAAAAAGGCTTGTCGGAGACTAGGAAAACTTGTCAGAGACTAAGGATTTTTTATCTATCAGAGACTAGTTTTGCCTGTCGGAGACTAAGGCTTACGTCATTAGAGACTAAGTCTAAAGGAGTCGGAGACTAAAGCTGTGAGAACCCGAAAATTTTAAATGTATTTTATGATAAGAAATAATTTTATTTTGTGTTATTATATTTTTTTATGGAAGATTGTCTTTTTAAATATAAATGATAAATTCATATCTACAATGAAAATTTTTATGATGATGTGATACCCATGATTATGAGGGTAAGTTCCTTAAAAAGGTATTTAAAAGGGGATTAGCAAATTCCATATAAGATTATATTTAACAGCATGGAGGAAGAGGAGAGGGTTACATATGATTGGTGATTATGTGTTTAATTAGGAACTGTTTAGGTGGCTAAGTCTTCATGCATGTAGGACAACAGCTCTTTGCTGTCAAAAAGTCATGATGAACAGCCATTTTACCGTCCAAATTAACCAATCATTTTATCCTAAAACTTAACCTTAGCTTACTGCTTTTGAACTCTATAAATACCTCATTCGAGATGAAATTTTAATTCCTTTACCAAAATTTCTCTTTTAAGAGTTTTGTTTAAACTTATCATCTCCATAAATTTCCAAGTTCTTCTTTCAGAAAATTATTTTCAGACCAACTTTGATTTCACCTTTAAGAACGAAGAGGTAAGAATCTGGTACCTTAGTTTCTTTCATGCATAACATCAAAGATTTATACTAAGTTCATACTCTTTTGCATCTCCATGAGTCATCCTAGGCTAAGTTTGCTCATGATAAGCCTTCTATGGTAGCAGAGACAAGCTCTAATGTGAGTCTCTGATGAGATTTTGTTAATCTCTAATGAGATATTGTTAGTCTCTGACGAGATATTCTTAGTCTCTGATGAGATATTCTGTTAATCTCTGATGATGACGTCAGCTTTAGTCTCCGACAGGCTAAAGTTTAGTCCCTGATGATGTCATTAGTCTCCGACGGGTTATTTACTCTCGGATGACGTCAGCTTTAGTCTCCGATAGGCTAAAGTTTAGTCCCTGATGACGTCATCAGTCTCTGATGAGAAGTTAGTCCCCGATGACGTCACCCTTAGTCTCCGATATGGTTAAGGTGACGTCATCAGTCCCTGGTGAGCTATTTAGTCTCCGATGACGTTAAGATGACGTCATCAGTCCCTAATGAGTTGTTAGTCTCTGGTGATGTCATTCCTTAGTCTCCGATAAGCTAATATCAATCCTTGATGACGTCATCCATAGTCTCTGATGAAGGAAATTCCGTAATCTCTAATGAAGGAGATTTCTTAGTCTCCGATAGAGGAAATTCCTAGTCTCTGATGGCTAAAGATATCAGTCCCTGATGAGTTTGATAATAAGAAGATTTTTCCTCGATGTTCAGTCTGTTATCAAGACTATAAAACATAACTTTCTTAAAATGATTTCATGATGTTATTATGTCAGATTTAGGACATTCTAAGGACATTACATACACATTTCTTTCATAAATTCTTATGGAGGTATTAAAATATTACTTGCATAATGTACAGAATCTCTCACTCACCAGTAAAATTGAATTTGAATCTTTGTAGCTAAGGACCGAGGCAAGTATATACATTCAATCTGATGCTTATTTCAATTTAACGCAGTATCATTTGATTTGATATGCGTGCAAGACTTGATTATATGTTTAATTGTTTTAAGAATGAGCATGCTATGCTTTAAGTTCGCTAGCATGATATGAATGATAATGCATGGATATAACTGAGCTTTGATTTTCAAGTAATTCCAAATCTTATATCTGTGCAAATAAATGTGAATGATATGTCCCTTAAATGGGTTATGCCACATGGAAGGTTAGAGGAAAGGAAAGGTGCTGATTTGTTCTTCACCTGACCTAGAGGAATATTATGTGACTACGTACGTTCACACAAGGAGGGATCATGCGGGCACAGTTAGGCCAGTTGTATACCGTATGGTTAGCAGATCCAACGGGTTTAGCCCCCAACGAATATTTTTAGTTGAAGGAAGTTATGCTTTCTTTTAAGAAGGATTACACAATTGTTTATCATCAGTAATCCTAAAGATTCTTAAAGATCTCTAAGGCATTAGTATTGATTCACCAAGCCTCTAAACATAATTGAATTCTTTGAAACAATCCAGATTCATTTCTCAAATTGTTTATATACTTGTTGGGCGTAAATCGCTCATTCTTGTTGAAATTTTAATGTCTTGCAGGGCAGAATATAAAGACTGAGCCCTTGGACAAGGGGAAGGCAAAAATGATCGGTTACTGAGGTTGGCTAACCCTTTGTAGTGCCGATAAGGAAGGAAGAAAGAAGATGACCTGGGAAGAAATATTTTGCATTATAGTATAGTGATAGAATAGCTTCCACTGAAAATGTAACATTTTGGGTTGTAATAACTCTTTAATATTGTTTCTTTCAATAATTATTATATGAATGGATGTGTCGTTATCTTTTCCTTCTCTTGACGAAGCCTTGATCCAGTGAGGGATTTTGGGGTCGTCACAGTTGGTATCAGAGCCCAGTTACGGCCAGAAGTGATTCGTAAGGAAACACTGCCCGTAAATCACATCCAGGAGTAGGGAGTACTGCGGTATGTCCCAGAATTACTCCAGTAGAGGAATTTAAGAATTTGATGCTAGAATTGAAGTACTAGGATAGGATAATGGGGTAAGGATTAAGACTTTTGTTGGACACAAAGGTTGTTGAACATCTTAAGGGCAGAAACTGCTAAGGGAAGATAAGACTGAAATGCAGGCACAACCTCATAAACATATCGTTGCATGCATTATATATTGAGAAGTTCAGACTTATTGACTTGGATTGTTTCATGTAGATGGCCAAAGATCGTTCTAGATCCCTTGCACGCTCTCCTAGAATAAATCTCCCAGTTTACAACTTTTCATCTGAAGAAGGAGAGGAGCCTAGTGTGGAGTTTCCACTGTTCACCCCTACATCATTGGACGAACATCCACCATCACCAGTATACGAAGGCCCCAGCCTCGCCATGAAACCGATGCAGGAGGCCGGACCTTCCACTGTCCGCCGCGGGTCGCGCATTCGCCACACAGCACGGAAAAACACAATACGCCAACATTCTGACCGCGACCATATTGTGACACAAGATATTCCTCGGATGAAATGTGATACTCCGAGGCCTGCTTCATCCTCACCACAGGCAGCAGTGCCATCCCATGACGAGATGGTACATAGTTACGACACAAAAGTTCACTATCGTTGATAGTTCGACAACAGGCTGCCACTATTACTCGGTTTCGCACAGCAGCATCAACATGGCAATCCTCTTTTTGGTTGACTCAGAACCTGTACCATCGGCTAACATTGGAAATGCATGCACAGATGGTAGCAGTAGCAGCAGCTAATCCCACGGTGACGCGTTTGGAGCAAATGAGCAACCACTGTGCACGCCGCATCGAGGAGACACGTATCCAATCTCGACATTGGGAAAGGGAGGTGGAACGTGAAGGATTTTTGGACACGGAAGATGAGGAGGATTAGTTATAGAAGTGGATGTAAAATTTAGACGGAGGTTATTTTGTGTATTTTGAACTCTGCTTGGGACAATTGCGACTATCTCAGATGCATTCAAATGTATTTTAACCTATGTGTGGCTTGTTTAAAGAATGTTAGAGAACGATGTTTATGATAGTTTTCTATGTACATGAATGATAGATATTTTGACATATCTAAATGTTATGTGTTGCTTAATACTCTTCACCTTATTGAGTTATAAATTTTTTAGCCATATAAAAATGGAATGTTTAGTGAAGGATGTTCAACTCTTTGCTTCTACTATATTAGATTATGGTTAGAGGAAGGAGACCAGGAAGACCCAGGAGAAGTAATCTCCATAACAACTTGTCAAGATCTGAGAATTTGGAACGTTTAGAAAGAGAAAACCAAGCTGATAATGCTGACAAAGTGGTTGTAGAGGATGACAGCTCAGAGGAGGTTCTTGGGATGAATCACAATACCCCACATATTCCACCATCGACCCCTGTTAATGACAATGATTCTACCAACAACAATGCTACAGGGAATGCAAATGACAACCCGCTAGCTCAATTTCTCTAGATTATTCGTGAAGCTGTAGCCGTGAACCAACCAGCGCCACCACCACCTCCAGCCCCAAGGCCTGTTACCCGTGGGCTATGTATCCGAGAGTTCACTGGCATCAATCCGCCAACTTTCGATGGAAAAGGAGGACCTACTGTAGCACAATATTGGTTGGAAGAGATCGAAAAAGCTTTCGACTTAGTAGACATGCCAGAAGATTGCAACACTAAGTATGCGGCTTTTATGCTGAAAGAGGAAGCCAATCATTGGTGGAAAGGTGCCAAGAGAATGGAGTTAACAAAAAGGAAAGTTACAAGGGACACAAACACAGTAATAACTTGGGAACTGTTCACCCAAAGGTTCAGGGAGAAATTTTACCCCCCTAGTGTCTCCAATGCGATGGAACTAAGGTTCCTAAATTGGAAGCAAGGATCCATGACAGTGGACGAGTATGAGGCAAAGTTTAATGAACTGATGAGGTATGCTCCTCACCAGGTAAGTAATGAAGAGAGAAAGGCCCGAAGATTTGAGCAAGGATTGAATCCTTGGATTTTGAGGCAGGTAGCAATTTTTCAACTAGGAAACTTTGATGAAGTTGTGGAGAAAGCAAGAATTGCAGAATGGAGTAACAAGACAGTATATGATTTCAATTTGGAAAATAAGAAGGGAGATAGGAGGAAGGGAGATGATAAGGGAAGCCATCAGAACCTGGGTAGTGTAAGTGTAAAGAAGGAAGAGAGAAGCAATAATAATATTAATCTGAGCAATAGTGGAAAGAGGAAGTGGAGGGAGCAATCATCTGAGGTCATTACAAGGAGGGCTACTGTGTGTGCTAACTGTGGAAAGAACCATGGCACAACCCCATGCTTGAAAGGGAAGGATGTTTGCTTCGAGTGTCGTCAACCGGGGCACTTTTCCTCAAATTGCCTGACTTTGAACTCCACCGTTGCCCCACTCCAAGGAAGATCACAACAACCTCAGCAAAGTAACAGACCGCTGACCGCAGTTAGGACATGTTTCACGTGCAGAATGGAAGGACACATCTCTCTGAATTGCCCTCAAAGGAAAGGTGGCAAAGCAATGCTGACGGGAGCCAACACTATACCGGTACGACCACAAGCAAGGACTTACAATATGACCGTGCAAGACGTTGTGGCATCCGATGATGTTGTTACAGGTACACTACTAGTGAACTCCTTACATGCTCATGTATTGTTTGATTCGGGTGCTACTCGAAGTTTTATATCTGAACGGTTAGCTGGGAATATGCTAACTAAACCTGAACTACTACCAAAGCCTTTAGATGTGCTAGTTGCCAATCGTGAAGTGATAAGCATTTCTCACATTTGCGTTAACTGTACTCTGAAAATAGATCAACATGAGTTTCTTGCTGATCTTATCCCTTTTCCTTTGGGAAAGTTTGACGTAATATTGGGAATGGACTAGTTATTCAAATATCAGGCCAATATTGATTGTAAGAAGAAGAAAGTTGTTTTACCAGAAGAGTTGCCTGTGGTAAGGGAGATTGTAGATGTTTTTCCAGAAGAGTTGCCTGGACTAGCCCCAGATAAAGAAGTGGATTTTGAAATTAACTTGATCCCCGGTACCGTGCCAATATCCAAGGCCCCGTATCGAATGGCACCATCCGAATTAAAGGAGCTGATGATACAGTTGCAAGAACTCTTAGAACGAGGATTGATTAGACTAAGTGTTTCACCATAGGGAGCGCCAGTGTTATTTGTTCCAAAGAAAGATGGATCGATGAGACTTTGCATTGATTATCGGGAACTGAATAAGGTCACGATCAAGAATAAGTACCCCCTGCCGAGGATAGATGATCTTTTTGATCAACTTAAAGGAGGAAGGTACTTCTCCAAAATTGATCTTTGCTCAGGGTACCACCAATTGAAGATCAAAGAAGGGGACATATCAAAGACAGCATTTCGAACTCGCTATGGTCACTATGAGTTCTTGGTAATGGCATTTGGACTAACAAATGCACCCGCAACCTTCATGGACTTAATGAATCGTGTCTTCAAACCATTCTTGGATAAGTTCATTATTGTTTTCATTGATGACATTCTTATCTATTCAAAGATGACAAAAGAGCATGAGGAACATCTAAGGATAACATTGGAAGTTCTAAGAAAGGAGCAGTTATTTGCCAAATTCTCCAAATGTGAATTTTGGCTAAAGGAAGTAAAGTTTCTTGGTCATGTGATCAATGAAACTGGTACTGCAGTGGACCCTAATAAGATAGAAGCAATCACAAAGTGGCCTCGGCCAACAAATCCAACTGAAGTGAGGAGTTTCTTGGGTTTAGCAGGCTATGTTTTCCTAGTGAGATGCCGAGAACTTGTAGAAGGGGGGGTGGAATACAAGTTCTTTGAATACTTTTTGAATTTTTTTTTTGTTCTTTAAGAAATTAAACTTTCTTGCGAAATATAAAGAACAAAACCTCAAATCAATTTATAAACAATTGCTATATTGATTTCACAACTGATTACAAATTCTAACAATCATAATAAATATGATCATCAGCTTCTTTGCTATTCTGTATAGGAAAAGATACAAAATTATGAAAAACCTATACAGCTTCGAATTACAAATTCTCTGTAAACCTAATTACAGCTTCTCTAACAACTGAATTATTATTCACTCAGTTCCTCATTCTGAATAAAATTCAGCTTCCTTATTCGAATCAAATACAATCTTTCCTTTTTGATTAGGAAGAGATTTCTGGTTAGTTTCCTTACCAGCTACGTCTTCAATAATATCTTGCTTAATGTGGAAGACATTCTTTTTTAGTTCGAACTTTGTATCTCTCAGGAAATAAATCACGATTAGTCCCTGACGCTTCATCTTTAGTCTCTGGTGACGTCATTACTAGTCTCCGGTGCTTTTAGTCCCTGATGACGTCAGATTGTATAGTCTCTGATAGAGTTATTTAGTCTCCAATGCTTTAAGGCTTAGTCTCCGATGACATCAGCTTAGTCTCTTATGCTTTTAACCTTAGTCTCCGATGACGTAAGCTTTAGTCTCCGACTCTTTTAGACTTAGTCTCTGATAACGTAAGCCTTAGTCTCCAACAGACAAAACTAGTCTCCGATAGATTAAGAAACCTTAGTCTCTGACAAGTTTTCCTAGTCTCCGATAAGCCTTTTCGTAAACTCCAACGGATCAAATACACACCTGGACTTTCTGAAGCTTCGATACACCATTCCAGCAGTTACTTACAAATAAGAAATGATTATATCTCTTTACAAAGGATGAATGAATTACAAACAAAGAGATAACTGCTAGCTACAAAACTTCAGTGTTACTAATTAACACTTTCTATACATTTGTACTCTAAGTAATCTAAAGACAATCATCATCAAATGCTCTAAAACCTAACAATCTCCCCCTAATTATGAATATCAGAATGATAAGCATAATTTCAAGGTTGATGATAATGTCAAAACTCAACATTACAATTACTTAGAAAAAGAATAAAGAATTGCTAACTACAAATGTATTCTAAACTAAGATCTTTGATCTGTTGTTCAGCTTCCACCAAGACTCAGGTTTAAATCCTATAAGTCTAGCTTCAAAAATAAAGATTACAACTTAATTAACAACCAACATACCTCCAACTTCAACAACTTCATCTTTTACTTTTCTTCAACACATCCAACCTTTCTATCAACAGTTTTCTCAGAATAATCTCCATCTCATCTTCAGCATCTTTGAGTAGACTAATAAATCCTTCAATATGTCTCTCATTGACACTATTGATATCTCTGTTGTAATTGAAGAAGACTTTCTCTCCATAAAAAGTCTCATAGAAAAATCCTAGAGGTTTAGGATTAGCTTCTGGCACTGTATCCACCTTATGCTTCACCTTCATTACCTTTTGAATCTGGCTTCGAAGATCCATGTTGAGATCAGAAGTTCCAAATACAACAGTCAGCAACCATTCTAGATTTTCCTTAGTCTGTCCCTCCAAGGCTGGCTTCTCGAATTTCAAAGACTCTCCATCCTTCAAAAAGACATGAAGAAGTTCTCTGTTGTTCTTACCCTTGATCAGATCTATCTTCTTAGTACTTTTCTTCAGGGCTTTTATTATTTCATCAGCACTTGCCATTTCAACTTTGTAAGACTTCTTTGATGAAACTGTTTGTGGCTTTGTTGGTCCACTCACAGCCAGCAAAGCAGTCTCAGTTGACCTTGGAGGATCTTGAGAAGTAGGCTTCTTGATAGTTGCCCTGGTTACAGGTTTCTTTGTAGATTCCTGAACCAAGGGTTTCCTCCTTGATTTCTTTTCAACCTCTTCCATCTCTTTATTCTTCTTTTTGGTTATGGCTGCTTTCTGTGCACTTGACCTTCTTGATAAAAGTCTCTTCTTCTTTGCCTCCTCCTCCTCCCTTGTTGTTGCCATATCCTCCTCCTCTTGAAGTTTCTGAGCTAATAGTGCATCAGATTCTATCAGCTTTTGTTCTTGAGGATAAACTAACTCTACTTTCCCATCCACTATCAGTTCAACTGGAGTAGGAAAGTGAGTTGTCTTCATGGCATCCCCCATCAGCTTAGGCAGGTTGAGCAGATTTTGATTTCTTTGAATCCTCTACCAAAACACCCTTGCCTTTGTCTTCTATTGTTGGGGCTTATGCAGTGGAAGAAGGAGATGTTGTTGTTGTTGTTGTTGTTGTTGTTGGAAGTTGTGTTGTTGTTGTTGTTGGCTTTGTTGTTGCTGCTTGAAGATCAGAATGTTTCTTTAAGATCCTGTCCATCATTGCTTGCAATTCTGTATCAAGGACAGGACCAGATTTTGGTTTTTGTACAGGAACATGTTGTTTGAATTGACCACTCTCCCACTTTTTGACATCAGCATCTTTAGGGTGAGAGGAGGTGGCCAAATGTGGAATTGCCTGCATCAGGAGTTGCTCCATTCTGTCTTGTTTTTGGATCAGGAGTTGGATATTAGCTTCTAGGGCTTGAAGTTGACTGTCAGTCTTGGATTTGTCTTTGATAAGTGTATCAATTGCAGTGATAGTCCTCCTTGGCAAGTGTCCTTCATAGCACCTTCTAATTTTTTCTGTCTCCAACTCCATCCTTTCCTCCATTTTCTTCACTGCACCATTAATGCCAGTAACCAAGAAGTGGTGAAACTTGGTGTGTTTCTTATCTACCTTGGTTACTTCTTCTAATATATCTTTAACTGATGGTGCAGAAGCAGTTGACCCTATGTTGGTCACATAGTCCTGCCTTAAATGGGCAGCTGCTTCCTCCAGTGTGTTGGAATAGGTGGCATCCAACCATTCATCAACATTTGTTTCTGGAGCTTCTTCATGCACAGGTTCATCTGCAAGCCTTGTCTTAAATGTAGAAAGGTGGTCTTGTCTTTGTTGCAGACCATATAAAACTTCAAAGTTGGCATTAGACATTTCAGATATCACATTTAATCCTGCATCCCCTGTGCTTGAAATGTTCTCAGTTTCTTCTGTTTGGATATTTATGGAGGGAGCAGAAGAAACATGAGCTTCTTGTGAGCTTGTATCAACAGGTTGTAAAAATATACCTGATGAAAATTTCTCTCTTTTATTTTGTTCAAGGATCTCATCCTTGCTCACACCCTCTCCTTTTGCCTGGGGTTGGGCACCTAGCTTCTCATGCTCTCCTTTTTCCAAGCTATCTAAAGCTTGACTCTCAAGTATGTGTTTATTCTCTCCTTTTTCCAGGTCAAGGGCCTGACTCTCACTAGTTATTCTCACATCCTCACTCATTTAGATGGGTACACTCTGTCCTATAGAAGTGGGGGTTGGAGAAGTAGATGTGACTGCATGGATAGGGGGTTCCTTTTGTGTATCTTGGGCTAGGGATCTATCCATGGAATATGTTTGAGAGCTTGTCTCAAGTGTTGGCTCCTCTTGGGAAAGATCAAGAGAATTTAAATTTGTATTATCAAAAGAATCAAGTATGGGAGAAGAATGTACAATGGGGAGTGTTGGCTATTCCTCAGACATTGAAAATTGAGGAACATCAAAAGATGACTCTCTGTGTGCACTCCTTGTGTCACTCTTTTCTTTTATTTTCTCTCTTTTTGGTTGCTCTTGTTGATAAACAAGAGTTTGTGCAGACTCTGTACAGGGTGTTCCTGGTTGAGAACTTTCTTCAATGTCAGCATCCTTTTGGGAGGATGGTGACAGTTCACTGCTTGTCCTTATAACCTCCATTGTTTTTTGAGAAGCAATGGATTGCTATTGGCTAGGAATTGTTGTTGTGAAGTGGTTGGAGGATTAATAGGGTTTTGGCTTTCAATATCCTCAAAGAATTGCAAAGAATAAAGGGTTGGAAGCTTATCAATGAGAATAGCTCTCATGACAGGAGGGAAAAATAAAGGAACCTTTACCTTGGCAGATTTATGCTTCACATCAGTAAAAATTCTTTTACTCTGCAAAACAGTTGGTACAACTTGCAATCCAGTAATATTAAGGTTAGGGATTAGATAATAAGCAATCATCATAAAAAACCTAGCATAATAAATTTTATTTTTATTACCAGATTTCAGTTTTACCAAAAGATATTACAGAATTAAAAGTCCAATGTTTAGATGTCTATTATACAACACACTAAAAGCAATTTGTTGTGTGAGTGTGGTGATAGCATCATAGCCACTGCATTTTGAAGTAAATGCTTTAGTTATTATATCAAAGAACAGTGACCACTCTTGCCTTAGATGGGGTCGTGTTATAGACCCAACAGAACTAATTTCAATAGAATAATGTAAGTTTTTAAACATAGAAAGAAGTTCTTCATCAGAAGCAGGGGAGTCAAAGTTTTCATAGATTGGCAAGTGTAAAGTATTATTAACTACGGTATGATCTATATTATAAACAGAGTTTGCATACCTGAAACTTACCATAGGAGAGTCAGTGTTCTCATCCTAGATGGTAGCAGTGGACCAGACAGCCGTGAGAACTTCAGCGGCTTGGACGGGAGCTTCATAAATGGCCTAGAGTGGAGTTTTGAAGGAAATCCACGAAGGGGTGATACTGGGCTCCAAATTCATGCTTATTAGCCACCCCTGCATGGTTAGTCTTTATGAAATCGAAATCTCCAAACTGGAAACAGACTGTTTTAGCGGCCATTGGAAGAGATCTGTGAACTTTGAAGAAACTTGAAATAGGGCTAGATTGCAGAGAATTTCCAGAGAGAAAATAATTTCAAAGCTTTGAGAGATTGTGATTACAAATGTGTTTGATTTTACTTTTAGCAAAGTTTTAGAAACATTTGCAATTCTAAAGATAGTGAACCGTTTTTCGATCGTGGGTAGGATAACTACCAGATTACCCTCGATCGGAGATTGCCCTAATCTCTAATAAGGTCACTCATAAGAGACTACACCCGATTAGTCTCCGATAGTTCATTTTGATTGAGTCAGAGACTAACCAAAAACGACGTCGGGGACTAATGTAGTCTCTGATAGTTCAATTTTTTTAATTCAGTCGGGGACTAATTAAAAACAACTGTCGGGGACTAGTTAGTCTCCGAGAGTTCAAATTTTTAATTCAGTCGGGGACTAATTAAAAACTACTGTCGGGGACTAGTTAGTCTCCGATAGTTAAAATTTTTTAATTCAGTCGGGGACTAATTAAAAACAACTGTTGGGGACTAGTTAGTCTCCGATAGTTCAAATTTTTTAATCCAGTCGGGGACTAATTAAAAACACTATCAGGAACTAAGATAGTCTCTTTCTCTTAAGCTTTCAAAATATTTCCAACAATCAAGTTTAATGATTATTAGCTTCAAAAATTCTGTTTAGTTAAAAAACAGCTACATTCCAGAAATTTAATTCTAGCTGCATACAACTAAACAACTTGTTTTCAAAAATTAATCAATTTTTAGAGGCATAATTCAACATTCCTAATTCAGAAACTAATCTAGAAAAGGTAGATTCATCTAAAGGTTTTGTGAATATGTCTGCAAGTTGTTTATCAGTTGTTACCCAGTGTAATTCGATATTACCTTCACTTACATGTTCTCTTATGAAGTGATATCTAATATCTATGTGTTTTGTTCTTGAATGTTGCACTGGATTTTCTGTTATTACTATGGCACTTGTATTATCACAAAAGATAGGAATATTGGATAATGGCATACCATAGTCTAGGAGTTGATTCTTGATCCATAGGATTTGAGCACAACAACTCCCAGCTGCGATGTATTCAGCTTCTGCTGTTGAAGTAGAAACTGAATTTTGTTTCTTGCTAAACCAAGAAACAAGTCTGCCTCCAAGAAGTTGGCAGCTTCCACTTGTGTTTTTCCTATCAAGCTTGCAACCTGCATAGTCAGCATCTGAATAACCAATTAGTTTAAAATCAGATTCTTTGGGATACCATAAACCAAGGTTTGGGGTACCCTTTAGATATCTGAGTATTCTTTTTACAACAATCAAATGTGATTCTCTAGGGTCAGCTTGAAATCTAGCACATAAACATGTAGCAAACATTATATCTGGTCTACTTGCAGTTAGATATAAAAGAGAGCCTATCATGCCTCTATAGCTAGTAATATCAATATTATTTCCTTTTAAATCTTTATCTAGCTTAGTGGCAGTAGGCATGGGTGTTTTTGCAGATGCACAATCAACCAAATCATATTTTTCAATAAGTCTTTGATATACTTGGACTGACTGATAAATATTACATCAGTTGATTGTTTTATTTGCAAACCTAAGAAAAATGTTAATTCTCCCATCATACTCATTTCATATCTAGACTGCATAAGTTTTGAAAATTTTTCACAACATTTTTCATTTGTAGATCCAAATATAATATCATCTACATATATTTGCACCAATATAATGTCAGAGCCTTGCTTTCTATAAAATAAGGTTTTATCTATGATACCTCTAACAAATTTATTTTCAAGCAAAAATTGGGATAAAGTATCATACCAGGCTCTTGGTGCTTGTTTTAAGCCATAAAGTGCTTTGTCTAACCTGTAGACATGATTTGGAAATTTGGAGTCCACAAAACCTGGGGTTTGGCAAACATAGACTTCCTCTTCCAATTTTCCATTCAAGAAAGCACTTTTGACATCCATCTGGTACACCTTGAAGTTCTTGTAGGCTGCAAAAGCCAAGAAGATTCTGATTGCTTCAAGTCTTGCTACTGGTGCAAAAGTTTCATCATAATCAATTCCTTCTTCTTGAGAATATCCTTTTGCAACCAGTCTTGCTTTATTTCTTGTAATTGTACCAGTTTCATCCAATTTATTTTTGAAGATCCACTTGGCACCAATTATTGATCTATTCCTTGGTTTGGGTACCAGTCTCCAGACTTTGTTTCGAGTGAATTGGTTTAACTCCTCTTGCATGGCAATTATCCTGTCAGGATCTTGAAGTGCTTCCTCGATTTTCTTTGGCTCAATCTTTGAGAGAAAACTGAGATATAAACATTCATTTTGTGTTGCACTTCTAGTCTTGACTCCATCCTCTAGACTTCTAATTATCAAATCTGGTGTGTGGTCTCTCAACCATGGAATTGCACGTGGCAGATTTGATCTTGAAGTGGAAGCTTCATTTTCTAGATTGATGTTATCCATTCTAGCTTCATGATCAGAGACTGCTCCCCCTAAACCATTGACTTCTTCATTATTAGCTCCCCCTCAGCTGTTTATTTCTATAGTCTCTGGTGTCAATATAGTCTCTGATTGTGCATCAGTGACTCTAGTCTCTGGTGAACCATTAGTCTCCGATGGAATACTAATTTCACCAGTCTCTTGAGTTTCATCTAATACTCTAATCTCTGATAGAGTATTAGTTCTTGGTACTATATGCACAATAGTTAACTCCCCCTCAATTATGTAGGGATCATTGCTATCTTGGGGTTTTTCAGTAGTCTCTGATGGATATTCCCATGCGTCCAATTCATTCTTAAAACTGAGAGGTTCATGCAATCCTTGTCCAATCATTCCTGGAATCTTTTTATCATCAAATACAACTTGAATTGATTCCACAATGACCTTTGTTCTTAGATTATATACTATGTATGCTTTACTTGACAAAGAGTAACCTAAGAAGATTGCCTCATCAGACTTGTTGTCAAATTTTCCTCTTGTTTCTGATGAGTCTCTCAATACAAAGCATTTACAACCAAACACATGTAAAAACTTGAGAGTTGGTTTTCTCTCAGTCATTAATTCATAAGGTGTTTTGTTGTATGCTTTGTTTATCAAGGATCTATTCTGTGTAAAGCAAGCAGTGCTTATAGCTTCCTCCCAAAAATATGTGGGAAGCTTAGCCTCTTGTAACATAGTCATTGCTGCTTCAGTAAGGGTTCTATTTTTCCTCTCAACAACTCCATTTTGTTGAGGGGTTCTTGGAGCTGAGATTTGATGAGTTATTCCTTTTTCAGTGCAGAATTCAATAACTTGGGAATTCTTGAATTCTGTTCCTCTATCACTCCTTATCACCCTTACTGTTTTTCCTGACTCAGTTTCTATCTTTTTGATATGATCAATTATCTACTGAGCAGCTTCGTCTTTTATATGGAGGTATTTTACCCAAGTATACCTCATGTGATCATCCACAATAACCAAAGCATATCTATTTCTTAAGATTGACATCACATTCACTTGACCAAATAAATCCATGTGTAACAACTGTAATGGATCAGTGATTGATGTTGCTGGTTTGCTCTTGAATGATACACTCTTTTGTTTCCCTTTCTGGCATGAATCACATAATCCATCTTGTGTAAATTCTAACTGAGGAATGCCAGCTACCAATCCTTTCCTCACAAGCTTGTTGATGTTCTTAAAATTCAAATGGGAAAGCTTCTTATGCCAAAGCCAACTTTCATCAGTTGAAGCTTTGCTATAGAGACGTGATTTGATCAGTAAAAGAAATAAGATTTGCAACATACAAATTTCCTTTTCTTTTTCCTGTCAAAATCACATTATCAGATTCTTTGTCACACACCAAGCATTTATCTTCTTTGAAGGTGACATTGAATCCCTTATCACATAGTTGACTCACACTTAGTAAATTGTGCTTTAAGCCATCAACTAGTGCTACTTCAGTGAATATGACATCTCCATGTTCAACACTGCCATATCCCCTCGTATGGCCTTTGTTGTCATCTCCAAAAGTGACTTTTGGGCCACTTTTCTCTTCATACTGTTTTAGCAGGGTCTTATCTCCAGTCCTGTGCCTTGAACAGCCACTGTCCAAGTACCATGATTTCTTCTTTTTGCCCTGCACAGTAGAGAGTAACTAGTTTGAGATTTTTGGAACCCAGACTTTCTTGGGTCCTCTCTCACTAGTTGTAGACTCAAGACTTGACTCAGATTGAGTTGATTGTCTTTTAGCAATTTTGACTTTAATTGGACAATCATTAGTCTTGCTACTCGCTTGTGAGAGACTGCAAAGCTTAGAGTTTTCATTATTAATGCAAAGATTATTTATCCTTTTTACAGGTGATTTATCTTTTATTCTCTTTGAAGATGCAGTCTCAGTTATAGGAATTTTATTTTTGCTCCTACAGTTAACAGCTATGTGGTTGGGGTTACCACATACATGACATGTCTTCCTAGGAGCATCAGGCATTCTAGCATAATTTGTATATTTATTAATGCCAATTTATGAAAGTAAGATTGAGAATGTCCCTGTGGTAAGGGAGTTTGTAGACGTTTTTCCAGAAAAGTTACCTGGACTACCCCCAAATAGAGAAGTGGATTTTGAAATTAACTTGATCCACGGTACCGTGCCAATATCCAAGACCCCGTATCGAATGGCACCATCCGAATTAAAGGAGGTGATGATACAGTTGCAAGAACTCTTAGAATGAGGATTGATTAGACCAAGTGTTTCACCATGGGGAGCACCAGTATTATTTGTTCCAAAGAAAGATAGATCGATGAGACTTTGCATTGATTATCGAGAACTGAATAAGGTTACGATCAAGAATAAGTACCCCCTGCCGAGGATAGACGATCTTTTTGATCAACTTAAAGGAGGAAGGTACTTCTCGAAAATTGATCTTCGCTCAAGGTACCACCAATTGAAGATCAAAGAAGGGGACATATCAAAGACAGCATTTTGAACTCACTATGGTCACTATGAGTTCTTGGTAATGCCATTTGGACTAACAAATGCACCCGCAACCTTCATGGACTTAATGAATCGTGTCTTCAAACCATTCTTGGACAAGTTCATTATTGTTTTCATTGATGACATTCTTATCTATTCAAAGACGACAAAAGAGCATGAGGAACATCTAAGGATAACATTGGAAGTTCTAAGAAAGGAGCAGTTATTTGCCAAATTCTCCAAATGTGAATTTTGGCTAAAGGAAGTAAAGTTTCTTGGTCATGTGATCAATGAAACTGGTATTGCAATGGACCCTAATAAGATAGAAGCAATCACAAAGTGGCCTCGGCCAACAAATCCAACTGAAGTGAGGAGTTTCTTGGGTTTAGCAGGCTATGTTTTCCTAGTGAGATGTCGAGAACTTGTAGAAGGGGGGGTTGAATACAAGTTCTTTGAATACTTTTCGAATCTTTTTTTTGTTCTTTAAGAAATTAAACTTTGTTGCGGAATATAAAGAACAAAAACTCAAATCAATTTATAAATAATTGCTATATTGATTTCACAACTGATTACAAATTCTAACAATCATAATAAATATGATCATCAGCTTCTTTTCTATTCTGTATAGGAAAAGATACAAAACTATGAAAAACCTATACAGCTTCGAATTACAAATTCTCTGTAAACCTAATTACAGCTTCTCTAACAACTGAATTATTATTCACTCAGTTCCTCATTCTGAATAAAATTCAGCTTCCTTATTCGAATCAAATACAATCTTTCCTTTTTGATTAGGAAGAGATTTCTGGTTAGTTTCCTTACCAGCTACGTCTTCAATAATATCTTGCTTAATGTGGAAGACTTTCTTTTTTAATTCGAACTTTGTATCTCTCAGGAAATAAATCACGATTAGTCCCTGAAGCTTCATCTTTAGTCTTTGGTGACGTCATTACTAGTCTCCGGTGCTTTTAGTCCCTGATGACGTCAGATTGTATAGTCTCTGATAGAGTTATTTAGTCTCCAATGCTTTAAGGCTTAGTCTTCGATGACGTCAGCTTAGTCTTTTATGCTTTTAACCTTAGTCTCCGATGACGTAAGCTTTAGTCTCCGACTCTTTTAGACTTAGTCTCTGATGACGTAAGCCTTAGTCTCCGACAGACAAAACTAGTCTCCAATATATTAAGAAACCTTAGTCTCTGACAAGTTTTCCTAGTCTCCGACAAGCCTTTTCGTAAACTCCAACTGATCAAATACACACTTCGACTTTCTGAAGCTTCGATACACCATTCCAGTAGTTACTTACAAATAAGAAATGATTATATCTCTTTACAAAGAATGAATGAATTACAAACAAAGAGATAACTGCTAGCTACAAAACTTCAGTGTTACTAATTAACACTTTCTATACATTTGTACTCTAAGTAATCTAAAGACAATCATCATCAAATGCTCTAAAACCTAATAGGCTATTACAGAAGGTTCGTTAAAGACTTTTCACAACTAGTTGTACCTTTGACGAACTTGACAAAAAAGACTACAAAATTTGTTTGGACCCCGGATTGTGAGAAGAGTTTTCAAGAATTGAAGATGAGGTTGACTATAGCCCTTATTCTGACACTACCGGATGACAAGTGAGAATTCATTATTTACAGTGATGCGTCAAAACAAGGACTTGGAGCAGTTTTGATGCGGCATGGCAAGATGATTGCTTATACATCAAGACAACTAAAAGATTGCGAGAAACGATATCCTACGCATGACATGGAATTAGCAGCTATCATTCATGCGTTGAAGATTTGGAGGCATTACCTTTACGGTGACAAGTGCGAGATATATACGAATCACAAAAGTTTGAAGTATATATTCATGCAAAAAGAACTTAAAATGTGACAATGTAGTTGCTGATGTGCTCAGTCGTTGGGAAAGACTGAATGTAATGATCATTCAAGAGGAGATTAGAAAAGAATTCGAACGCTTACAACTTCATACCCTTACCACTGCTCAGAAGATAGATATGGAAGAAGAAATTCGAGTTCGGCCTCAATTGCACGACCTCATTAAAATCTCACAAGGGGAGCATTGCAAAGAAATGAACAGATTAATTGAGGAAGATAAAGGCAGATATCGCATGCATAGCGATGGATTGCTGCGATATGAAGGTCGGGTGTGGATTCATGCAAAGGCTGAATTAAAACACGAACTTAATCTCCCATATTAAGTAATGTCCACATTTTAATAATCAAAACGATGAATTCTTGCAGTTTCTTATTTGATCATCTCTTTTACATTAATAACAAATTCAATGAAAAAACTTGCTCGATATCTTTTATACATGTAAATCTCAATTAAACATGAAACCTTAATATTTGCATAAAATACAAATGTGACTCTTTTCTGGAAAGGAGGGAGTAACACTACTATTCTTTGATAGGCAATAACACCTTTTATCATCAGTTCTGCCGAAACTTTCTCTGTGCTGATTTTTCTATTTCTCTAATCGTTCGACACATTAAAAATCAATAAGAAAATGCTACAGGTTTTTTCGCTTGTTTAGTTAAAGCAAAATATGGATATTCTTATATTCTTCTCAACGAGCATGATATTATCACAGATTAGCTTCTCTTGCGTCGTGATGCCTGCAGTACTATCTGCCTATACTGGACAAGCCGCGTACCTTACCAAATTCCCCGAAGACGTGTCTGATACTTTCTACAAATCCGTTCCAGGTTAGTACATAACTCATACTCATGATTTGTAATTTATACAAAAAACTAACTCCATTTAGCATCAAAGTCAAAATAGAGCACTACTTGTATAAAATATAATCTATCAACCAATAATCTACTTATTCAGTACTCTATGTGGGCATGCAGATTCTATTTTCTGGCTGGTGTTTGTGGTTGCGGTTGTTACTGCCATTATAGCCAGCCAAGCTATGATCACTGGATCTTTTGCGATTATCTCTCAATCCTTAAGTCTAGGTTGCTTCCCGAGGGTCAAAGTAGTTCATACCTCTACGAAATACGAGGGTCAGGTTTACATCCCGGAAATCAATTACATGCTTATGGTGGCTTGTGTTTTGGTAACTTTTGGCTTCAAGACCACTTACAAGATTGGGAATGCCTATGGTAATTACCAAGTAATTAGAGGCCTGATATGTACTTACCCTGTGTTGATCAACAAGGTCGAAGTTTTGAAGTAGAACATTTTTTGATGCATTTAGACCATGTTTAAGAACTCAATTATATGCCTAAAGTTGTAATTGAGATCCAAAACATGGATGGATTTCAGCTATATGAAATTCAAAATCTTCTTTAGTTTCAACTCCAAAACTTTGAGTTTGGCTGATAAATATTAATTCTCAAATTCAATTCCAAGAATCGGAGTTGAGTTACCACACATAACGTATATTGATCATCTTCCAGTATTGTTGTGCCTGTAGGAATTTGTGTGATAGCTACTATGTTGATCACCACATTTATGCTGACTCTTATCATGTGTATTGTATGGAAGAGGAGCATATTGTGGACGTGAGAACCCGAAAATTTGAATGAGTTCTATTGAATGATTAATTTATATTATGAATATTTTATTTTATGTTTAAAGGTTTAATTTTGGATATGAATAATGAATTCATATCTTAAATGAAAATTTTATGGCAATGTGATGTTCAAAAGATTTTAAATGTATTTTGAGCTCAAATCTTTAAGTAATTATTTTATCCAAAGTTTCACCAAGTGCGGTATATGTAGTCATGTGGGAAGGTCAGTACTCACTTTGAACCAAAAGACTAATTGTGGCGGCCCCGAAAATCCCAAGCTGGGCTTCAGGTGCTGTCAAAAATTGTGTGACAATCCCCAAAGATCCAATGCTGGACTCCGGGCTCCGCCAAGAATTGACAATAGAAAACATCTTGAACCAAACATATACATCATTAATTATAGAGAAATATAATTTCTATTACAAAACCTTAACTTAAACATTTATGAAATAAACTAAAGGTACATAAACTTTTATTACAAAACATCAAATATTTAGTAGCGGAAGTCTATAAATGGCCCATCTGGCCTTACAATCTAAACACTTCTATGATGGCCTCTCGCTTCTATTTTCCTTTTAAGGCCATTCATATGAGAGTGATCAAGAAACTCTCACTATGTCATTTTCTCTTTTCCTTTATTAGGCGACTCGGCCTTCTTGACATGACCTGAAAAACATTTCATAGTAATCCACATGAGCGATTTATGCTCAGCAAGTATATAATCATAAGTTGGGTAAGTTCAAGCAAGAAGAACAAATATTTCAAAAACGCTTTAGTGTTTAATGAGGTTGGGCGAAACAAAACCAACAATTCCCGGTGATTCAATAAACATGTAACTTTCAGGGTTCCTGAGTGATAACAAGGGGTTGACCCTTTTCTTGAAATAAATCTTGAATCATTCATTTGCGCCTTCTCTTCATCAGATAGTGCATCATCTGGCCAGGCTGATCACTACCTAACTTCCTCTTCATCAAATGACATACCAGCTAGACAGCCTGATCATTTGACTTCATCATGACATACATAGTAATTGCAGAAAGCATTGGTCTGCAAGGGTCTGAATACCGATGCCTTGGTTTTTCATTCCCTATCATGTGCCGGGGTACCAGGCGTCCGTACCTCCTAGCCTTTAGTCACTCATATAGATATACTTTGTAAATATAAAATTTTTTTGACATAAAACTTCTATATCCGTATAGGACATTTTTTGGTTTGCTTAGTGAATTAACCACTAGCAACAACCCAATAACACTTTATTCAATATACAACATCTTTTGGCGTGCTAGCGAATTAAAACAGCTAGCAACTATCCAATAATACTTGGTTCAATAAACAACATTTTTTCACATACATCGGATCAATGAATCGTACGTTACTTATCCAAGAAAACATTGGCTTGCATAAAGAATAATATCAATCATTTACGTAAATCGAATAAATGATTTTACGTATTCAGTGAAAAAGGAGTAGAGTGAGTATATACTTGCCTTGGTCCTTAGCTAATTTCTAATTTCAAAACACTGGTGCGTGAAAGGTTATGTAAGATATGATTGTTGGTATAACATGAGAAATCCATGTCTTGGAAGATAAATATGAAACTGTGCATAAACAGAGGATGGCCATCAGGAAATGGTCATCAGGGGATGGCTACCCGTCAGGGGATAGTCATCAGGGAATGACTTACCCATCAGGGAATAATCCATGTGTCAAGGGATAAGATACCCGTCAGGGGATAACTACCCGTCAAGGGATAACTATCCGTCAGGGGATAGTCATTAGGGAATTACTTTTGACCATCAGGGGATGGTTCTCGGTCATCACGGGATGACCTTTGATTATCAGGGAATGGTCTACGACTAATCAGGGATGAATTTGTTCATCGCCACGCCAAACTTGTTGGGGACAAATTTGACTATCGCCAAACTTTTTTGGTTGTCACCAAACTCATCAGTAACTGTTTAGCCAGCGCCAAACTCAGCGCTGAACTCGTCAGTGGATAATTGTTCAGCACCAAACTTATTTGTTCAGCGCCAAACTCTTCAGAGACTAATCATTGATGCTCATTAGAGACTAACAGTGCTAGTCATCGGAGACTAGCATATTTTCTCATCAACGACTACTATTAACTCATTGGAGACTAACATGTTTTCTCGTCAGAGACTAATATTAACTCATCGGAGACTAAGTTAAGACTTGTCTCTGCTACGATGGAGGACCTTTCATAAGATCATGGATGATGCTTAAATAATGAACAAACCCAATCTTAGGGTGCATCATCGTCCTATTTGCTGTGTGTATTATTTCTTTACATAATACACATATATGCAAAAGAATATTATTGCAGCTTTTGAAGCTTTATTCTTTCTTGAAAACTTAGCATGCACGACTAATACTCTCAGATGTTATGCATGAGAAAATGAAATAGAGCATAACAGAGTATGATTATAAAGCTCCTACCTCTTTGTCTTCAAGGAAGAAATTGGAAGCTTGTCTGCTCTAAAAGATAGTTGCTCGAGAGAAAGAACTTGACATTTATGAAGATGGTGGGTTAAATAGAAGTTCTAGGAGAGAAGTTTTAGAAAAGAGATTAGAATTTTATCTCAGAATGAGGTATTTATAGTGTTCAAGAGTAGTAGGCTAAGATTAAGCTAGAAATAAAATGATTGGTTAGTTTGGGTGGTAAAACGGTTGTTCATCATAACATTTTAACAGCTGGTAAAATACTAAGCAGCTACTATCTTACATGCACGTAATCTTATTCAGTTGTTGCCACACAAACAGCTTATTGATCAATCAACATACGTACTCATCAGATAATATTCTTACGTAATCCTTCCAAGCTGTTTATCTTAATTTCATATGAGATTTGCTAACCTCATACCTATATCATAACCACCGACATGTTGCTTCTAAACTTATTATTATTATTTTATTTTTATTTTTTTCTTTCGGGTTCTCACATCCTCCCCCCTTAAAATATGTTTCGTCGTCGAAACTTAACTAACAAAAAGATGGGGGTACTTTTGCATCATCATATCCTCTAGTTCCCATGTTGCTTCTTCAACATTGAGATTCCTCCATAAAACTTTTACGGAGGCAATCTCTTTATTTCTTAGGATCTTCACTTGTCGGTCCAAAATTTGCATTGGAATTTCTTCATAATGCAAGTTCAGTTGAAGCTCAATGGGCTGGTAATCGATGATGCCAACATGGTCCCCATTATAAGGTCGTAGCATCGAGACATGGAAAACGTCATGAACATGTCCTAGAGCTGGGGGCAGTGCTAGTTGGTAAGCTTCTTCGCCAATGCGGCGGAGTACTTCAAATGGTCCGATATAGCGGGGACTTAGTTTTCCCTTTTGCTCAAAGTGCATAATGCCTTTCCATTGTGAGATCTTAAGTAATGCATAACCTCCTATATCTAATGTTTGATCCTTTCGGTGTTGGTTTGCATATTGCTTTTATCGATCCTGAGCTGCTTTTATTCTAGCTCGGATGATTTGGATTGCATTCTCAATTTGTTGAACCATCTCTAGTCCTTCTAGCTTCCTTTCTCCAACTTCATTCCAATATAATGGTCTCCTACACTTCCTTCCATATAAAGCTTCAAATGGAGCCATTCCTATGCTTGTATGAAAGCTATTGTTATAGGCAAACTCAATGAGTGGTAGATGATCATCCCAACGTCCACCAAAATCCAAAGAACATGCTCTCAACATATCTTCCAAGGTTTGACTTGTTCTTTCAGATTGCCTGTCTGTTTACGGATGAAAAGCAGTACTCATGTCGAATCTTGTTCCTAAATAATCTTGGAAGCTTCGCCAAAATCTAGATGTGAAACACGGGTCACGATCTGACACGATTGAGACTGGTACTCCATGTCGGCTAAGGATTTCTTTTACATATAATCTGACCAATTGATCCATTTTGTAGGTGTCTTTAATAGGTAGGAAATGTGCAAATTTAGTCAATCCGTCCACTATTACCCAGATTGTGTTTATTCCCTTTTGAGTTACTGGTAATCCAATCACGAAGTCCATTGTGATGCATTCCCATTTCCATTATGGGATATCTAAAGATTGTAGCAAACCACTTGGCTTCTGGTTTTCTGCCTTTACTTGCTGACAAGTGAGACATATGCTTACCCATTCAGCTATTTCCCTCTTCATGTTAGACCACCAATAATTTTGTTTCAAATCTTGGTACATTTTTGTTCCTCCTAGATGTACCGAGAATTTGGAGTTGTGGGCCTCTTGTAATAATTTTCTTTTCAATTCCAATTTTGTTGGAATCCAAATTCTACCTTCAAATTTCATCAATCCATCGTTGTGGATTCGACACTTTCTATCTTCTTCCTTAAGCAACCTTTCTCTGTCCTCTCCATATTCTTCTTGAGCTTCCTTAATGTTGTTCAATAAACTTGGTTTTGCACTGATTTCCTGCTCTATTTCTTCCCTTTGTTAGGTTGTGATAACATTCAATTGTAATTGTTCCAAATCCATACTTACTTCTTCTTGAATTGTTATCACGTTTAACCTTTCACATCTACTTAGAGCATCAACCACTACATTTGCCTTACCAGGGTGATAATTGATTGAACAATCATAATCTTTAATTAGCTCTAACCACCGTCTTTGCCTCATGTTCAACTCCTTTTGTGTGAAGATATATTTTAAGCTCTTATGGTTAGTATAAATCTCACACTTTTCCCCATACAAACAATGCCTCCATATCTTCAGTGCGAATATAATAGCAACTAACTCTAAATCATGCGCTGGATATCGTTTTTCTCAATCCTTGAGTTGTCGAGATGCATAGGTAATGACTTTGTCATGTTGCATTAGAACAGCTCCTAACCCATTCATTAAGGCATCACTGTAGATCACAAAATCTCCTCTGTTGTCAGGTAAACTTAGTACTGGAGCAGTGGTTATCTTCTATTTAATTCTTGGAAGCTTCTTTCACATGCTGGAGTCCAAGTGTACTTTACTGTCTTTCTCCTTAGATTCGTCAATGGAACTGCTAACTTGGAAAAATCTTGGACGAATCTACGATAGTATCCTGCTAATCCCAAGAAACTTCACACTTCTGTAGGCGTTTTCGGCTGTGGCCAATTGATGATGGCTTCAACCTTTGTGGGATCTACTGATATACCATACTCATTGATTACATGCCCTAAAAATTTTACTTCCCTTAACCAAAATTCTCACTTTTGAAAATATGGCATAGAGTTTTTCTTGTCTCAGTGTTTCCAACACCATTCTTAAGTGCTCGACATGTTCTCCTTCTGTTTTGGAGTAAATGAGAATGTCATCGATGAATACTATGATGAACTTATCTAAATATGGCTTGAAAACTCAGTTCATCAAATCCATAAAGGCAGCTGGGGCATTAGTAAGTCCGAATGACATTACTATAAATTCATAATAACCATATTGGGTTATAAAAGTTGACTGAGGGACATCTTCAATCTTAATCTTTAATTGATGATATCCTAATCTCAAGTCAATCTTTGAGAAATACCTTGCATCCTTAAGTTGATCAAACAAGTCATCGATTATAGGTAAAGGATATCGGTTCTTCACCATTACCTTGTTTAATTCTCTGTAGTTGATGCACAATCTCATTGACCCATCTTTCTTCTTTACAAATAATACAGGGCTCCCCATGGTGAAACACTTGGTCTAATGAATCCTTGATGCAATAACCCTTGTAGCTATACCATAAGCTCTTTTAATTCTTAAGGGGCCATTCTATAAGGAGCCTTGGAGATTGGAGTAGTTCTTAGCACTAGCTCAATTCCAAACTCTACTTGTCTATCTGGAGGTATACCTGGTAATTCTTCTAGGAATACATCTCTGAATTCTCTCACAATGGGAATATCTTCCATTTTTAATTCTTCCCTTTTTGTGTCATGTACATAAGCCAAGAACTCTTCGCATCATTTATGTATCATTTTCTTAGCTTGTATCATTGTAAGAAAATGAGATGATTTGGTGGTCTTCCATCCATGAAATAACACTCTTCTGTTTGAGGGTGTTCTTAGGGAAACCTTCTTCCTTCTACAATCTATATTAGCTTGGTATTTATGCAACCAATCCATGCCCAGTATTATGTCAAATTCTCCCAATGGGAATGGTATTAAGTTTGCAAGGAAGTCATATTTTCCTATCTTATACACTATAATCAAGTAGTACATTCTTGGCAGTATGCACCTCTTGGTTAGCTACTATGACTTCTAAAGGTGTTTCAAGGCATGTAGGAACAATGTTCATATCCTTAAGTAGACGTTCAGATATAAAAGACCTAGTTGCGCCAGAATCAAATAAAACATGTACTTGGACTGAGTTGACCAGTAGCGTACCTATAACTAGGTGATCAGACATCAGTGCATCTTGCATAGTCATATTGTAGGTCCTAGCGTGAGGGCGACTGGATACAGTGTTGGGTCCTGTCAATGGCAGTTTTACTTGACTCTTCTTTTTCATGTTCTTACTGTTGTCATGGTGTGGTTGGTGCCTTATGGTTGATATTGTTGCTGCTGTGGACGATACCAAGGTTGGGGAACAATTGGTGCTTGATTTGGGCAATTAAGTACAGTGTGCCCAGGTCGATGATATTTAAAACATATATTTGTTCCCACTAAATATGGAGAAGTTCCATGATTCCTTCCACATTTACTACAGATTGTGATCCTCCTTTTATTATCATTTAGGTCAACAATGAAATTCTTTTTTCTTTTGTCATTGTTATTGAGTACATTTCCTTCCTTTTGTTTCACCACAACTGAACTGGTTTGTGGTCTCCCCTGTCCTCCATTTCCTTGGTTATTATAGCTATTATTATTGGAGTAATTTCCTTTCCTTTTTCTTTCCTTCCGATTCTCCCGGATGAATTCTCGGAGTAGCTTGCCACTTTTCTCAGCTATTTTCGTGCTCTGATCGACTTCAACATAGTTGTCCAGGCATAAAAGAGCAATCTTGTCATGCAACCACAGATTCAGACCATGCTCAAACCTCCTTGTCTTTCTTCTTTCAGTATCTACTAAATGTGGAGCATACCTTTGGAGTTCATTAAACTTCTTTTCATATTCTTCCACCGTCATATTTCCTTGTCTTAATTCTAAGAATTGCCTCTCTAGCTCATCTGCGGCACTAATTGGAAAGTATTGATTATAGAAAAGCTCCTTGAGTTGGGGCCAGGTAAAAACATAAGTTTCTGCTTGATCATTTCTAACTATCAACCTTCTAGTCCTTTCCAATCATTCAGTATTCTCCCACCAATAGTTAGCTTCTCCTTTCAATAGATAGGTGGCATAATCTGTCTTGAGGTCATCAGTCACCCTGAAAATACAGAGAGCTTTCTCTATCTCCTTAATCCAAGTTTGGGTTGCAGTGGGACCTCTGTCACCACTGAAAATAGGTGGACAACTATTGGTGAAGTCTCTAAATGTTACCTTCCTTGGTTGCATTTTGTGGCTGGGGTGGTGGGGTATTATTTTGTTGGGTAGCTCCCTTAATCATATTTATTAACAAGGCAATAGGATTATTCTGATTCTCATTGTTATCATTATTTTCCTAATTGTTGCTCGGGTTGGGGCTTTCTTGATCAACTTGGTTGGTAAATCAGGTGATGATCTCTCGACCATTAGGGGATAATTCACCCGTCAGGGGATGACTTACTCATCAGGGGATAATCTTGTTCATCGTCGAACTCGTCGGGTGACAACTTGTTCGACGCCGAACTCCCCAAGTCATCGCTCATGAACTCATCAGTGGATGATTTGTCCAGCGCCAAACTCCTCGGTGGCTAGTTTGTTCAATGCCAAACTTCATAAGTCAACGCCAAACTCACTTGTTCAGCACCAAACCTGTCGGAGACAAATCATAGATGCTCATCAGAGACTAACTTAGCCTGTTGAAGACTAAGGCTGACATCATCAGAGACTAATATTATCTTGTTAGAGACTAACTTAGCCTGTCGGAGACTAAGGCTGACGTCATCAAAGACTAATATTATCTCATCAGAGACTAACTTAGCCTGTCAGAGACTAATATTAGAGCTTGTCTCTGTTACGATGGAAGATCTTTTAAGAACAAAAATGATGCCTCGAATGTTCAAACTTAATCCTAGGATGCATAATCATCCTTTCCTATAAGCTTCTCTTCAAAAACACAAATAGCATACCCTTTAAAAGCTTTATTCTTTCCAAAAGACTTAGCACACAGAGCTAAGTTGGAAAGTATTGGTTATAGAAAAATTCCTTGAACTGGGACTAGGTAAAAACTTGATCGACCTCAGAGGCTGCTTCTTCATTCCTAGCTACTAATTTCCTAGTCATTTCTGTTAGGTCCCAAAGGGTAAAAATACTAGAAGGGGGGTTGAATAGTGTTTTTAAAAAATTAAGTCTTGCTTAGAAAACTTTACTGATTTAAACACTTCTTGCTTATAAAAGAGTTTCTTATGTTTTGTAAAGGTTTAGCAGCGGAATTTGTTTAAGCAAAGCACCCTTTAGTTTTTGTAGCAAAGGTTAATGGCTAAAAGGAGCAAAGATAGTAAGTCTTTGCTGATAGAGTTCAGCAGGGCTTAAGCAAACCTCAGAACAAAGCAAGTAAGCAATATGAAAGATAAGCAGGAATAGAGACTGAGAATTTTTATAGTGGTTCGGACTAAGCCTACTCCACTCTTCTTCTCTTTTACTTGAGAAGGCTATCACTAAAACTTGTTCACATAGAACAATCAGCAGGGGGACACTTAGTCCAATTTACACTAGGTCACTTAGACCAGATTAGTCACACAGACTTTAAGCAAATTGAGTAAATCTTGCTTGCTATCTTCAAGTAGAGTGCTTGTTAAGTTTTAGAACATTTGATGATGTTTGTCTTTAGATTACTTAGAGTACAAATGTATAGAAAGTGTTAATTAGTAACATTGACGTTTTGTAGCCAGTAGTTATCTCTTTGATTGTAATTTATTCATTATTTGTAAAGAGATAAAATTATTTCATATTTGTAAGTAACTACTAGAATGGAGGATCGAAGCTTCAGAAAGTCAATATGTGTATTTGATCCGTTAGAGTTTACAAAAAGGCTTATCGGAGATTAGAAGAACTGGTCAGAGACTAAAAAGATTTTATCTGTCGGAGACTAGTTTTGCCTATTGGAGACTAAGACTTACATCATCAGAGACTAAGTCTAAAGGAGTCGGAGACTAAAGCTTACGTCATCGGAGATTAAGGATAAAACCATCAGAGACTAAGCTGACGTCATCGGAGACTAAACCTTAACGGGTCAGAGACTAAATAACGCTATCGGAGACTACACAAGCTGACGTCATCAGGAACTAAATGCACCAGAGACTAATAATGACGTTATCAGAGACTAGAGTTGAAGCATCAGGGACTAATCGAGATTTAATTCCTGAGAAATATGAAGTTCGAATTAAAAAGGAATGTCTTCCATGTAAAGCAAGATATTATTGAAGACGTAGCTGGTAAGGAAACTAACCAGAAATCTCTTCCTATCAAAAAGGAAAGATTGTATTTGATTTGAATAAGGAAGCTGAATTTTATTCAGAATAGGAACTGAGTGAATGAAAATTCAGTTGTGAGAGAAGCTGTAATTAGGTTTACAGAGAGTTGTATTCAGAAGCTGTATAGGTTTTTCATAGTTTTGTATCTTTTCCTATACAGAATAGAAAAGAAGCTGATGATCATATTTATTATGATTGTTAGAATTTGTAATCAGTTGTGAAATCAATATAGCAATTGTTTATAAATTGATTTGAGTTTTTGTTCTTTATATTCCGCAAGAAAGTTTAATTTCTTAAAGAACAAGAAATTCAAAAAGTATTCAAAGAACTTGTATTCAACCCCCCCCCCCCCCCTTCTACAAGTTCTTGGCATCTCACTGGGAAACAGTGCTCCTTAGTTGAGCAGATTGATAGCACTTGTTCAAGGTTTATGATGTCTTGATGAAGTCTTTAATATGTCAGAGTGTCAGTTGTTCAGTTGTTATAAATGAAATTTATGACTCCTATTTATACTACTCCAGAAAATCTATCTATTGGGAATTTGAATTAGATCCATTGGAGTGTACTGATCTTGATGTGACTTGTACCTTTACAGCAGTCCTTACTTAGTTCAAAAGTTAGCCGTTATTCTGTCTTCTAGTGCCTTTTAGAAGAGTCTCCTAGAAGTTGACTAAGCAGGGATATAGATAACTTTTTCTGACAACTCAACTTGGACCAAGCAAAGGATCTTGCTTCCTTAAGTCCTTGCTTATTTCCATTCTAAGCAGGACTATACTTGGAATATTCTTCATGTCTTCAGAAACCTTCTTGATAAATTTATCATATCAGCAGACTTCGATGGTGATCAAACTCCTTGCTTAACTACATATTATATCCACCTAACAAGTTGGATATTTTTCTAAGTCCTTTTACAATACTTAAGCAAGGACTATATTACATCATCAATTCCTATATATTAAACAATAAAAAAACTTTTTAAGCTATGATTATATAAGCAGGGGTGCAATAACAATCTTTAAATCTTTAAAAGTAGGTGGACAACTATTAGTAAAATCTTTAAATGCCACCCTTCTAGGTTGTACTTGTAACGGAAGTTCTGGATTGTTGTTACTTTGGGAGGCTTCCTTAATCATGTTTACCAACAAGGCAATAGGATTTTCCTGATTATTATTTCCTTGATTGTTACTCGGATTGGGGCTTTCTTGATCAGCTAGGTTAGTATTTTTGTTCGGACGGGATTGAGATCTTCCTTTTGGGGCCATTTCCTATAAGTTAAAGAAAATACAAATTTACTATTAAAAGTTTTCTCTTTCTTCTTTAAAGAATAACATATAGGAAAAGGAAAGAAAATTTCCAAATTAAGCCATCAAAATATATTAAATAACAAAAGTTACATCTTATCAAATTTATACATTAGGACTCTTTACTAAAGAGTCAAGAAAATCTACAATAACATCTACTATAGCAAGTGCCTAATACAAAGGTTGTAAGTTAAGTTCATTCATCACTCTTTGTGCAAAACGACATGCTCCTTCAACCTTTCCTATAAGGTTATACATCAAATGATCTTGATCTGCCATAGTGGGCTGCACAAGCCTGAGATACTCACTGACTGCGATCAAAACTTCTGTCAAGGTCTCGATGAGGACCAAGGACGTATCCTGAAATGATACCCTCCAAAGATCCAGCAGTCTACTAGTCCTTTGATGAGCCGACGACTGATGCATCATGGGGGTATTACATGTCGCCAACTGTGACGACCTCGAAATCTCTTACTGGATCCGAGCTTCGTCAAGAGAAAGAAAAGATAACCACACATCCATTCATAGAATAAATACTGGAAAAAGGCAATATTAAAGAGTTATTACAGCCCAAAAATAAAATAATTTCAGCGGAAACTATTTCATCTTTATAAATTACAAATCAAAGATCATTACAACTTCTAATATCTTCCTTCCTTCCTCAGCATTATCAAAAAGAGTAAATAACTTAGTAGTCAATCATCTTTGCTTTCCCCTTATCAGAGAGTTCAACCTTTGAACCATGCCCTGTAAGACATTAAAATTCAACAAGGATGAGCGATTTACACCCAACAAGTATATAAATAATTTTGAGAAATATATTTGGAATATTGAAGGAAGTTCAATTCTGTTTGTGAGGCTCAGTGAAACAATACTAATGCCTCGGAAATCTTTGAAGAACATTGAGGATCACTGATGATAAACAATGTGTAACCCTCCTTGACGAAAGACATGTATACACCCGTTCATATCTTTCTTAAAATATCCATCGGGGGCTAAACCCGTTGGATCTGCTAACCATACAGTACACAGCTGGTCTAACTGTGACCGCATGATCCCTCCTTGTGTGAACGTACGTAGTCACTTATAATTCCTCTAGGTCAGGTGAAGAACAAATCAGCACCTTTCCTTTCCTCTAGCCAACCATGTGGCATAACCCATTTAAGGGACATCATTCTCATTTGTTTGCACAAATATGAGATTTAAAAATAGTTGAAAATCAAAGCTTAGTTATATCCATGCATTATCATTCATATCATGCTAGCGGAATTTAAAGCATAGCATGCTCATTCATAAAAACAATTGAAACATATAATCAAAGCCTTGCACGCATATCAAATCAAATGATATTGCGTTAAATTGAAATAAGCATCAGATTGAATGTATATACTTGCCTTGGTCCTTAGCACAAAATCAAACTCAATTTACTTGTAAGTGAAAGATTTTGTAAACCATGCATATAACATGAAAAATTTAATACCTTAATAAGAATTATGAAAGAAAATGCATATGTGATGTCCTTAAACTTTTATTGTTTCAAATCTGACATAAGAACCGTTGATATTAAATAAATAATTAAACATCATAAAATAATTTAAGAAAATAATGTTTTATAGTTTTGAAGGCAGACTGCGCATCAGGGGATAACTGGACATCAGTGGATAACTACCCATCAGGGGATGTCTCTCGGCCATCAGGGGATAGCCTTCAACCATCAGGGTACTAGTCACTCATCACGGGATAGTCATCAGGGGATGACTTACCCATCAGGGGATAATTTGTTCATTGCCAAACTCGGTCTACTGTCAGGGTATCTTTTACCCGTCAGAGACTACTGATGACATCATCAGGGACTAGTCTTAGCCTGTCGAAGACTAAGGCTGACGTCATTAGTGACTAATCTCAAACTTCCTTCATCAAAGACTAACAACACCCTTCCTTCATCGGGGACTAACGCATCTCATTAGAGACTACCACCAACACTGTCAGAGACTAACTTTAGAAGCTGTCTCAGGTACAGTGGTGTCTTCCCCACTTCTCCAAGGGTGGTGATCTCAACCATAACCACACTAAGGTCAAATCTCATCATCCTCTCAGTGATTCATAACGCTTCCTAGGGTTTGCCAACCCTCCTAGACATAGTTTAGAGTTCAAAACTCAGGTTGAAGAGAATACTCAGGTCTGATGTCGTAACTACTGACAAAGAGGAATGTTTGGTAGTTAAAGGTTTGTCTACCAGGGGGTTATCAACAATATTACACCCATCTTGGATTGCTTTTCGAAATAAATGACATTAACTTTGGGTGTTAAAAGCATGCATCAAATTATACTTTTGAAAATAAATGAACAAGGTATTAAACGTGGTATGTAAGACAGAACAAAAGTGTAAGAAATATAGTAGGACTTTAATGAAATGCTCTTACGTCCTTGGTTGTAAGAAAGAGTTAAAAGCTCTAGTTGTTCTTCCAAAAAGGACAGCTGTCTTGAGAGTAAGCTTGGATTTGGTGGTATACTGTATAGAAATTTATGAAGGTGGGACTAGGGTTATAACAAGGTGATATATATATATATATATATATATATATATATATATATATATATATATCACTTGTTGAGCAACAAAGGCCGTCAGATTTATTTGATATCAGTCGTTGGCTGTGAAAGGAAAAGAAGTGACTGGTGAGAAAAGGGTGGTTACAACGGCTGCTAGTGTCCATCAGTCATTTATCCTAGCCCACTCTAGGGTACTGATGGAGGTAATTTACATTAAATGCTACTGTCTCCCAGCAGTTAGGTTTAAAAAGCAGGTACTGTCGCTAAACCTGTTCACACTCGGTGAGCCTTTCCCGCGTGAACACACACTCACACAAGAAAATCTTGAAAATAATGATCCTTTTAAATACTTGAGCTTCAAAATACATTTAAAATCTTTTGGACATCACATTGTCGTAGAATTTTCATAAGGAAATATAATTTCATCATTTATACCCAATAAGAAGTTAAACCTTCATGCAGAAGATAAAATAAATAAATGAATAATCTCATAACAAAATTTATTGACATTTTCGGGTTCTCACACCAATTCTGCTTGTGTCATACGGATTCTGTGTTGGAGGTAATAACAAAATCCATTTGGGAATGACAAGGGCACTGGATTTTCTGGTGATGGTACAACAGGTGCTGTTGGGTTTTGTATCATCAAAATGCAGCGAAAAAATACGATTAAAATAAAACAAAACGAAACCTAAACCCAAGGATCTATGCGAAACAATTTAATACAGATAGTTTAAGATTTTACCGATTAATTGTGCAAATCTGAAGCTTTGGTGAAGGTGTTGATCGTCTCCAAATCTTTAATGCAATCCAACTGGACAGCGTCTCTACGGTATCCACACGAACACCCACGAACCGATCCGGACAAGAAAAGTTACAGTACTAGCTGTATGATCTGTATCTCTTTTCTCTATCTCTCTTAACTCTAGTCTCTCTATTATGAGCGGCTAGAGTTCTTAGAATACGTGAAAACGTTGGTTAGAGAGCATGGTTGATATATCATATAAATAGCCTTTTATAGAGTAATTCCAAAACCTAATCTAATTAGGAGAATCAAAATCCAAATTTTATATTTATTAGATATATATATTTAATCAATTCTCACTTAATTAATATATATATGTACAAATAAATATATATTCATATTTCCTTCCAAAGGACTCTAGTTCATACAGATTACATATATATATATATATATATATATATATATATATATATATATATATATATATATAATTTAAAGCCATGATTTAATTAAATCAATCTTATTGATATATTAAAATCATTGACATTTAAATTATATCTCGTTGACGAATGTTCTTTGTGTGTGACCCTGTAGGTTATTATTACGTTTGTAATAATTTTAAATCATATTATAAAATTATAAACAGTGAGCAGCATCTAGTAATACATCACTATTACCCAAGTAATAATAAAGTCATAGATTCGACGTTACCTTTCGTGACCAATGTTTCAATGTAACTTAATCCTTTTAACCATGATATCTAAGATTAAATTCAAGGCATGGATGTGTCATCCTCTTCATAATTTAATCTCAGTTTTCTTGATCAATGAGTGGACTATATGAAACAAATCTCTATTTGAGCATGGCCATGCATTTCATAATCTCACTCAATCAAGAGGCCTATAGATATCACCCCTAATTTATAGAAGGGTTAAATTCCATCTATATCATTCCCATTTCTCACATAACTCATTATGCATCCAACAATCACCTTTATCCTCCACCCGGTTAAAGGTGACTTTTGGTAATGTCAAAACGCATAACTCCTTATGTAGAAATGTCATGACTTCAGGTCGAAGGACCATTACATCATTGTCACTGTGGGAATTATTTATGACACATAACATAACGCTCTATGTAGAATTCTCATGGTGGGTTTGTCCAGTACTATGTTCTCTGACATGTACCTATGTATCAACTTAATATATCTCGTACATATTTATGACCAATGAGATATAGCCATTAGTTAATCCACATACTAGTCTCAATGTATTATTGTTGTCCCACTGACAATGATACTCGACTAGGGACATTTAAGAATAATGATACATTACATACTTATATGATCTCATATTCAAGTCACATACTTGAATCCATATAATTAGTATCATTCTTCTAACGACATTTATTATGTTAACATTTATATAACGCAGTAAATAAAACATAATAAAAGAAATTATCATTTAACCAAAACATATCATAAATATAGTGTCACAATCATTACATAATTGGCCACTAGGGCATACACTCTAACAGGTGCAACATTTGATAAGGTGACTGGTGAGGAGACAGCATGTGGAGTGACTGACACTGTAGGTAGTGTGTGTCTATTGCCAGGGGAACCTCTTATTTGAGAAGGACCCAAGAGTGGAGAACCTGTTTGGTTATGAAGCGAGGAAGGACTCTTCATATGAACTAAGAAACTTGACCCTTCAAATGGGTTGGTTGGGTTCTACTTATTTCCTTCAGAGTCTGCAGGGTTCTTATCATTTTTGTCTGAATCTCGAGGTATTTCAAAACGAAAGACCTGAGTTGGTCTAACCATTCTTTTGAGAGGAGGGCAGCATTACTATTAGGGGTATGCTCCTTCTCTAAGCTTTTAATCATAGGTGCCTTACCCTTATCTACATGTCCTGGAGTAGGTGGGTTCATCTATAAAAGAAACATAACTTAAATCAATATCACTATAGAATTTATCATGAGGGTTTAACATGAATACTAGTACCGTAACATGGTGTGCAATACACTTAAGGTGAATTCTCCTATCTCATAACCTTATATCTCATTTAATCTAATAACCCATGAACAACCGAGGATTAGCCTGGACATCTATCTCCTATTCAACTTTTCTTATCCTTTCAGTCATTTTCTTTTCTTCCTAAAACCTAAATTATATAATCCAGTAGAGAACATGTCTCATAATTGGTGCTTGGCTCTGATACCAACTGTGGCGGCCCCAAAAATTCCCCGAGCCGGGTCTCGGGCACTGTCAACTATTTGGGTGACAGCCCCCCAAGATCTCCAACCTGGAACCCTGAGCTCTGCCAGAAAACAACGACACATCAACACAATTGTGACAGAAACATCATAGCCAAGCATTTATATTAATCATAAGAGAAATATATTCTCAAATACAGTATGTTAAAATCTTAGAAGTTTACAAAAGCTTTAATATTCATTGAGGTTGGGCGAAGCAATGCCAACATCTCCTGAAAATCATTAAACATGTATCATTTAGGGTTCCCAAGTGATATCAAGGGGTTAACCCTCTTTTAAATAAATCTTGATTCGCCCTCTCTTCACCAGATAATGCATCATCTGACCAGCATGATCACTATCTGACTTCCTTTAACAATCAAATTTCATCCCAGCTAGTCAGCCTGGTCGTTTGATTACATCATTTGACATACATAGTCACTTGCAGAATATATTGGTCTGCGAGGGTCTGATTACCGATGCCTCGGTCTCTCATTCCCTATCATCATTGGTCGGAATGCCAGGCGAAAGCACTCAACAGCCCTTTTACTACCCATATGGATATATCTTGAAAACATTTTCTTGCTATAAAACTTTGGCTTGCTCAGCCAATTAATAGCAGCGACTACCAAAACTTTTGTATATATATCCATATGGGACATGCTCGGGTGGTAATAGCAGCGACTACCAAGATGGTAACTTTAGAGAAAAACTTTAGAAGAGAGATTTTTAGAAAAGAGATTAAAATTTTACCTCCGAATGAGGTATTTATAGCAGACTAAGATTAAGCTTTGAGATAAGATGATTGGTTAGTCTGGACGGTAAAATAGCTACTTATCATAACTCTTTAACAGCTAACAACATAATAAGCAGCTATTGTCACACATGCACATAAGCTTCATCAACTAATGACACACAAGCAGCTTACTAACCAAAACAGCATACGTACTTATGAGGTAGTTACTCTTACGTAAGCCATTCAAGTTGCTCTGAACGAAACTTGCTAATCTTCATACTTGCATTCCTCTAAGCAATTTACAAACACCACTAATATATACATTGCTTGCCCCAACTTAGACATCAAAATCATAATATTAACTATACACGTAAATAAGAAATTAATTTCCTAATACAAATATGAGTAGAAAAATTAATTATAGACAAACTAAATTTTCAAGTCGTCACACTTCCCATGCAGTGTTATTATTTATAATGGGGATATGGTTACTAGGGCGTCCCATGACTGGAGTAGTGGTACCATTAGGGATCTGCTCTTCATCTAAGCTTTTAGTCAGGGGTGCCTTGCCCTTATCATCACGTCTCGGTGTCATTGGAGTCATCTATAAAGAAAATATACTTATATCAATATCATCATAAGGTTCATCATAAGGGTTTGACATAAATACTAGAATCGTAGCATGGTGTGTAATGCACTTAATGTGGATTCTTTTATCTCAAAACCTTATATCCCATAAAATCTAATAACCTCAAGAACTAACGAGGAAAACAACTTTGACACTTATCTTCTATTCTACTATTCTGACCCTTACAATCATTTCCTTACCTTACTAAAACCCAATTCTATATTTCGGTAGAGAACATGTTTCATAACCAGAGCTTAGCTTTGATACCAACTGTGGCGGCCCCGAAAATCCCAAGCTAGGCTTTAGGTGCTGTTAGAAATTGTGTGACAGTTCCCAAAGATCCCATGCTAGACTACGGGCTCCGCCAGGAATTGACAACAGAAAACATCTTGAACCAAACATATACATCATTTATTATAGAGAAATATAATTTCTATTACAAAACCTTAACTTAAACATTTATGAAATAAACTAAAGGTACATAACCTTTTATTACAAAACATCAAATATTTAGTAGCGGAAGTCTATAAATGGCCCATTTGGCCTTACAATCTAAACACTTCTATGATGGCCTCTCGCTTCAGTTTTCCTTTTAAGGCCATCCATATGAGAGTGATCAAGAAACTCTCACTATGTCATTTTCTCTTTTCCTTTATTAGGTGACTCGGCCTTCTTGACATGACCTGAAAAACATTTCATAGTAATCCACATGAGCGATTTATGCTCAGCAAGTATATAATCATAAGCTGGGTAAGTTCAAGCAAGAAGAACAGATATTTCAAAAAGGCTTTAGTGTTTAATGAGGTTGGGCGAAACAAAACCAACAACTCCTGGTGATTCAATAAACATGTAACTTTCAGGGTTCCCGAGTGATAACAAGGGGTTGACCCTTTTCTTGAAATAAATCTTGAATCATTCATTTGCGCCTTCTCTTCATCAGATAGTGCATCATCTGGCCAGGCTGATCACTGCCTGTTAGGTTTTATGAACATTTGATGATGATTGTCTTTAGAATACTTAGGAATACAAATGTACAGAAAAGTGTTGGATTGTAACACTTTAGTTTTGTAGCTAGCAGTAGTATCTCTTGTTTGTAAATTAGTCATTATAATAAAGAGATAGGTTTATTTCTTTTGTATGTACTGCTGGAATACTTGTTGAGTTTGTTCAACAAGTTGTTTAAGTTAATTAGTCCTTCGGAGATTGATTTTGGCTTGTCGGAGATTAAAGGAAAAGTCCACCAGAGATTAAAGTTTTGTTCATCAGAGATTGGACTTTGCTCATCGGAGATTGAAGAATCCTTCATCGGAGATTAAAATGTTTTGTTCATCAGAGATTGAAGGATTGGTCATCAGAGATTAGAGCTTACGTCATCGGGGATTGTAACTAAAGAGTCAGAGATTAATGCTGACGTCATCAGAGATTAAAACAATACCTCGGAGATTAAAAGCTGACATCACCAGAGACTAAAGCCAAAGCATCAGAGATTACTCGATGTAAAGCATCGGAGATTACTCGAAGTGATCAGGAACTAATTAAAGAAGCTATCGGAGATTAGTCGAAGACTTAATCACTGATGGAGTTAGAGTTCAAATCAAAGAAGGAAAGTCTTTCATGCACACGTAGACTTTATTGAAGACGTAGCTGACAAGGAAACTTGTTAGAAATCTTTCAATTGGAAAGATTGTATTTGATTTGAATTAGGAAGCTAGGTTTTTGGTAGCTTAGTTTTTAGAAGCTGTAATTATAAATTACAGAAGAATATACAAAGTTGTATAGAGAATTGAGAGATTTTTCATATAGAATTGAAAGGGTTGTATTCTCTCAACATACAAAATAGAAGCTGACGATCAAAGCTTGTCTTGATTGTTAGAAAACTTGTAATCAGTTGTTAATTCAATAAAAGTAATTGTTTATAAAGTTTTGATCTTGTTCTTTATATTCCGCAGAAAAGTTTAATTTCTTAAAGAACAAGAAATTGAAAAAGTTGTGAGAACTTGTATTCAACCCCCCTTCTACAAGTTCTAGGTCATCTCACTGGGAAAACACTGCCTGACTCCCTTTTCATCAAACGACATACCAGCTGGCTAGCCTGATCGTTTGACTTCTTCATGACATATGTAGTCATTGTAGAAAGCATTGGTCTGCGAGGGTTTGAATACTAATGCCTTGGTTTTTCATTCCCTATCATGTGCCGGGGTACCAAGCGTCCGTACCTTCTAGCCTTTAGTCACTCATATGGATATACTTTGTAAATATAAATTTTTTTGACATAAAACTTCTATATCATATAGAACTTTCTTTGGTGTTCTTAGCGAATTAACAGCTAGCAAGAAGAATTAAACCAATTCACTCGAAACAAAGTCTGGAGACTGGTACCCAAACCAAGGAACAGATCTATAATAGGTGCCAAGTGGGTCTTCAGAAACAAATTGGATGAAGCTGGTACAATTACAAGGAACAAAGCAAGACTGGTTGCAAAAGAATATTCTCAAGAAGAAGGAATAGATTATAGATTATATTCTCAAGATATAGGATATACGAGCTATTCCCTCTCACTTATGCTTTCTGAAAAACCCTAGCCGCTCATAAGAGAGAGACAAGAGTTAAGAGAGAGAGAGAGAGAAACAGATGAAAACTTAGGAAAATTTGACTCGAAGGCTGATGAAGCAATTTTCCTAAGTTACTTCCTGACATCTGAAGCCTACAGGGCTTACAACAAAAGGCTCCAGGTAATGACGGAGTCTATTAATGTAGCTTTTGATGATCAAGAAATTTCTGAACTTGAAGACCTTGGTTTTCATGAAGAGCTCATATTCGAAATGAAGATGATTTTGATGATTAAGAGTATGGAGCTGATGTGTGCAATCAAATGGAGGAACTAAAGCCTATGATGTACGAATAAAGTGTAAATATGATTTATTCCTATAATGTATAAATATTTAATGCATGAGTTTTATGTCAATGTGATGTCCAAAATAATTGATTATTATAAGTTAGTGTAGGAGTACTCCACCAAAGGTAAAATGAATATATTAATCCCAATCTTTAAATGATTATTTTTTTCAAGTGCGAACAAAAGGAGGATAGACCTTGGGAAGCACACCTGCAGAAGAAAAACGACAGTGTGAATTGCTAACCCAGAGACTATGGTGTGCAAATAATATAACCACAATATTTCAGAAAGTTAGCTATATACGATGTATCCACTGATGAACCAACTTAACTGCACAATCTAACCATGGTTATCAACCTGGTTATACATATACATGTATTTTTTAAAAAGTATACTTGTTGTGTAAGGTTACCAACAAGAGAAGGTTTTCTGTCCAACTGAATGCAATTGGCTAATTTTTGGCAGCCGCTATACCGGCCAAGCTAGCCAATCACATCATCCCAAAGACATATTTTTAGCCAAACCAGTCAATGGCTGAGAATTTTTCATCAAAATGATCCAACTGCTCTAGTTGATTTACGAGCACTATAAATACATCACCTAAGGTGTAATCCTAGCCTCACTTCCAAAAATTCTCTCTACCCGACACCCCACATAAATATCATTCTTCCTTTTAAAGAGCAGTTGTCCTTTTCAAGAGCAGCACGAGTATTCAAATTCCTTCTTTAAAAGCTTAAAGAGGTAAGAGCTTTATACCAATCGCATATGTTGTTCCATTTTGATTTCTGTCCTTATTCATTCATATCATATTGTAAAACACTTTGTTCGAAAAGAATATTTTGAAAGCATACCCATAACATCAGGAGTTATTAGTTTTGCATGCTAAAAGAAGAGAATAAAGAAAATATTGATACATACCAACTATACAAACTATATTAACTTCCAAACAGTTCTTATATCAGTAGATAAAACACATGCTTGTGTCTTAGGAAATAAGAGTTCTTGAAGTAGCAGTATCCATAAGAATAAGAAAACAATAAAGAATACTCACGTTTTCTCCCTCCACCTCTCTAAAAATAGAATAAGGCTTCAAAAGCTGCATGACTCTGCAAATATAAAGGCTACAGTGGGCAACAGTAGTATTCTTTTGCAACTAAGTGTGTGTGTATTGTGAGATGGAATGATACACATTGCAGAAAAGATGATGAGAGAATGCCCTTAGTTATGTTTATCCATTAATAAACATCATCCACAAAGATATGGAAAGTCCTCTTGTATAACAGAGACAAGTTCTAACTTAGTCTTCGACAGAATGAAATTAGTGTTTGATAGGTTAAAAGTTAGTCTCCGACAGTATATAAAATTAATCTCCGATGAATAAATTTTGTTAGTCTCCGAGGAGTAACAAATGTTAGTCACCGATGAGTTTATGTGACGACCCCAAAATCCCTTACTGGACCAGGGCTTCGTCAAAAGAAGGAAAGATAACTTCACATCCATTCATAGCATAAATACTAATAAAAGGAATTAGTAAAGAGTTATTCCAACCCAAAATATTATATTCTCAGCGGAAGCTATTTTATCTCTATATAATAATACAAAACATCACTCTTCAAAACATCTTCCTTTCTTCCTTCCTTATCGGCACTCAAAAGAGTTAGCCAAACTCAGTAGCCGATCATCTTTGCCTTCCCCTTGTCAGAGGGTTCAGCCTTTATACCCTGCCCTGCAAGACATTAAAATTCAACAAGAATGAACGATTTACGCCCAGCAAGTATATAACAATTTGGGGAAGCAAACCTAGAATGTTACTAGGGATTCCATTCTGTTGAGCGGCTTAGTGGAACAATATTAAGGCCTCAGAAATCTTTGAAGAATCTTTAGGATCACTGATGTTAAACAATGTGTAATCCTCCTTGAAGAAAGGCAGGTATTCACCTGTGTACAACTTTCTCAAAATATCCATTAGGGGCTAAATGTGGCGGCCCCAGAAAATTCCTCGAGCCAGGCCTCAGGCACTGTCAGCAATGTGGGTGACAGTCCCCAAGATCCCCAGGCTGGAACCCTGCACGCCAGAAAACTACAACACAACATAACAACAGCAAAACAAACAACACAGCCAAGCATTAACAACTTTCCTGTGAGAAATACATTCTTAAATACATCATTATAAAATCTTAAGGTCCACATCATCTTACAAAACCTCAAAGCTTGAAAATAAACAAGCTGCAGCGGAAACAAAACTTTAGATGGCTCATACGGCCTTACAACTTAAACATTCTTATGCCATTCTCTCTTTCCCTTTATTAGGCGACTCAGCCTTCAAGACATAACCTGTAAAACATTCCATAACATTCCACATAAGCGTTTACGCTCAGTAAGTATATATTCATAAGCAAGAGAAACAGATAATTCAAAAGCTTTTATACTCTTCGAGGTTGGGCGAAGCAATGCCAACACCTCATGATACTCAATAAACATATATCATCTAGGGTGCCCGAGTGATATCAAGGGTTAACCCTCTTTCAATAAATCATGATTCGCCCTCTCTTCATCAGATAATGCATCACCTGACCAGACTGATCATTATCTGACTTCCTCTAATAATCAAATTTCATCCCAGCTAGTTAGCCTGGTCGTTTGATTCATCATTTGACATACATAATCACTTGTAGAAAGCATATGGTCTGCGAAAAGTCTTATTACCGATGCCTTGCCTCGGTCTATCATTCTCTATCATCATTGGCCAGAATACCAGGCGAAAGCATTCAATAGCCCCTTTAACTTCCCATATGGAATATATCTTCTTAAAAACATTTTCTCATTTTAAATTGGCACGATCAACAATTAAAAGTAGCGACTGCCAAACACATTGGCGTGCTCAACAAATAAAAGTCGACTACCGATGATTTTTCTATATACCCATATGGAAGTTGCTTAGGTGCGCATACAAGTTCACGACTGCAACACCCTTGCATCATCATCTTTTGGTGTGCTAGCGACTTTAAACAACTAGCAATCACCCAATAACATATTGCTCAATCAATAACATCTTTTCACGTACATCGGATCAATGATCGTACGTTACTTAATCATGAATAAGATCATCATCATGCATAAGCTTTAACATCATTCATTTACGTAAATCGAAATAGTGATTCTACATAATCAGTAAGAAAGAAAGTGGAATGAATATATATACTTGCCTTGGTCCTTAGCTAAAATCACTATACTGGTTGCAAAAGGGTTCTGTAAAACATCATTGTTGGCATAACATGAGAAATCCAAACTTAAAAGATGACCATTTAGATTAGAAAATGGTTATCAGGGCATGAGGTTGCCCATCGGGGAAAAATTCACTCGTCACAGACTAACAAATATCTCATTAGAGACTGCTGACGTCATCTTAACCCATCAGAGACTAAGGATGACATCATCGGAGACTATGTAACCCATAAGAGACTGATGATGTCATCTTAACTCATCGGAGACTAAGGTTACCTCGTCAGAGACTAGCATTTACTCATTAGGGACTGATGATCTCATGTTAACTCATCGGAGACTAAGGATGATGTCATCATCAGAGACTAACATTTACTCATCAGAGACTAACATTAACTCATCAGAGATTAATGTTATCTCGTTAGAGACTAATTTTAGAGCTTGTCTTCGATTCGATGAAAGGCCTTACATGAACAAACTCAACCTAGGATGCCTCAAGAACATAAATATGTAACAGAACGTAGCCTTTCTTTTAAAGCTTTATTCTTCCTTGAAAACCTAGTATGCACGGCTAATACTCTCGGATGCTATGCAAAAAGGAACAACAATGGAGAACTTAAAATTCTTACCTCCTGCGTTGACGAAAGAGATCAAAGCCTGAATGAAAGTAATCGCCCAGAAAAGAGAACTTGAAATTATACAAAGATGGTAGGTTTAATGAAGAACTTTGGAAGAGAAAATCTTTAGAAAAGAGACTGAAATGTTCCTCCGAATGAGGTATTTATAGCAGGCTGAGATTTAGCTTTTAGATAAAATGATTGGCTAATCTAGACAGTAAAATGGTTGCTCATCATGATTCTTAGCAGTTAAGCATGTAATAAGCCTGATGTCCTTCATGTAAATAAGCCAGCTACTAAAGTAGCTTACTAATCAAATTATCATACGTACACAATGATGTCATCATCCTTACTTATGCCATTCTGTTCAGCAAGAGATTTACTGATCTGAACACTTAACTCCTTCAACCAACATCAACATAAATTGCTTCATCTTATAATCCAACATCCAAACAAACATAATCCTTTAATGGATCCAAAAATATCTAGACATCCAAAAACATCATATAATACATATCAATAAGAAAATAAAATAAAATAAATAATGAGTGAATAAATTTTTTATAGATAAACAAATTTTCAGGTTGTCACATTCTCCCCTCCTTACAATAAGTTTCGTCTTCGAAACTTTACTGGTGAAACAGTTGAGGGTACTTTTGCATCATCATTTCTTCTAGTTCCCATGTTGCTTCTTCAACATTATGGTTTCACCATAAAACTTTTGCAGATGCAATTTCTTTATTTCTCAAAACCTTTACTTGACGATCCAAAATTTGTATGGGCGTCTCTTCATAATGCAAATTTGACTGTAACTCAGTGGGCTGGTAGTCAATAATGCCAGAATGATTTCCTTTATAAGGTCGTAGCATTGAGACATGAAATATGTCATGAACATGACCTAGAGCTGGGGGTAATATTAGCTGATAAGCCACTTCACCAACGCGACGGAGTACTTTGAAAGGTCCAATAAAACGAGGACTTAACTTTCCTTTCCATCCAAAGCGCAATATGCCTTTCCAAGGTGAGATCTTAAGCAACGCATAACCTCCTACCTCTCGTGTTTGATCCTTCCGGTGTTGGTTTGCATATTGCTTTTGTCGATCTTGAGCTGCCCTTATTTTAGCTCGGATCGTTCGGATTGCATTTTCAGTTTGTTAGACTATTTCAGGTCCTTCTAACTTCCTTTCTCCCACTTCATTCCAATACAATGGTGTTCTACACTTTCTTCCATACAAAGCTTCAAATGGAGCCATTCCGACGCTTGCATGATAACTATTATTATAAGCAAACTCGATGAGTGGTAGATGTTCATCCCATCGTCCTTTAAAATCCAAAGAACATGCTCTTAGCATATCTTCTAAGGTTTGGATTGTTCTTTCGGATTGCCCGTCCGTTTGCGGGTAGAAAGCAGTACTCATGTCCAATCTTGTTCCTAAATACTCTTGAAAGCTCCGCCAGAACCTAGATGTAAAACGAGGATCATGATCAGATACAATCGAAACTGGCACTCCATGACGGCTAAGGATTTCCTTCACATACAATCTGACCAATTGGTCCATCTTATAGGTGTCCTTAATAGGTAGGAAGTTCGCAGATTTAGTCAATCTGTCCACTATTACCCAGATTGTATTTAATCCCTTTTGAGTTACCGGCAATCCAACTACAAAATCCATCGTGATATATTCCCACTTCCATTCTGGGATATCCAAGGATTACAACAAACCACTAGGCTTTTAGTTTTCTGCTTTAACTTGTTAACAGGTGAGACATGTATTTACCCATTCAGCTATTTCCTTCTTCATGTTAGACCACCAAAAATTTTGTTTCAAATCCTGATACATCTTGGTTCCACCTAGATGTATCGAAAATTTAAAGTTATGGGCTTCTTGTAGTAGACTTCTTTTTAATTCCAGTTTTGTCGGAATCCAGATCCTATTTTCAAATCTCATCAATCCATCATCGTGGATCCGACATTTCCCATTTTCTCTCCTTAGCAACTTTTCCCTATCTTCCACATATTCTTCTTGAGTTTCTTTGATAATAGTCAGTAAGCTTGGTTTTACACCAACCTCTTGCTCTAACTCTTTCCTTTGTTGAGTTGTGATTACATTTAATTGTAACTTCTCCAAATCCATCCTTACCTCTTGTTGAATTGTTATCACATTTAGCCTTTCACATCTACTTAATGCATCAACCACAATATTAGCAAAACCGATAGCGGCCAATTCCAAGTCATGTGTTGGGTATCGTTTTTCGCAATCCTTGAGTTGTCGAGATGCATAGGCAATAACTTTTCCATGCTGCATTAGCACAACTCCTAATCCATTCATCGAGGCATCACTATAAATCACAAAATCTCCTTTGTTATCAGGTAAACTTAGTACTGGAGCGGTGGTTAACCTTTTCTTCAAATCTTGAAAACACTTCTCACAAGCTGGAGTCCAAATATATCTTTCTGTCTTCCTTGTCAAATTCGTTAATGGGACTGCTATCTTAGAGAAATCTTGAACGAATCAACGATAGTAACCTGCTAACCCTAGAAAAATTCTCACTTCAGTAGGTGTCTTTGGTTGTGGCCAATTTATGATGGCTTCAACTTTGATGGGATCAACCAAAATTCCAGATTCATTGATCACCTGTCCTAAAAGTTTCACCTCTCTTAACCAAAATTCACACTTTGAAAATTTGGCATAAAGTTTCTCTCGTCTCAATGTCTCTAGTGTTATTCTTAAATGTTCATCATGTTCTTTTCTTGTCTTAGAGTAGATAAAAATGTCATCTATGAATACAATGATGAACTTATCCAAATATGGTTTGAAAACTCGGTTCATCAAATCCATAAAAACAGCTGGGCCATTGGTGAGTCCAAAAGGCATTACCACAAATTCATAATGACCATAACGGGTTCTAAAAACTGACTTAGGGACATCTTCAGTCTTAATCTTTAATTGATGATATCCTGATCTCAAGTCGATTTTTGAAAAGTACTTCGCTCCCTTGAGTTGATCGAACAAATCATCAATCCTAGGTATAGGATACCGGTTCTTCACCATCACCTTATTCAACTCTCGGTAATCAATACATAACCTTAATGATCCATCTTTCTTCTTTACAAATAAAACGGGTGCTCCCCAAGGTGAAACACTTGGCCTAATGAATCCTTGATCCAGCAACTCTTGTAGTTGTATCATAAGCTCTTTTAATTCTGAAGGGGCCATCCTATAAGGAGCTTTGGAAATTGGGGCAGTTCCTGATACTAGCTCAATTCCAAATTCGACTTGTCTATCTGGGGGTATACCTGGTAATTCCTCAGGAAATACATCTCCAAATTCCTTTAGTACAAAGATATTTGAAATCTTTAATCCTTCTACCCTCTTGTCATAAACATGAGCTAAAAATGCTTCGCATCCCTTGCGTAACATTTTATTACCTTGAATCATTGAAAGAAAATGAGAGGGTTCAGTAGACTTACATCCATGGAATAACACTTTATTATTTGAGGGTGTTCTTAGGGAAACCTTCTTTTTCCTGCAATCTATACTAGCTTGGTATTTATGTAGTCATTCCATGCCTAGTATTAGATCAAACTCTCCCAATGGAAAATGTATTAGATTTGCAGGGAAGTCATGCTTTCCTATTCTTATACTATACTCAGGTAGTATACTCTTGGCAATGTATACCTCTTGATTAGCTATTATGACTTCTAGAGGTGTTTCTAAACATTCAAGAGTAAAATTTCTATCCTTAAGAAAACTCTTAGATATGAAGCATCTAGTTGTGCCAGAATCCAATAAAGCATATACTTCAATTGAATTAACCAAGACCGTACTTGAAACCACATTATCAGACAATAGAGCGTCCTGTGCAGTCATATTGTAAGTCCTAGCTTGGGGTCGATCGCCTGTCATGCTAGGTCCTACTAATGGGAGTTTACCCTAACTCTTTTTCTGAGGACATGAAGTGGAGATGTGGCCTTCCTGACCACAACTAAAGCATCTCCTTGTAGTTCCAACTATACGGCTAGCATTTTGTGGTTGATATTGTTGCGGAGAAAACCTTGGTTGGAAAACGTTTGGTGCCTGACTTGGGCAATTGGTGGTAGTATGCCCATATCGACGGCATTTGAAACACAAACCGATTCCTATTAAACACTGGGAAGTTTCGTGGTTTCTTCCACATTTGCCACAAATAACAATCCTCCTTTTATTCTCACTTAAATCCATACTGAAATTTCTTTTCCTACTATTATCATTATACCTATTTCTTTCCTCTTGTTTCATCATGACCGAACTGGTTTGTGGTTTTCCTTGTCCTCCCATTCTTTGATTAAGATTGTTACTAAAATAACTTCCTTTCCTTTGTCCTTCTTTGCATTTCTCCCAGTTAAATTCCCGGAGTAGCTTGCCACTTTTCTCTGCTACCTTTGACCTTTGAACAACTTCAGCATAGTTATTTAGACACAAAATAGCAATCTTATCCTGCAACCATGGATTTAAACCATGCTCAAACCTTCTTGTCTTCCTTCTCTCAGTATCTACGAAATGCGGGGCAAATCTTTGTAGTTCATTAAACTTCTTCTCATATTCTTCCATAGTCATGCTCCCTTGTCTCAATTCTAAGAATTGGTTTTCTAGCTCATCCGCAGCACTGGTTGGAAAATACTGGTTATAGAAAAATTCTTTAAACTGGGACCAGGTGACAACTTGATCAATTTTAGGGACTATTTGTTCATTTCTACTTGCAATCTCCTAGTCATTTCTAATCGTTCGGTATTTTACCACCAATAACTAGCTTCTCCTTTCAATAGATACGTAGCATATTCCGTCTTAAGGTCATCTGTTACTTCAGCAATACTAAAACCTTTCTCTATTTCCTTAATCCAAATTTGAGCGGCAGTGGGACCTCCATCACCATAAAAAGTAGGTGGACAACTATTGGTAAAATCCTTAAATGACACCCTTCTAGGTTGAACCTGTGGTGGAAGTGCTCGATCATTGTTACTTTGAGAGGCTTCCTTAATCATGTTTACCAATAAGGCAATAGGATTCTCTTGATTATCATTTTCTGGATTGTTGTTCAGGTTGGGGTTCTCTTGGTCAGCTTGGTTGGTATCTTGATGAGTTCGAGGTCTTCCTCTCGGGGCCATTTCCTATAAATTAAGGAAAATATAAACTTACCATCGAAAATTCTTTCTCTCTTTGAAGAATAACATACACAAAAACAAGAAGAAAATTTCCAAATTAAACCATCAAAATATATATTAAGTAACAAAAGTTACATTATATCAAATTTGTATAATAAAGCTTCCTTGCTATAACATTAAACAAAAACATAACAACATTGGCTACTACCAGAACCTAATACAGGGGTTGGGAATCAAGTTTACTCATTGTCTTACGTGCAAAACAACACGCTCCCTCAACCTTCTCTATAAGATTATACATTAACTGATCTCAATCTGCTACAGTAGGCTGGCACAGCCTAAGATAATTACTAACCGAGATCACCACCTCTGTCAGAGTCTCAGTGAGAACTAAGGACACATCCTAAAATGATACCCTCCAGAGGTCCAACAGTCTGCTAGTTCTTTGATGAGCCATTGACTGACGCATCATGGTGGTATTACGTGTAGCCAACTCTGATTGTGTCATACGGATTCTGCGTTGAAGATAATAACAGAATCCATTTAGAAAAGGCAAGGGTACTGAATTTTCTGGTGGTGGTACTGCAAGTGCAACATTTGATAAGGTAACTGGTGTAGAAACAACATGTGGAGTGGCTGACACCGTAGGTAATGTGTGCCTAACAGCAGGGGAACCTCTTATTTGGGAAGTATCCAAGGTTGGAGAATCTGTTTGATCATGGGGTACGGAAGGACTCTTCATATGAACTGAGAAACTTGACCCCTCAACTGGTTTGGTTGGGTTCTGTTTATTTCCTTCAGAATCTGCAGACTCCTTAACATGTTTATCAGAACCTCTGGGCATTTCAAAACAAAAAATCGGAGTTGGTTTATTCACTCTTTTGCGAGGAGTCGCTCGCCAACATGCAACTGTCCTCCTACTGTTGATATCTAACAAATGGTGTCTACCAGACTTGCAAGGTCGAGCAGCCTTACTACTAGGGATATACTCCTTCTATGAACTTTTAACCATAGGTGCCTTGCCCTTATCTACAGGTCCTGGAATAGGTGGATTCATCTATAAAGGAAACATAGCTTAAATCAATGTCAACTTAACATTTATAATAAGGATTCAACATACATACTAATATTGCAACAGGATATACAATGACTTCAACGTGAATTGCTCTATCTTATAACCTCTCATCTAACCAGATAACCCAAGAACAACCAAGACTCAACTTAAACATCTATCTCTTATTCAACTCTCCTTATCCTTTCAGTCATTTCCTTACTTTACCAAATCCCAAATTCTATTTTCTAGTAAAGAACATGTCTCTTAACTGGTGCTTGGCTGCTGTGCTCTGATACCAACTGTGGCGCCCTCAGAAAATTCCCCGAGCCGGGCCTCGGACACTGTCAGCAATGTGGGTGATAGTCCACGAGATCCCCAGGCTAGAACCCTGGGCCACGCCAGAAAACTACAACACAACACCACAACAACAAAACAAACAACACAGCCAAGCATTAACAACATTCCTGTGAGAAATACATTCTTAAATACATCATTATAAAATCTTAAGGTCCACATCATCTTACAAAACCTCAAAGCTTGAAAATAAACAAGCAGCAGCGGAAACAAAACTTTAGATGGCTCATACGGCCTTACAACTTAAACATTCTTATGCCATTCTCTCTTTCCCTTTATTAGGCGACTCAGCCTTCAAGACATAACCTGTAAAACATTCCATAACATTCCACATAAGCGTTTACGCTCAGTAAGTATATATTCATAAGCAAGAGAAACAGATAATTCAAAAGCTTTTATACTCTTCGAGGTTGGGCGAAGCAATGCCAACACCTCATGATACTCAATAAACATATATCATCTAGGGTGCCCGAGTGATATCAAGGGTTAACCCTCTTTCAATAAATCATGATTCGCCATCTCTTCATTAGATAATGCATCACCTTACCAGATTGATCATTATCTGACTTCCTCTAATAATCAAATTTCATCCCAGCTAGTTAGCCTGGTCGTTTGATTCATCATTTGACATAAGTAGTCACTTGTAGAAAGCATATGGTCTGCGAAAAGTCTGATTACCGATGCCTTGCCTCGGTCTATCATTCTCTATCATCATTGGCCAGAATACCAGGCGAAAGCATTCAATAGCCCCTTTAACTTCCCATATGGAATATATCTTCTTGAAAACATTTTCTCATTTTAAATTGGCACGATCAACAATTAAAAGCAGCGACTGCCAAACACATTGGCGTGCTCAACATATAAAAGTCGACTACCAATGATTTTTTTATATACCCATATGGAAGTTGCTTAGGTGCGCATACAAGTTCACGACTGCAACACCCTTGCATCATCATCTTTTGGTGTGCTAGCGACTTTAAACAACTAGCAATCACCTAATAACATATTGCTCAATCAATAACATCTTTTCACGTACATCGGATCAATGATCGTACGTTACTTAATCATGAATAAGATCATCATCATGCGTAAGCTTTAACATCATTCATTTACGTAAATCGAAATAGTGATTCTACATAATCAGTAAGAAAGAAAGTGGAATGAATATATATACTTGCCTTGGTCCTTAGCTAAAATCACTATATTGGTTGCAAAACGGTTTTGTAAAACGTCATTGTTGGTATAACATGAGAAATCCAAACTTAAAAGATGACCATTCAGATTAGAAAATGGTTATCAGGGCATGAGGTTGCCCGTCGGGGAAAAATTCACTCGTCAGAGACTAACAAATATCTCATCAGAGATTGCTGACGTCATCTTAACCCATCGGAGACTAAGGATGACGTCATCGGAGACTATTTAACCCATAAGAGACTGATGACATCATCTTAACTCATCGGAGACTAAGGCTGACGTCATCATCAGAAACTAATTAACTCATAAGAGACTGATGACGTCATCTTAACTCATCGGAGACTAAGGCTGACGTCATTATTAGAGACTAACATTACCTCGTTAGAGACTAGCATTTACTCATCAGGGACTGATGACGTCATCATCAGTGACTGACATTTACTCATCGGAGACTAACATTAACTCATCAGAGATTAATGTTATCTCGTCAGAGACTAACTTTAGAGCTTGTCTCCGATTCGATGAAAGTCCTTAGATGAACAAACTCAACCTAGGATGTCTCATGAACATAAATATGCAACAGAACGTAGCCTTTCTTTTAAAGCTTTATTCTTCCTTGAAAACCTAGTATGCACGGCTAATACTCTCGGATGCTATGCAAAAAGGAACAACAGAGGAGAACTTAAAATTCTTACCTCCTGGGTTGACGAAAGAGATCAAAGCTTGAATGAAAGTAATCGCCCATAAAAGAGAACTTGAAATTATACGAAGATGGTAGGTTTAAAGAAGAACTTCAGAAGAAAAAAACGTTAGAAAAGAGACTGAAATGTTCCTCTGAATGAGGTATTTATAGCAGGCTGAGATTTAGCTTTTAGATAAAATGATTTGCTAATATGGACGGTAAAACGGCTGCTCATCATGATTCTTAGCAGCTAAGCATGTAATAAGCCTGTTGTCCTTCATGCAAATAAGCCAGCTACTAAAGCAGCTTACTAATCAAATTATCATACGTACACAATGATGTCATCATCCTTATGTATGCCATTCTGTTCAGCAAGAAATTTACTGATCTGAACACTTAACTCCTTCAAGCAACATCAACATAAATTGCTTCATCTTATAATCCAACATCCAAACAAACATAATCCTTTAATGGATCCAAAAATATCTAGACATCCAAAAACATCATATAATACATATCAATAAGAAAATAAAATAAAATAAATTAAAAAAAGTAATGAGTGAATAAATTATTTATAGATAAACAAATTTTCCAGGTCGTCACACTAAACCTATTGGATCTACTAACCATATAGTACACACCTGGCCTAACTGTGACCGCATTATCCCTCCGTGTGTGAACGTACGCAGTCATTTAAAATTTCCTCTAGGTCAGGTAAAGAACAAATCAACACATTTCCTTTTCCTCTAGCCAACCATGTGGCATAACCCATTTAAGGGACATATCATCCTAATTCATTAGCACATATATAAAATTGAAAAATAACTGATAAATCAAAGCACCGTTATATCCATGCACTTTCAGTCATATCAGGCTAGCAGAAATTAAAGCATAGCATTCTGATTCACAAGAAAATTTAAACATAAAAGTCATAACCTTGTACGCATGTCGAATCAATTGACCATGCTTTGAAATAAGCATAGGAATGAGAATATACTTGCCTCGGTCCTTTACACACAATCAAATTCATTTTACTCGTGAGTGAAAGATTATGTAAAACATGCATATAACATGATAAATTTAATACCTTAATAAGAATTATGAAAGAAAATGCATATGTGATGTCCTTAAACTTTTATTATTTCAAATCTGACAAAAGAACTATTGAGGTTAAAGGAATATGTTAGAGTTAATTGATGATGATGATGTTTAGAGAATAAATTGTGCATCTGTACATACTTAAGGTACCTTATAAACCTTAATATCAGCACAAGTTTTGCATCCACTGATGACAACATTATTTATCAGGGAATGATCAAACACTTCACAAGACAAGTTGTAAAATGGATCATCTAAAGGACTCGACAAAGTGAAGAGGAATGTCTGTTGTTACTCTAAAAAGAATGAAGTATTCCGCACATCAGATATTCCAAACAAATCTTCAATGATTAAGAATCATCAGGTGAACTCGTCAGGGGAACCCATCAGGGGATGACTGAGGCAGACCAACCCGTCAGGGGAACGCGTCAGGGTATGGTAGTGGCTAGCCAAACTCATAAGGGGAACGCGTCAGGGCATGATCAATACATGTCACCTGTCAGGGGAAGACATCAGAGTATGACAGTGTCAAGCTAACCCATCAGGGTAACCCGTCAGAGGGAATGCTCAACACTGTATCAGCGGAAGCCATCAGTGTATGTTTTAAGTCATAACATCAATGGAACAAGAAGCACTGAGTAAAACTCAAGTAAAGGTTGAAGCCCTGATCCAGTCTTTATCAAGACTTGTGATCAGGGGATCTAAGAAGCACTGATCAAGTTCATCAGGGCTTGTTGTTAGTGGATGGTTATGACTGCATACACCTGTCATCAGGACTTACACTCAAATCAACGAAGCTTGTTACAGAAGCAAGAGATATTAACTGGAAAGATATTTCTTGAAGTTTGTATGGTCCAATGACAGCTCTCGAACATTAAATGCTCACAGCTCAGGGGAAGAAAAAGAAGCAACAAAAGTAGCAGCAGTCTGACACATAGTTTCCAAAGGACAATGATGTGACGTATATGCGGCTAATTTGAAAAGAGCAGCACATCTTCGCACGTGGTTTCAACCACTGATCTTCTATATATGCAAAGGAGTTCTTATTACAAAAAGAAAAATCTAACAGATCAATCCAACAGATCAACAAACAAAGAAGCACACAAATCACTAGAGCAGCTTTGTTATATATCTTGAGAGAAATATTTGAAAGAAAGATTAAAAGCTAGTGAGTGTGAATTTGAAGCTGTAATTTTATTACAGATCTTGTAGTTGTTTAATCACATTTGTGATTATACAGATTTCTAGAAAAACATCAAGTTTTAATACAATTATTTTAACTTGAATCTGTGTGTTCATATTTTATAGTTTTTCTATTCATTGTAGCTTTTTCCTATCAGGGCCAACTGAAGTTTACAAAGAGCAAAAAGTTTGAAGTGTTTGCATTCATCCCCCCCCCCCCTTCTACAAACACTTGAGCTTATATTGTTTTAACAATTGGTATTAGAGTCTCTAAGCAGATTTCACTTGCTAAAAACGATCAATATCTATGGCCAACAAAGCAGGAAACGGTAAAGTCCCCGTGTTGGAAAGGGGAAAATACTTCTTCTAGAGACAACGCATGACAGTTCATCTTAGAGCAATCGATGATGAATATCTTCAAATCTTAGAAGAAGGCCCTCACATTCCAAAGAAGCTCATTCCTCAGGAGGTGGTCAATGGAGTCAATGTTCCAGAAAGGTTAGTTCCAAAAACAACTGAAGAGATGACTCAAGAGGAAAGAGAGAAAGTGAAAAAGGATCTCAAGATCATAGGCATCCTATATAATGGATTAGACGATGATATGCTGAATAGTATAATGAATCTTACAACGTCTAAATCTATATGGGATACTGTTAGGTTTTAGAACATTTGATGATAATTGTCTTTAGATTACTTAGAATACAAATGTATAGAAAGTGTTAATTAGTAACACTAAAGTTTTGTAGCCAGTAGTTATCTCTTTGTTTGTAATTCATTCATTCTTTGTAAAGAGATACAATTATTCTTTATTTGTAAGTAACTACTGGAATGGAATATCAAAGCTTCAGCAAGTCAAAGTGTGTATTTGGTCCGTTGAAGTTTACAAAAAGGCTTGTCGGAGACTAGGAAAACTTGTCAGAGACTAAGGATTTTATCTATCAGAGACTAGTTTTGCCTATCGGAGACTAAAGCTTACGTCATCAGAGACTAAGTCTAAAAGAGTCGGAGACTAAAGCTTATGTCATCAGAGACTAAATTTAAAAGCATCAGAGACTAAGTTGACGTCATCAAAGACTAAGCCTTAAAGCATCGGAGACTAAATAACATTATCGGAGACTACACAATCTGACATCATCAGGGACTAAAAGATCAGAGACTAATTGATGACGTCACTAGAGACTAAAGATGAAGCGTTAGGGACTAATCATGATTTATTTCCTAATAAGATACAGAGTTTGAATTGAATAAGGATTGTCTTCCACATAAATCAAGATATTATTGAAAATGTAGCTGGTAAGGAAACAAGCCAGAAATCTGTTCCTATCAAAAAGGAAAGATTATATTTGATTCGAATAAGGAAGTTGAATCAATATTGATTTAGAATAGGAAAACTGAGAATTCAGTTTTTAGAGAAGCTGTAATTAGTTTTACAGAAATTGTAATTCGAAGCTGTATAGAATTCATAGTTTTGTATCTTTATTGTACATAATAGAAAAGAAGCTGACGATCATATTATTGTGATTATTAGAATTTGTATTCAATTGTTAAAATCAATAGAAGCAATTGTTTATAAATTGATTCGTGTTCTTGTTCTTTATTTCCGCAAGTAATTATTAATTTCTTGAAGAACAAGTAATCGAAAAGAATTCAAAGAACTTGTATTCAACCCCCCCTTCTACAAGTTCTCGGCTATCTCACTGGGAAAACAATTGGTTTTAGAGCCTTTAATTGAATTTACTCAATTAACACGTTCCAAGAGATGGCCAACGATGAAGCAAGCAGCTCTAGCATAATGACGTATGCGGGAAGTCGTGATGGTGGTACTAGAATCCCTATTCTTAAACGAGAAGAATATCCGATGTGGAAGCAAAGATGTACATGTACTTAAGAGCAACAGATCCAGATTATATTGATAGGATTGAGAAGGGTCCCTATCTACCCAGGAAATTTATTCCTGCTAAAACCGTCTATGGATTTGTTGTGGCGGAACACTTTGAACTTGCTCCAGAATGTGATTATACAAACGAACACAAGTTGCAAGTGTTGAAGGATGCTAAGGTGATGAACATACTCTATAATGGAATTGATAAAAATATGTTCACAAGCATCATAAATTGCATGACATCTAAGCAAATCTGGGACACCATCAAAGTCCTATGTGAAGGGATTGACCAAGTCCGAAAGAACAAGAGATCATTGTTGACTCAACAATATGCGTTCTTTCAAGCAAAGCCTGGTGAATCTATAACATCAGTTTATGACAAATTCAACACTTTGCTCAATTACTTGAAAATACTTGGGAAGTCCTATGATAACGAGGATGTCAACGCCAAGTTCATGAGATCTCTTCGACCAAGTTGAGATCCAAAGACTACTGCGATAAGAGAGGCTCATGACTTGGATATCCTCACACTGGACAGGCTCTATGGGAATTTAAAGACATATGAACTCGAAGTAGAGCAACGACAACGCATGCATGGCAGGGACAAAGGAGCTGCGTTGATGGTTGAGACAAGCAAGTCTCAAGAGAAGCTTGATGAGGAATCTTCCAATGCTAGCTCGACTGATCAGGAAGATGAACTAGACACTGATGATGACATGGAGGAATTCATGGCATTCATGGTCAAACAGTTCAAGAAATTTAGGGTCAGCAAGAAAGGAAGAAAATCGTCAAGGAAGCCTAACCCTAAACGTGAAGGTCAAAAAGTCACCTTCGACTTAAAAAAGATAAGATGTTACAATTGTGACGGGTTAGGGCAATTTGCCAATGAGTGCAGGAAGCCGAGATCTAGTGATAGATCTAAGGATGAAAAATCAAGGAAAGGGAATGACTTTGCTGATAAGAAAGCCAAATCAAATAGCAAAGCCTTGATTACTGAGGGTAAAGATTGGATTGACAGCGACTCTGATGAAGAAGTTGTCAACTTTGCCCTAATGGCTCAAAGTGACGAGTCAAGTGATTCTACAAAGGTATGTGATGCAAATCAGAATTTTAATGTGCTTGATTTATTTGACACATCTAGCATTGAAAGCATACAAAAAGATATGTCTGATTTGCATGTTAGTTTTAGATCTTTAACTATCGAATATACCAATGTGAAAGAATCACGTGACAGTCTCTTGAAAAGAAATATGTTTCTTGAAGAGAGATTGGCACAGTCTGACACCATCAAATCTGACTTAACCAAAGCTCATCATATGATTGATGCTTTGAAAAAGAGGGAATATTACTTAGTAGAGCAACTTGAAAATGCTCAAGCTAAGATTAAACAATGGAATACTTCTTCTAAAAAGTTGATAGACTTGGTAGAGTGTCAAACAATAGGTCAAAAATCTGGACTAGGTTATGATGAAAATCTAGACAAGTGTTCAGATTTAGATGATCTATTTGAAGCTGCGAACTCCTCGACTAGTAAGCCAAATGTAATAAAAGGAATTAATTTTGTCTCTCCTATTTATGAACCCAAATTCATCATCACTCAAAATCAACAAATCACTGCAAAAACAGAAATTGATCAAAAGTCAGCGAATATTGTTGAAAAGAGTAAAAATAAAAGATTAAATATTGGGTTCATGACAAAGACACAGGTAAGTAAAAAATTGGAAAATCTTCTAGATAAAATGGCTGAAAAGTCAGTGGAGTTAAGCTGAAATAAGAAAAATAGGAATGGAAAAATTGGCATTAATAAATATACAAATTATGCTAGAATGTCTGATGCTCCTAGAAAGACATGTCATGAATGTGGTAACCCCAACCACATAGTTGTTAACTGTAGGAGCAAAAATAAAATTCCTATAATTGAGACTACACCTTTAAAGAGAATAAAAGATAAATCACCTGTAAAAAGGTTAAATAATCTTTCCATTAACAATGAAAAACCTAAGCCTGGCAGTCTCTCACAATCAAGTAGCAAAACTAATGATTGTCCAATTAAAGTCAAAACTGCTAAAAGACAATCAACTTAATCTGAGTCAAGTCTTGAATCTACAACTAGTGAGAAAGGACCTAAGAAAGTCTGGGTTCCAAAAATCTCAAACTAGTTACTCTCTACTGTGCAGGGCAAAAAGAAGAAAACATGGTACTTAGACAGTGGTTGTTCAAGGCATATGACTGGAGATAAGTCCTTGCTAAAACAGTATGAAGAGAAAAGTGGCCCAAAAGTCACTTTTGGAGATGACAACAAAGGCCATACGAGGGGATATGGCAGTGTTGAACATGGAGATGTCATCTTCACTGAAGTAGCACTAGTTGATGGCTTAAAGCACAATTTACTGAGTGTGAGTCAACTATGTGATAAGGGATTCAATGTCACCTTCAAAAAAAGATCAATGCTTGGTGTGTGACAAAGAATCTGATAACGTGATATTAACAGGGAAAAGAAAAGGAAATTTGTATGTTGCAAACCTTATTTCTTTTACTGATCAAATCACATGTCTCTATAGCAAAGCTTCAACTGATGAAAGTTGGCTTTGGCATAAGAAGCTCTCCCACTTGAATTTAAAGAACATCAACAAGCTTGTAAGGAAAGGACTGGTAGCTGACATTCCACAATTGGAGTTTTCACAAGATGGATTGTGTGATTCATGCCTGAAAGGGAAACAAAAGAGTGTATCATTCAAAAGAAAACCAGCAACATCAATCACTGATCCTTTACAGTTGTTACACATGGATTTATTTGGTCAAGTGAATGTGATGTCTATCTTAAGGAATAGATATGCATTGGTTATTATGGATGATCACACGAGGTATACTTGGGTAAAATACCTCTACACAAAAGATGAAGCTGCTCAGTTGATAATTGATCATGTCAAGAAGATAGAAACTGAGTCAGGAAAAACAGTAAGGGTGATAAGGAGTGATAGAGGAACATAATTCAAGAATTCCCAAGTTACTAAATTCTGCACTGAAAAAGGAATAACTCACCAATTCTCTGCTCCAAGAACCCCTCAACAAAATGGAGTTGTTGAGAGGAAAAATAGAAATCTTATTGAAGCAGCACGGACTATGTTACAAGAGGCTAAGCTTCCCACATATTTTTGGGAGGAAGCTATAAGCACTGCTTGCTTTACACAGAATAGATCCTTGATAAAGAAAGCATACAACAAAACAACTTAAGAATTAATGACTGGGAGAAAACTAACTCTTAAGTTTTTACATGTGTTTGGTTGTAAATGCTTTGTACTGAGAGATTCATTAGAGACAAGAGGAAAATTTGACAACAAGTCTGATGAGGCAATCTTCTTAGGTTATTCTCTATCAAGCAAGGCATACAGAGTCTATAATCTAAGAACAAAAGTCATTGTGGAATCAATTCAAGTTGTATTTGATGATAAAAAGATTCCAGGAATGATTGGACAAGGATTGCATGAACCTCTCAGTTTTGAGAATGAATTGGATACATGGGAATATCCATCAGAGACTACTGAAAAACCCCAAGATAGCAATGATCCCTACATAATTGAGGGGGAGTTAACAGTTGTGCATGAAGTGCCAAGGACCAATACTCTATCAGAGAATAAAGTATTAGATGAAACACAAGAAACTGGTGACATTAGTATTCCATCGGAGACTAATGATTCACTAGGGACTAGTGTCACTGATGCACAATCAGAGACTATCTTGACACCAAGGAATGTAGAGATAAACAGCTCATGGGGAGCTAATAATGGAGAAGTCAATGGTTTAGGGGGAGCAGTCTCTGATCATGTAGCTAGATTGGACAACATTAATCTAGAAAATGAAGCCTCCACTTCAAAGTCAAATCTGCCACGTTCAATTCCATGGTTGAGAGACCACACACCAGATTTGATTATTGGAAGTCTAGAGGATGGAGTCAAGACTAGAAATGCAACTCAAAATGAATGTTTATACCTCAGTTTTCTCTCAAAGATTGAGCCAAAGAAAATTGAGGAAGCACTTCAAGATCCTGACTGGATATTAGCCATGCAAGAGGAATTAAACCAATTCACAAGAAATAACGTCTGGAGATTGGTGCCCAAACCAAGGAATAGATCAATAATAGATGCCAAATAGGTCTTTAGAAATAAATTGGATGAAACTGGTACAATTACAAGAAATAAAGTAAGACTGGTTGCAAAAGGATATTCTTAAGAAGAAGGAATAGATTATGATGAAACTTTTGCACCAGTAGCAAGACTTGAAGCAATCAGAATATTTTTGGCTTTTGCAGCCTACAAGAACTTCAAGGTGTACCAGATGGATGTAAAAAGTGCTTTCTTGAATGGAAAATTGGAAGAGGAAGTCTATGTTTGCCAACCCCCAGGTTTTGTAGACTCCAAACTTCCAAATCATGTTTACAGGTTAGACAAAGCACTTTATGGCTTAAAACAAGCACCAAGAGCCTGGTATGATACTCTATCTCAATTTTTGCTTGAAAATAAATTTGTTAGAGGTATCATAGATTAAACTTTATTTTATAGAAAGCAAGGCTCTGACATTATATTGGTGCAAATATATGTAGATGATATTATATGTGAAAACCCGAAAATTTTAAATGCATTTTATGATAAGAAATAATTTTATTTTGCATTATTATAATTTTTTTCATGAAAGATTGCCTTTTTAAGTATGAATGATAAATTCATATCTACAATGAAAATTTTTATGATGATGTGATATCCATGATGATGAGGTTAAGTTCCTTAAAAGGTATCAAAAATGGGATTAGCAAATCCCATATAAGATTATATTGAACAGCATGGAGGAAGAGGAAAGGGTTACGTAACATTGGTGATTACGTGTTTGATTAGAAACTGTTTAGGTGGCTAAGTTTTCATGCATGTAGGACAACAGCTGTTTGCTGTCAAGAAGTCATGATGAACGACCGATTTACCGTCCAAATTAACCAATCATTTTATTCCAATGCGTAACCTTTAGTCTCCGACAGGCTAAAGCTTAGTCCCCGATGACGTCATTAGTCCCCGACGGGTTATTTACTCTCGGATGACGTCAGCTTTAGTCTCTGATAGACTAAAGTTTAGTCCCTGATGACGTCATTAGTCTCTGATGAGAAGTTAGTCTCCAATGATATCACCCTTAGTCTCCGATAGAATTAAGATGACGTCATTAGTCTCTGATGAGAAGTTAGTCTCCGATGACGTCACCCTTAGTCTCCGATAGAATTAAGATGATGTCATTAGTCTCTGATGAGAAGTTAGTCTCCGATGACGTCACCCTTAGTCTCCGATAGAATTAAGATGACGTCATCAATCCCTGATGAGTTGTTAGTCCCTGATGACGTCATTCCTTAGTCTCCGGTGGGCTAAGTTCAGTCCTTGATGACGTCATCCGTAGTCCCTGATGAAGGAATTCTTAGTCTCCGATGAAAGAATTCGTAGTCTCCGATGAAGGAATTCTTAGTCTCCGATGAAGGAATTCTTAGTCTCCGATGGAGGAATTTCCTAGTCTCCGATGGGAAAAATATATTAGTCTCTGATGGCTAAGGATATCAGTCCCTGACGAGTTTAATAATGAGAAAATTATTCCCCGATGCATAGTCTGTCATCAAGTCTATAAAAAAACATTGTTTTCTTAAAATGATTTCATAATGTTTTATGTCAGATTTAGGACATTCTAAGGACATCACATACACATTTTTCTTTCATAAATTCTTATTGAGGTATTAAAATATTACTTGTATAATGTACAGAATCTTTCACTCACCCATAAGTTGAATTTGAATCATTGTTGTAAAGGACCGAGGCAAGTATATTCACAATCTTATGTTTATTGCAAGTTGATGCAAGTATATACATTTAATCTGATGCTTATTTCAATTTAACGCAGTATCATTTGATTTGATATGCGTGCAAGACTTGATTATATGTTTCAATTGTTTTTAAGAATGAGCATGCTATGCTTTAATTTCCGCTGGCATGATATGATTGAAAGTGCATGGATATAAAGAAGCTTTGCTCTATCAGCTATTTTTCAATGTTATATCTGTGCAATAAATGAGAATGCTATGTTCCTTAAATGATTATGCCACATGAATGGCTAGAGGAAAGGAAAGGTGCTGATTTGTTCTTCACCTGACCTAGAGGAATTTTATGTGACTACGTACGTTCACACAAGGAGGGATCATACGGGCACAGTTAGGCCCGCTGTATACCGTATGGTTAGCAGATCCAGCGGTTTTAGCCCCGATGGATATTTTTACTTCAAGGAAGTTATGCTTGTTTTAAGAAGGATTACACAATTGTTTATCATCAGTAATCCTAAAGATTCCTTAAAGATTTCCGAGGCATTAGTATTGATTCATCAAGCCTCTCAATAGAATTGAATTTTTTGAAACATTCCAGATTTGCTTTCCCAAATTATATATATACTTGTTGGGCGTAAATCGCTCATTCTTGTAGAATTTTAATGTTTTGCAGGACAGAATATAAAGGCTGAGCCCTCTGACAAAGGGAAGGCAAAAATGATCGGTTACTGAAGTTGGCTAGCCTTTGTAAAGCCAATAAGGAGGGAAGAAAGGAAGATGATCTGAGAAGTGTTGTTTTGTATTATAGTATAGAGACAGTTTAGCTTCCGTTGATTATGTAATATTTTGGGTTGTAATAACTCTTTAATACTGTTTCTTTTAGTATTTATTATAAGAATGGATGTGTGGTTATCTTTTCCTTCTCTTGACGAAGCCCAGATCCAGTGAGGAATTTTGGGGTCGTCACATTATATTTGGGTCTACAAATGAGAAACTTTGTGAAAAATTTTTAAAACTCATGCAGTCTAGATATGAAATAAGTATGATGGGAGAATTAACATTTTTCTTAGGTTTGCAATTAAAACAATCAACTGATGGAATATTTATCAGTCATACGAAGTACATCAAAGACTTATTGAGAAAATATGACTTGGTTGATTGTGCATCTGCAAAAACACCCATGCCTACTGCCACTAAGCTAGATAAAGATTTAAAAGGAAAGAAAATTGATATTACTAGCTATAGAGGCATGATAGGCTCTCTTTTATATCTAACTGCAAGTAGACCTAATATAATGTTTGCTACATGTTTATGTGCTAGATTTCAAGCTGACACTAGAGAGTCACATTTGATTGTTGTAAAAAGAATTCTTAGATATCTAAAGGGTACCCCAAACCTTGGTTTATGGTGTCCCAAAGAATCTGATTTTAAACTAATTGGTTAATCAGATGCTGACTATGTAGGTTGCAAGCTTGACAGGAAAAGCACAAGTGGAAGCTACCAACTTCTTGGAGGCAGACTTATTTCTTGGTTCAGCAAGAAACAAAATTCAGTTTCTACTTCAACAGCAGAAGCTGAATACATCGCAGCTGGGAGTTGTTGTGCTCAAATCCTATGGATCAAGAATCAACTCCTAGACTATGGTATGTCATTATCCAAAATTCCTATCTATTGTTATAATACTAGTGCCATAGCAATAACAGAAAATCCAGTGCAACATTCAAGAACAAAACACATAGATATTTGATATCACTTCATAAGAGAACATGTAAGTGAAGGTAATATCGAATTACACTGGGTTACAACTGATAAACAACTTGCAGACATATTCACAAAACCTTTAGATGAATCTACTTTTTCTAGATTAGTTTCTGAATTAGGGATGTTGAATTATGTATCTAAAAATTAATTTCATTTGGAAAGCAAGTTGTTTAGTTGTAAGAAGCTAGAATTAAATTTTTGGAATATAGTTGTTTTTTAATTAAACAGAATTTTAGAAGTTAGAATTAATTTTCTGGATTGCAGCTGTTTTTAATTAAACAGAATTTTTGAAGCTAATAATCATTAAATTGATTGTTGGAAATGTTTTGAAAAACAAAATTGTAGCAGGGACTACATTTTCTTAGTCCCTGAAAGCTTTGAAGTAAGAGACTATCTTAGTCCCTGATAGTTGTTTTTAATTAGTCCCCAACTGAATTAAAAATTGAACTATTGGAGACTAACTAGTCCCTGACAGTTATTTTTAATTAGTCCCCGACTTAATTAAAAAATTGAACTATCGGAGACTAACTTGTCCCCGACAGTTGTTTTTAATTAGTCCCCGACTGAATTAAAAATTGAACTATCAGAGACTAACTAGTCCCCGACAGTTGTTTTTAATTAGTCCCCGACTGAATTAAAAATTGAACTATCGGAGACTACCCTAGTCCCCAATAGTTGTTTTTAATTAGTCCCCGACTGAATTAAAAATTGAACTATCGGAGACTACCTTAGTCCCCGACAGTGTTTTTGATTAGTCTATGACTCAATCAAAAATGAACTATCGGAGACTAATCGGGTCTAGTCTCATATGAGTGAACTTACCAAAGATTAGGGCAATCTTCGATCGAATGGTTCACTATCTTTAGAATTGCAAACGTTTCTAATACTTTGCTAAAAGTAAAATCAAGCACATTTACAATCACAATTTCTCAAAGCTTTGAAATTATTTTCTCTCTGCAAATTCTCTGCGATTTAACCCTATTTCAAAGTTTCTTCAAAGTTCACAGATCTCTTCAAATGGCCGCTAAAATAGTTGTTTTCAAGTTTGGAGACTTTGATATTATCAAGACTAACCATGCAGGGGTGGCTAACAAGCATGATTTTGAAGCCCAGTACCACCCCTTCGTGGATTTTCTTCAAAACTCCACTTTATCCTACGCCATTTATGAAGCTCTCATCCAAGTTGCTGAAGTCATCATGGCTATGTGGTCAACAGCTACTGTCCAGGATGAGAACACTGACTCTCATGTGGTAAGGTTCAGGTATGCTAACTCTATTTATACTATAGATCATACCGTAATTAATAATGCTTTACACTTTCCAATATATGAAAACTTTGACTCTCTTGCCTCTGATGAAGAAATTTTTTCTATGTTTAAAAACTTACATTATTCTGCTAAAATTAGTTCTGTTGGGTCTATTACATGACCCCATCTCAGGCAAGAGTGATCATTGTTCTTTGATATAATAACTAAAGTATTTACTTTAAAATGCAGTGGCTATGATGCTATCACTACACTCACATAACAAATTGCTTTTAGTGTGTTGTATGATAGACATCTAAACATTAGGCTTTTAATTCTGCAAAATCTTTTGGTAAAACTTAAATCCGGTAATAAAAATAAAATTTATTATGTTAGGTTTTTGATGATGATTGCTTATTATCTAATTCCTAACCTTAATATTACTGGCATGCAAGTTGTACCACCTGTTTTGCAGAGTAAAAGAATATTTACTGATGTGAAACATAAATCTGCAAAGGTAAAGGATCCCTTATTTTTCCCTCTTGTCATGAGATCTATACTCATTGACAGGCTTCCAAACCTTTAGTGTTAGGTTTTATTAACATTTGATGATGATTGTCTTTAGAATACTTAGGAATACAAATGTATAGAAAAGTGTTGGTTTGTAACACTTTAGTTTTGTAGCTAGCAGTAGTATCTCTTGGTTGTAATTTAGTCATTTTAATAAAGAGATAGATTCATTTTACTTGTATGTACTGCTGGAATACTTGTTGAGTCTGTTCAACAAGTTGTTTTAAGTTAATTAGTCTTTCGGAGATTAAATTTGGCTTGTCGGAGATTAAGGGAAAAGTCCATCAGAGATTAAAGTTTTGTTCATCAGAGATTGGACTTTGCCCATCGGAGATTGAAGAAATCCTTCATCGGAGATTAAAGATTTGTTCATCGGAGATTGAAGGATTGGTCATCGGAGATTAAAGCTTACGTCATCGGAGATTGTAATTAAAGAGTCAGAGATTAAAGCTGACGTCATCAGAGAATAACACAATACTTCGGAGATTAAAAGCTGACGTCACCAGAGACTAAAGCCAAAGCATCGGAGATTACTAGAGGTGATCAGAGATTAATTTATTAAAGCATCGGAGATTACTCGAAGTGATCAGAGACTAATTAAAGAAGCTATCGGAGATTAGTCGAGGACTTAATCGCTGATGGAGTTAGAGTTCAAATCAAAGAAGGAAAGTCTTCCATGCACACGTAGATTTTGGTGAAGACGTAGCTGACAAGGAAACTTGTTAGAAATCTTTCAATTGGAAAGATTGTATTTGATTTGAATTAGGAAGCTAGGTTTTTGTAAACTTAGTTTTAGAAGCTGTAATTATAAATTACAGAATTGTAATTCGAAGCTGTGTATGTCTGTATAGTATAGAGAATTGAAAGGGTTGTATTATCTCTATATACACAGAATAGAAGCTGACGATCAAAGCTTGTTTTTGATTGTTAGAAAACTTGTAATCAATTGTTAAATCAATAAAAAACAATTGTTTATAAAGTTTTGATCTTGTTCTTTATATTCCGCAGAAAGTTAATTTCTTAAAGAACAGGAATTCGGAAAAAGTTGTAAGAACTTGTATTCAACCCCCCTTCTACAAGTTCTAGGCCATCTCACTGGGAAAACATTTAGTCTTTGCAATTCTTTGAGGATATTGAAAGTGAAAACCCTGTGAATCCTCCAATCACTTCACAACAACAATCCATAGCCCCCTCCATAGTTTCCCAAAAGACTGTGGTTGTAAAGACTCAAACAGCCATCACAAAACTCCCAATAAAGAGAAAAATAATTGAGGGAGTAAGTGAGGATGAGGCAGAACAAGAAGCTGAAGTACCACTTCAGAGAAAGAAGAGAGTAATAACCCTTAGCCAAAAGCAATCCATTGCTTCCCAAAACGCAATGGAGGTTATAAGGAAAAACAGTGAACTGTCACCATCCTCCCAAAAGGATGTTGACATTGAAGAAAGTTCCTAACCAGGAACACCCTGTACAGAGTCTGCACAACCTCTTGTTCACCAACAAGAGGAACCCCAAAGAGAGATAATAAAAGAAAAGAGTGACCCAAGGAGTGCACACACAGAGTCATCAATTGATGTTCCTTAATTTTCAATGTCTGAGGAACAACCAACACTCCACACTATACATTCTTCTCCTTTTTCTCCCATACTTGATTCTTTTGATATAACACATATAAATCCTCTTGATTTTTCCTAAGAGGAGCCAATACTCGAGACAAGCATCAAACACATTCCATGGATAGATCCCTAGCCCCAGATACACAAAGGGAACCCCCTATCCATGCAGTCACAAGTAATTCTCCAACCCCCACTTCTGTAGGACAGAGTGCACCTATCCATATGAGTGCGGATGTGAGAATAAATAGTGAGAGTCAGGTTCCTAACCTGGAAAAAGGAGAGGATATACACAAACAAGAGAGTCAAGCTTTAGAAAGCTTGGAAAAAGGAGAGCAAGAGAAGCTGGGTGCCCAACTCTAGGCAAAAGGAAAGGGTGTGAGCAAGGATGAGATCCTTGAACAAAATAAAAGAGAGAAATTTTCAGCAGGAGCATTTTTCCAACCTGTTGAAACCATCTCACAAGAAGCTCACGTTTCTTCTGCTCCCTCCACAAATATCCAAACAGAAGAAACTGGGAATAGTTCAAGCACAGGGGATGCAACATTAAATGTTATATCTGAGATGTCCAATGCAGACTTTGAAATGTTATATGGTCTACAACAAAGCCAAGACCACATTTCTGTATTGAAGACAAGGCTTGTAGATGAACCTGTGTCTGAACCACCTACAAAGGAAAATGTTGATGAATGGCTTGATGCCACATATTCCAACACTCTGGAGGAAGCAGCCGCCCATTTAAGGCAGGATTATGTGACCAATGTAGGGTCAACTACAGTTGCACCATCAATTAAAGAAATTCTTGAAGAAGTAACCAAGGTGGATAAGAAACATACTAAGTTTCATCACTTCTTGGTTACTGGCATAAATGGTGCAGTGAAGAAAATAGAGGAAAGGATGGAGTTGGAGACAGACAAAATCAGAAGATGCTATGAAGGACACTTGCCAAGGAGGACTATTTCTGCAATTGATACGCTTATCAAAGATAAGTCCAAGACTGACAGTCGACTTCAAGCCCTAGAAGCCAATATCCAACTCCTGATCCAAAAACAAGACAGAATGGAACAACTATTGATGCAGACAATTCCACATTTGGCCACCTCCTCTCACCCTAAAGATGCTGATGTCAAAAAGGGGGAGAGTGGTCAATTCCAACAATATGTTCCTGTACAAAAATCAAAGTCTGGTCCTATCCTTGATGCTGAATTACAAGCAATGATGGATAGGATCCTAAAAAAACATTCTGATCTTGCAGCAGCAACAACAACAACACAACTTCCAACAACAACAACAACAACAACAAAAGCAGCTTCTCCTTCTTCCTCTGCACAAGCCCCAACATCAAAAGACAAAGGCAAAGGGGTCATGATTGAGGAACCAAAGAAGCAAATCTCAACTCAACCAGGACAGCCCAAGCTACTAGGGGATGCCATGAAGACAGCTCACTTTCCCACTCTAGTTGAACTGATAGTGGATGGGAAAGTGGAGTTAGTCTATCCTCAAGAGCAGAAATTGATAGAAGCTGATGCACTATTAGCTCAGAAACTTCAAGAGGAGGAGGACATGGCAGCAGAAAGGGAGGAAGAGGAGGCAAAGAAGAAGAAAATCTATACAAGGAGATCAAGTTCACAGAAAGCAGCCAAAACCAAGAAGAAAAATAAAGAGATGGAAGGGGCTGAGAAGAAATCAAGAAGAAAACCTTTGGTCTAGGAATCTGCAAAGAAACCTGTGATCAAAGCACTTATCAAGAAGCCTATTTCTCAAAATCCTCCGAGGTTAATCGAGACTGCTTTAGTGGTTGTAAGTGGACCAACAAAGCCACGAATAGTTCCATCAAGGAAGTCTTATAAGGTTGAAATGGCTAGTACTGAAGAGATTATCAAGGCCCTGAAGAAAAGTACAAAGAAGATTGATTTGATCAAGGGTAAAAATAAAAAAGAACTTCTCCATGTCTTTTTGAAAGATGGAGAGTCTTTGAAATTTGAGAAGCCAATCTTGGAGGGACAAGCCAAAGAAAATCTGGAGTGGTTGTTGACTGTCGTGCTTGAGACTTCTGATTTCAACATGGATTTTCGAAGCCAGATTCAAAAGGTGATGAAGGTGAAGCATAAGGTGGATACAGTGCCAGAAGCTAATCCTAAGCCTCTTGGATTATGGTATGAGAGTTTTCATGGAGAGAAGGTTTTCTTTAACTACAACAGAGATATCAATAGTGTTAGTGAGAGACATATTGAAGGTTTTATCAGTCTACTCAAGGATGCTGAAGAAGAAATTGAATTGGGTCAGAAAAAGTTGTTGAAAGACAGGCTGGAGTTGCTAAGAAAAAATAGGAGGTAAAGCTGTTGTGTTGGAAGGTATGTTGTTTGTTTAAATAAGCTGTAATTTTTATTTTTGAAGCCAGACTTAAAGGATTTAAACCTGAGTCTTGGTGGAAGTTGAACAACAGATCAAAGATCTTAGTTCAGAATACATTTGTAGTTAACAATTCTTTATTCTTTTTCTAAGTAATTGTAAATTGAGTTTTGACATCATCATCAACCTTGAAATTATGCTTATCATTCTGATATTCATAATTAGGGAGAGATTGTTAGGTTTTAGAACATTTGATGATGATTGTCTTTAGATTACTTAGAGTACAAATGTATAGAAAGTGTTAATTAGTAACACTGAAGTTTTGTAGCCAGTAGTTATCTCTTTGTTTGTAATTCATTCATTCTTTGTAAAGAGATACAATTATTCTTTATTTGTAAGTAACTACTGGAATGGACTATCAAAGCTTCAGCAAGTCAATGTGTGTATTTGGTCCATTAGAGTTTACAAAAAGGCTTGCGGAGACTAGGAAAACTTGTTAGAGACTAAGGATTTTATCTATCAGAGACTAGTTTTGCCTATCGGAGACTAAAGCTTACGTCATCAGAGACTAAGTCTAAAAGAGTCGGAGACTAAAGCTTATGTCATCGGAGACTAAGTTTAAAAGCATCAGAGACTAAGCTGACGTCATCAAAGACTAAGCCTTAAAGCATCGGAGACTAAATAACTCTATCGGAGACTACACAATCTGACGTCATCAGGGACTAAAAGACCAGAGACTAAAGATGAAGCGTCAGGGACTAATCGTGATTTATTTCCTAATAAGATACAGAGTTCGAATTGAATAAGGATTGTCTTCCAGGTAAATCAAGATATTATTGAAGACGTAGCTGGTAAGGAAACAAGCCAGAAATTTGTTCCTATCAAAAAGGAAAGATTGTATTTGATTCTAATAAGGAAGTTGAATCAATATTGATTTAGAATAGGAAAACTGAGAATTCAGTTTTTAGAGAAGCTGTAATTAGTTTTACAGAAATTGTAATTCGAAGTTGTATAGAATTCATAGTTTTGTATCTTTACTATATAGAATAGAAAAGAAGCTGACGATCATATTATTGTGATTGTTAGAATTTGTACTCAATTGTTAAAATCAATAGAAGCAATTGTTTATAAATTGATTCATGTTCTTGTTCTTTATTTCCGCAAGTAATTATTAATTTCTTGAAGAACAAGTAATCGAAAAGAATTCAAATAACTTGTATTCAACCCCCCCCCCCCCTTCTACAAGTTCTCGGCTATCTCACTGGGAAAACAGATACCATACAAATCCTTTGTGATGGAATGGAGGAAGTGAGGGAGAACAAACTGCAGCTGTTGAGATAACAGTATGAGTGGTTCACCATGAAAAATGGTGAAACACTTACTGAAATGTTCAACAGATTTAACAGGTTGGTAAATGACCTGAGATTATATGGGAAGGCCTATGCAAATAAAGATGTGAACAGAAAGTTCATGAGAGCTCTTCCCATATCATGGGATCCTAAGACAACAGCCATCAGGGAATCCAAGGACATGAATCTCCTAGACTTGGATAGGATTTATGGCACCCTAAAGACATATGAACTTGAGGTTCAACAAAGATCTAAAATGTCAGGGGATGCTAGGAAGCTTAAATCTGTAGCCCTGATGGCTGCCAAAAAGGACAAAGAAGAAGCAAGACCCAGTGTCTTAATGAAGCAGCAATCAGGGGATGCTGATATTGAAAGGGACAACGAAGCTGACTCCAAGGAAGATGAATATACTCCTGAAGAGTTAGAGGAGCTGGATGAAACCATGGCCTTTCTTGCAAAAAGGTTTTCCAAGCTGAAATTCCAAAAACCTGTGGGATCCAAAAGATTTTCAGCAAGGAAGCCTAGTAGCACGAAAAACTTTATTGACAAATCAAGAATAAAGAGCTACAAGTGCAATGAGATGGGCCACTTCGCAAATGAGTACCGCAAGGCCACAAAAGAAGGTGAATCCAGAAACAAGGAAGCTGAAGTGGACTACAAGAAGAAATACTTTGACCTTCTTAATGCAAACAAGAAGGGAAAAGCATATATTGTAGAGGGAAAGGATTGGGTTGACACAGATGAAGAAGATGCTGAAGAATATGTCAACCTAGCCCTGATGTCCTCATCCACTAACAGTAGCAGCTCACAAGTAAGTCTAGAAATTTCTTCTAACATGTCTAAAACTGATTGTGTTAAAACTATTAAAGAAATGGCTTGTGAGATAAAGGATCTCTATGACACCCAGAGGAGTGTTGTAGCTGAAACTGAGAGAATGTAGAAAATAAATGAACATTTGACTGCTAAGAACACTCTTTTAGAATCAGAACTCTCCAGACTTGAGAATCTTGACAAAGAACTCTCAAGGACAGAAAATCTTCTTGACTGTGCTATCAAAAGAGAGGAATGGACCTCAAATCTTCTAAGTCAAGAAAGGGAAGTCATAAAGAGATGGAATGAGTCTAGCAAAAAACTGGAGGATCAATTAAACATTCAAAAATCTGGTCCCAAATCTGGTTTAGGCTATGGAGAGACTCTAGTGAAGCAACCTCCCATTGAAGTTGAAATTGCAGCTAGCTTTGGAAAAAGGCCAATACAACCTATCAAGTTTGTAAATGCTGTAACAAAGTTAGAAAAAGGGAATGTTTTCCCAAAGAGTGAAGCTTCCACAAGTGGTGTGAGTGGCAAGAAACCTATTCTTGCCAAAGCACTCAAGCCTCCAATCAGAAAAGAACCAGACTGTGCATCAATGGATACTCAGTCGTCAGGGGGAAAGAGTGCATCAGGCCGTCGTAGCCCTTCAAGGGAAAAAGGCCTGTTAGGGGATAGTAAAAAGAATAGGAATGGTAAGCTAGGTGTAAACAACGATAGTAATTACACTTCCATTCATGAAGCCCCTAGGAAAGTGTGCTGGAATTGTGGTAACAATAATCATCTATCTTTTCAATGCAAAGAGAAACCACAAATTTTGATTGGCACAATTTTATATGCTGATGATTTACCAACTGTTAAAGCTTGCTCCTCCAAGGATAAAGGCAAGATAACTGTTGAGAAATCAAAAACATATATTGAAGCTCCTAAAAAGGAGAAAGTTTTAAATTTGCCAAAACCAAAAGTCACTTGTAAAGAAAAGGCTATTTTACCTACAACTGTGACTAAACCTGGAGGACCCAAAACCAATTGGGTACCAAAAACAAATTAAATATTTTTTGTGTGCAAGGAAAAGTTAAAAGCAGTCATATCTGGTTTCTAGACAGTGGCTGCTCAAGGCACATGATAGGAAACAAAGCCCTGCTCACAGAATTTCAAGAGAATGATGGTCTAGTGATCTCATTTGGTGATAACAACAAAGGATTGACTCTTGGTTATGGCAAAGCAGCAAATGGGAATGTCTCATTTGAAAATGTAGCATTAGTTGACGGGCTTAAGCATAACTTGTTAAGCATAAGTCAACTATGTGACAAAGGATACATCATTTCTTTCAAGGGGGATCAGTGCTTGATCTCAAATGAGGATGATGGGAAGCTGGTTTTATCAGGAATAAGAAAAGGAGATCTCTATGTTGCTGATTTCAATTCAGTAAGTGGAGAATCATGTTTCTACAACAAGGCAACTCCTGATGAAAGCAGGCTTTGGCACAAGAAGCTCTCTCACCTGAATTACAAATCTATCAATGATTTAGTGAAGAGAGAGTTGGTAACTGGGCTGCCCCAAATGGAGTTCATTCAAGAAGGGTTATGCTCAGCTTGTCAACAAGGGAAGCAAAGGAAAACATCCTTTGTCAGCAAGGAAGCCACAATGATTAAAGATCCAATTCAATTGCTACATATGGATATCTTTGGCCCTGTCAATATTATGTCAGTGTCAAAGAAAAGATTTGCAATGGTCATTGTAGATGACTACACCAGATACACTTGGGTGAAGTTTCAAAATGCTAAATCAGAAGTTCCTCAGCAAATCATTGACCACATCAAAAAAGTGGAAACTGAGTTAGGGTCAGTGGTTAGGATATTGAGGACAGACAACAGAACTAAATTCAAGAATGCAGCTGTTGATGGATTTTGTGTGGAGAAAGGCATCAATCATACACTTTCTGCCCCAAGGACTCTGTTTTCCCAGTGAGATAGCCAAGAACTTGTAGAAGGGGGGGGGGGG
>CM025782.1:10089979-10104978 GCA_014636745.2 Centella asiatica
TAGAGTATTAGTCCTTGGTACTTCATGCACAACTGTTAACTCCCCCTCAATTATGTAGGGATCATTACTATCTTGGGGTTTTTCAGTAGTCTCTGATGGATATTCCCGTGTATCCAATTCATTCTCAAAACTGAGAGGTTCATGCAATCCTTGTCCAATCATTCCTGGAATCTTTCTGTCATCAAATACAAGTTGTATTGATTCCACAATGACCTTTATTCTTAGATTATATACTCTGTATGCTTCGCTTGACAGAGAATAACCTAAGAAGATTGCCTCATCAGACTTGTTGTCAAATTTTCCTCTTGTCTCTGATGAATCTCTTAGTACAAAGCACTTAAAACCAAACACATGTAAAAACTTGATAGTTGGTTTTCTCCCAGTCATCAATTCGTAAGGAGTTTTGTTCAAAGCTTTGTTTATCAAGGATCTATTCTGTGTAAAGCAAGCTGTGCTGATAGCTTCTTCCCAAAAATATGTAGGAAGCTTTGCTTCTTGTAACATAGTCCTTGCTGCTTCAATAAGAGTCCTATTTTTTCTCTCAACAACTCCATTTTGTTGAGGGGTTCTTGGAGCAGAGAATTGGTGAGTTATTCCTTTTTCAGTGCAGAATTCAATAACTTGGGTATTCTTGAATTCTGTTCCTCTATCACTCCTTATTACCCTTACTGGTTTTCCTGACTCAGTTTCTATCTTCTTGACATGATCAATTATCAACTGAGCAGCTTCATCTTTTGTATGGAGGTATTTTACCCAAGTATACCTCGTGTGATCATCCACAATAACCAAAGCATATCTATTTCTTAAGATAGACATCACATTCACTTGACCAAATAAATCCATGTGTAGCAACTGTAAAGGGTCAATGATTGATGTGGCTGGTTTGCTTTTGAATGATACACTTCTTTGTTTCCCTTTCTGGCATGAATCACACAATCCATCTTGTGTAAACTCCAATTGTGGAATGCCAGCTACCATTCATTTCCTCACTAGCTTGTTGATATTCTTGAAATTCAAGTGGGAAAGCTTCTTATGCCAAAAGCCAGCTTTCATCAGTTGAAGCTTTGCTATAGAGACATGTGATTTGATCAGTGAAAGAGATAAGGTTTGCAACATACAAATTTCATTTTCTTTTCCCTGCAATATCACATTATCAGATTCTTTGTCACACACCAAGCATTGATCTTCTTTGAAGGTGACATTGAATCCCTTATCACATAGTTGACTCACACTCAGTAAATTGTGCTTTAAGCCATTAACTAGTGCTACTTCAGTGAAGATGACATCTCCATGTTCAACACTGCCATAACCCTTGGTATGACCTTTGCTGTCATCTCCAAAAGTGACTTTTGGGCCACTTTTCTCTTCATACTGTTTTAACAGGGACTTATCTCTAGTCATGTGCCTTGAACATCCACTGTCCAAGTACCATGTTTTCTTCTTCTTGCCCTGCACAGTAAAGAGTAACTAGTTAGAAATTTTTGGGACCCAGACTTTCTTGGGTCCTTTCTCACTAGTTGTAGACTCAAGAGTTGACTCAGATTGAGTTTATTATCTTTTAGCATTTTTAACTTTAATTGGACAATCACTAGTCTTGCTACCTTTTTGTGAGAGACTGCCAAGCTTAGAATTTTCACATTAATGCAAAGATGATTTAACCTTTTTACAGGTGATTTATCTTTTATTATCTTTGAAGGTGCAGTCTCTATTATAGGAATTTTATTTTTACTCCTACAGTGCATAGCTATGTGATTTGGATTACCACATATATGACATGTCTTTCTAGGAGCTTCAGGCATGCTAGCATAATTTGTTTATTTGTTAATGCCTATCTTTCCATTCCTATTTTTCCTATTTCTGCTTAACTCCACTGACTTTTCAGCCTTTTTGTCAAGAAGATTTTCCAATTTTTTATTTAATTGTGTCTTTGTCATGAACCCAATATTTAATCTTTTATTTTTACTCTTATCAACAACATTCACTGTCTTTTGTTCAATCTTTGATTTTGCAATGATTTGTTGATTTTGAGTGTTAATAAATTTGGGTTCATTGACAGGAGAGACAAAATTAATTCTTTTCAAAACATTTGGCTTACTAGTAGAGGAGTTTGCAGCTTCAATTAGATCATCTAAATCTGAACTCTTGTCTAGATATTCATCATAACCTAGTCCAAATTTTTGATCTATTGTTTGACACTCTACCAAGTCTGTTAACTTTTTAGAGGAAGTATTCCACTATTTAATCTTAGCTTGAGCATTTTCAAGTTGCTCTACTAAGTAATATTCCCTCTTTTTCAAAGCATCTATCATATGATGAGCTTTGTTTAAGTCAAACTCGATAGTGTCAAATTGCAACAATCTCTCTTCAAGAAATTTATTTCTTTTCAAGAGAAGGTCACGTGATTCTTTTACATTAGTATGTTCAATAGTTAAAGATCTAAAACTAACATGCAAATCAGATATATCTTTTTGTATGCTTTCTATACTTGATGTATCAATTAAGGTAAGAACATTAAAATTCTGATTTGCATCACATACCTTTGTAGAATCACTTGATTCGTCACTTCGAGCCATTAAGACAAAGTTGACAACTTCTTCCTCAGAATCATTGTCAATCCAATCTTTACCATCAGTAATCAAGGCTTTGCTTTTTGATTTGGACTTCTTGTCAGCAAAGTCGTTCCCCGTTTTCCTTGATTTTTCATCCTTAGATCTATCACTAGATCTAGGCTTCCTACACTCATTGGCAAAGTGCCCTAACCCATCACAGTTATAACATATGATTTTCTTTTTGTCAAAGGTCACAATTTGACCTTCACGTTTAGGGTTAGGCTTCCTTGACGACTTTCTTCCTTTTCTACCAGCTCTAAATTTCTTGAACTGTTTGACCATGAATGCCATGAATTCCTCCATGTCATCATCAGTATCCAGTTCATCTTCCTCATCAGTCGAGCTTGCATTGGAAGTTTCATCATCAAGCTTCTCTTGAGACTTGCTTGTCTCAACCATTAACGCAGCTCCTTTATCCCTGCCATGCATGCGTTGTTGTTGCTCTACTTCAAGTTCATACGTCTTTAAATTGCCGTAGAGTCTGTCCAGTGTGAGGGTGTACAAGTCATGAGCCTCTCTTATAGCAGTAGTCTTTGGATCCCAGCTTGGTGGGAGAGATCTCATGAACTTGGTGTTGACATCCTCATTATCATAGGACTTTCCAAGTATTTTTCAAGTCGTTGAGCAAAGTATTGAACCTGTCATAAGCTTACGTTATTGGTTCACCAGGCTTTGCTTGAAAGAACTCCTATTGTTGTGTTAACAATGACCTTTTGTTCTTTGGACTTGGTCAGTCCCTTCACAAAGGACTTTGATGGTGTCCCAAATTTGCTTAGATGTTGTGCAGTTGATAATGCTTGTGAACATATTTTTTTCAATACCATTGTAGAGTATGTTCATAACCTTAGTATCCTTTAACACTTGCAACTTGTCTTCATTTGTATAATCACTTTTGGGAGCAAGTTCAAAGTGTTTAGCCACAACAGATCCTTCAACTGTTTTAGAAGGAATAAATTTCCTGGGTAGATATGGCCCTTTCTCAATCCTATCAATATAATCTGGATCTGTTGCTCTCAAGTACATGTACATCTTTTGCTTCCACATAGGATATTCTTCTTGTTTAAGAATAGGAATCCTAGTACCACCATCATGACTGCCTGCATACACCATTATGCTAGAGGTGCTTGCTTCATCGTTGGCCATCTCTTGGAACGTGTTAATTGAGTAAATTCAATTAAAGGCTCTGATACCAATTGTTTTCCCAATGAGATAGCCAAGAACTTGTAGAGAGGGGGGGGGGGGGGGGGGTTGAATACAAGTTCTTTGAATTCTTTTTGATTGCTTGTTCTTCAAGAAATTAACTATTACTTGCGGAAATAAAGAGCAAGAACTCAAATCAATTTATAAACAATTGCTTTTATTGACTTTAACAATTGAATACAAATTCTAACAATCATAACAATATGATCATCAGCTTCTTCTTTTTTTTCTGTATAGTAAAGATACAAATCTATGTATTCTATACAGCTTCGAATTACAATTTCTGTAAAACTAATTACAGCTTCTAAAACTGAATTACTCAGTTTCCTATTCTAAATCAATAATGATTCAGCTTCCTTATTCAAATCAAACACAATCTTTCCTTTTTGATTAGGAAGAGATTTATGGCTTGTTTCCTTACCAGCTACGTCTTCAATATTATCTTGATCTATGTGGAAGACATTCCTTGTTCAATTCAAACTCTGTATCTCATCAAAAAATAATTCACGACTAGTCCTTGATGACTTCAGCTTTAGTCCCTGATTATGTCATCATTTAGTCTCTGGTCTTTTAGTCTCTGATGACGTCAGGTTGTGTAGTCTCCGATAGAGTTATTAATCTCCGATGCTTTTAGGCTTAGTCTCCGATGACGTCAGCTTAGTCTCTGATGCTTTTTAGATTCAGTCTCCGATGACGTAAGCATTAGTCTCTGACGCTTTAGATTTAGTCTTTGATGACGTAAGTCTTAGTCTCCGATAGGCAAAACTTAGTCTCTGGTAGACAAAATCCTTAATCTCTGACAAGTTTTCCTAGTCTTCGATAAGCCTTTTTGTAATCTCTGACAGATCAAATACACACTTTGACTTGTTGAAGCTTTGTTACAACTTTCCAACAGTTACTTACAAATAAAAAATAAATCTATCTCTTTATAAAGAATAAACGAATTACAACCAAAGAGATAACTACTGGCTACAAAACTTCAGTGTTACTAATTAACACTTTCTATACATTTGTATATCTAAGTAATCTAAAGACAATCATCATCAAATGTTATAAAACCTAACAAACTCCTCAACAGAATGGTGTAGTAGAAAGGAACAACAGAACCCTAATAGAGGCTGCTAGAACAATGCTAGCAAAGGCAAAGATTCCTACCTATTTTTGGGCTGAGGCAATTTCCATTGCTTGCTTTACTCAAAATAGGTCATTAATCAACAAGACTCACAACAAGACACCATATGAGCTAATGACAGGGAGAAAGCCGAACATCAAGTTCCTACATGTTTTTGGATGCAAATGCTTTATCTTAAGGAACTTTGGTGAGAACTTGGGAAAATTTGATCCAAAGGCTGATGAAGCAATTTTCCTAGGTTACTCCCTGACATTTAAGGCGTACAGGGTTTACAACAAGAGACTTCAGGTGGTGATGGAGTTTATAAATGTAACTTTTGATGATCAAGAGATTTCTGGACTTGAAGACCCTGGTTTTCATGAAGAGCTCAGGTTTGAAAATGAAGATGAAACTGATTATCAAGAGATTGAAGTTGATGAGTGCAGAAAAATGGATAATTTATCCATTCCTGATGTCAATCCAAACAATGTAGAAGCCCCTTCAACAGATAGAGTCAATTTCCTAGACAACAGATCAGGGGATACTCCATCAGGGGATCATCCATTAGGGCATGCACCATTAGGGGATAACTCGAACCTTGAATTAAGCAATAATTCAGGAGGAGGGTTTTCAGAAGCTGGGAGCAAGGAATTAGGGGGAGGAGATGTCAATCAAGCAAGCTCATCAAGATACATCTCTAATCCCAAATGGGCCAGAAGTCATACATCAAACTTAATTATTGGTGACCTAAACAAGAAAGTGCAAACCAAAAAAGCAACATCTAATGAATGCCTATATGCTTGTTTTCTTTCACAAATGGAGCTAAATAAATTTGAAAAAGCCATTCAAGATGCAGATTGGATAATGGCAATGCAAGAAGAGCTAAATCAATTTGAAAGAAATCAAGTATGGAAACTAGTACCAAAATCCAAAGACAGAATTATAATAGGTACTAAGTGGGTATTCAGGAACAAGATGGATGAACCTGACATTGTTATAAGGAACAAAGCAAGACTGGTTGCAAAAGGATATCTTCAAGAAGAAGGGATTGACTTTGATGAAACCTTTGCACCAATAGCCAGACTTGAGGCTATAAGAATTTTCTTAGCCTATGCAGCACATTCAAATTTCAAGGTTTATGAAATGGATGTGAAAAGTGCTTTTCTCAATGGGAAATTGGAACAGGAAGTGTATGTCCAACAACCTCCAGGTTTTGAGAGTTCAAAATTTCCAAATCATGTGTTCAAGTTAGAAAAGGTACTTTATGGACTGAAGCAAGCTCCTAGAGCTTGGTATGACACATTGTCAAAGTTTCTAGTGGAAAATAAATTCTCAAGAGGTATCATTGACAAAACATTGTTCTTTAGACAACACCAAGGTCATCTGATTTTGGTTCAAATTTATGTTGATGATATTATCTTTGTATCCATTGATACTAGACTATGTGAAAAGTTCTCCAAACACATGCAAAGCAAGTATGAAATGAGCTTGATGGGTGAGTTATCATATTTCTTGGGATTGTAAGTCAAACAAGTCATTGATGGAATTTACATTCATCAGACAAAATATGCCAAAGAAATTCTTAAGAAATTTGACATGAAGGACTCAAAAGTAGTAAAGACACCAATGACCACTGCAACCAAGATTGACCCTGATAAGAATTGAAAGAAAGTTGATTTGAAGACTTATAGGGGAATGATTGGATCTTTGTTGTATCTAACAGCAAGCAGGCCTGATATAATGTTTACAACATGTCTTTATGCAAGATATCAAGCTAACCCAAGGGAATCTCATCTCATTGCTGTGAAAAGAATCTTGAGATATATCAAGGGCACTGCAGAGTTGGGACTTTGGTATCCAAAAGAGTCTGGATTTGAATTTATAGGATATTCTGATGCTGACTTTGGAGGATGCAGAATTGACAGAAAAAGTACAACAGGAAGCTATCAGTTTCTAGGTTGAAGGCTTGTATCTTGGTTCAGCAAAAAGCAGCACTCAATTTCAACATCAACTGCTAAAGCTGAATATATTGCAGCTGGAAGTTGCTGTGCACAAATTCTATGGATAAAAAATCAGTTAATGGATTATGGCCTGAACTTCAACAATATTCTAATCAGGTGTGACAACACTAGTGCCATTGCCATTGCTGAAAATCCTGTGCAACATTCCAGAACCAAGCATATAGAAATAAGATATCATTTCATCAGAGAACATGTTATGAATGGAACCATTGAACTTCAGTTCGTGCCATCAAACCAGCAGCTGGCAGACATATTCAGCAAAGCTCTTGATGAAGCCACGTTTTTCAAACTTGTGGGAGAGCTGGGAATGGTGAACTATGCGTTAGGGTCAGGGTCAAATGTCTAAGTTGTGGTACTCCTAACTCATGTCATAAGTTCTTGATGAAATTAATTAATATGTGATAATATATGTTAAAACTGTAAATATGTATATGTATACTTGTATATTCTGTATTTTTGTTTGGTAGTATTTGTTTTTGACTGATGCATCAGGGTCAGGGTATCAGGCTCGCGCATCAGGGTCAGTGTATCTAACCTTCGAATCAGCATCAAGACATCCGACTTATGTATCAGTATCAGGGTATGTATATACAAAGAGCATCAGGGTAAGTTAAAATGTTTTTAACTGCATCAGGGGATGACGGTCAGTTAAGTGATGACAACTCATCAGGATGTTCTTCTCTCTCTGATGACGTGTCATCACAGAATTGAAATGACTCCCTGATTGCGTGTTTTCAGGAGCAGTTTTCAAACGTCAACAGGTGGGTATTTATACTCTATCTCTCCCTCTTTCTAAAACACCTTAAAACATTTAATCTTTCTCTGATATTTGCTCGAGTTTTCTTTTTCTCTCTCTCATTTTCACAGAAACCCTAGAACTTCAAATCTTTAAAAGCATCAATGGCACCCAACAACTCTCAGCAAATCCCACAAATCTAGTTGTCCCACCCACAAACTATGTGGGTTTCTCAGACATTGAGGAGGTAAATGATTGTTTCAAGCCGATACTAAACTATCTACTCAACTCGGAGTATAGTCAAGCAATCTTTACCAATGATGAAATGTCGGGGGAAGCACTGTCTCAACTTTGGACTAGTGCAAAGTTCATGTACTCCACTACAAGGCCTGATGTGGTGAAGTGAATCTCATTCAAGATTTCTTCTGAGAAAGGGAAAATAACCCCTTCCAGAATTGATTCTGCTTTGGGGCTACCTACTCAAGACCTGGTGGAAGTACCTGGTGATGTTGAACTGCTCGACTTCTTGAGCGAACTGGGCTATAACGCTGCTCCCAACGCAGTGTTAAAGTTCAAGGACCTCAAAAGGGTGAACGTGAAGCGGGAGATCTCTTTTCTCTTCGACACCATCACTAAGGTGTTCTCAGGTAAGTGTTCTAACTTTGAGGTTATTACCTCCTTAACTCTAAAAATAGCATATGCAATGATTCAGAATGTAAATATAAATATAGGTAAAATAATTTTTGATGATCTTGTAAATAAATTAGGTAATTTTAATTCTAGGAAATCAAAAGTTTATTATGCTAGATTTTTGTATATGATTATTAAGGATCAAATTACTAATTTTTCTTTTGAGAATGATATAACTGTACAAACATACAAGCAAACAAAGAAATTGTTTGCAGAAATTATAAAGAAATCCAATACAGCCGAACCATTTGCACTTCCACTACATATGGTACAGGTAGTAAATTCTTCACCCTCTACTTCCCAACCTGTAAATTCTTCACCATTATCTACTATGGCAGAGAACATAACCACCTCTCTGCCTACCCAAGTAGAACAACCCATTTCAACACAACCACTCTCTATAGCCCAACCCATAGTCTCCCAAAAGACTATTGGGATTAAAAGAAAACCCAGTGAAGTTACCACATCAACTGAGGGGGAGCAAGGAGAGAGAGTGATTGGCTACAGGCGTAAGAAGAAGAAAGGAGCCACGAGTGTTACCCAAAAGCCTGACCAGGCAGTATCCTCTCAAAAGGATACTGCTTTTGATAAGGAATTAAGCGTATTTCTAACTAGTTCCTCTCAAAAGGAATTAGTTATTGAAAATAGTCCTCAACCATGGACACAGTTGAGTGAGGCACATACACTAACCATAGACTCTGATGAAACTAACATCAGGGTCTCTGAGAGCCACTTGCAGAAATCTGACACAGTGAGTGCACACACTACTTCTTTTGATGCATCTGGTTTTCTCCAAAGTGTTGTAGTTCAGAAGCTTCTCAATAAGATCAACATGAGTCATAAGCATTCTTCTACAGAATCTTTTGATGAATCACCTCCTCATTCAGTGATTCAGCCAACACTCCCTTCTACACCACTTCCTTCTTTCTCTGTTCCTCAAATTTCTTCAGATATTATGACACAAACATTAAGTGTCATAAGATCAGATTCTCCATTTTCTCAATTCGTGGAGGAGCCAACACTCCCTGACACAGTGATTGATAGTCACCACACTCAATTGGTTGACTCATTTTTCCTTGATACAATCATTGTTGCTCAAATAGGGGACATAACCTCTAATGTATATACAACAACAATAAGTCTTTATGTTCCCCCAATTGTAAATACTTCTTCTATAGAGACATACACTTCTCTAATTGTACATAGACATATTACTTCCACTCCTTCTCCTATCACTTCTGTGGAACCAGTAACTCTACATAACTTACTTGAGCTAGCCACAGAAGCTAATCTCATAGCCCATAAGAGCCCTTCTAGGACAATTTTGAGTGAGGCTGAGAAAATACTTAGTGAAAAGAGGCAAAGTCAAACCCCTGAGAGGACTTTGGCAAAAGGAAAGGATGAGAGTACTGCCTTAGAAGGCAACGAAAAAGGAGAGTATATGAGTGATGCCTTAGTAGGCAAAGAAAAAGGAGAGCCTGGGAGAGATGAGGATGAGATCCTTGTAAATAAAGAACAGAGAGAAAACACAGATACTGTAAATAATACAAGCTCTGAAAGTGATGAAGATGATGCTCCACACGATGATTTTTCCCAGTTCATCGGAGTTGATTTGTACTTTCAACAAAATCAAATGGTGGACACTGTACAGTTACTCAAGCAAGAGCTCACAAGGACCACTGATCTAATCTTGATCAAAGTGTTAAAATCACAGATCATGATTGGTCAGTCTGTACATATTGAGAACAAGAAGCTCTATACACACTTTACAAATAAAATCAACAATGTACAACAAGTTGTCGACTCCTTAGTGACCAGCCAGACTCTACTCCGGATGAAAAAGCAAGCTGACAATGTGGACAAGGAACTTGCTGATCTCACCACTTAACTGTCCAACATGGAAACTCTGCAACAATCCATGGCTGACACTCTGAAGCAAGTTCTACAAGTCACATCCCGACTCTCAACTCCCACTAATGATGCTGTCAAAAAGGGGGAGATATCTACTAGGCCATCGTCAGGGGATGTTGTTGAGAAATCAACAAATTAACCATCAGGGGATGTGACTGCTCCTGTTCCTGCTCCTAAACCCAAGGACAAAGGCAAAGGCATTCTGATTGAGGAACCAAAGAAGAAATCCAACACTCAATCAGGGCCTAAGCTACTTGGAGATGCCATGAAGACAACCCACTTTCCAACTCCTGTTGAAGTTATGATTGACGGGAAAGTGGAGCTGGTCTACCCTCAGGACAAAAAGCTCGTAGAAGCTGATGCACTCTATGCACAACAACTTCAAGAAGAAGAAGAGAGGGATATGGCAATGGAACAAGAGGAAGAAAAGGAGAAAAAGAGTGTCAGGCCCAGGACCTCCAGGAAACCTCAGCCAAAAAGATCTCAAAATCCTAGGGGTGCATCAGGGGATAAAATCCAAGACAAAACTGAAGACCCGGATGCCACCAAACCCAAGTCATCTGAAGCTAAGGATCAAGCACCTTCTCCTATAACCACAGCATATGGTCCACCCACTCTAGCTGAATCCCTCAAAGAAGAAAGGCGCAAAAATCTGACATTTATGTTCTAGATAAAAAGCATAAATGCCAGGTTCAACAATAAAAGGGATCAACTAATTTCTATACAGCTAAAGAGTGGGTCTCAATTCACAGTTACAATGGACTGGTTCAGGAGAATAGATGCTGACCAATTGGGGCTAATCCTAAACCTGATCTCCAAATCTTCAGCGGCCAATAGAGACTTGAGGGGGATGATGGACAAGTTGAGGAGAGTCATCAACGATGAAAGGAGCCTGCCCACAGCTTTGGAAAGACCATTAAGGCTGTTCTTCAGATCCACTGATGGGGCAGGAAAAGAGTATTAAAATCAAAGACGTTGATGGCCTCGACCTGGTGGAAGCGATGCATGTTCTACGCCAAATTGCTTATCACAAAAATGAACATGTCATCTAGTTCAGAATCCTGCTGATTCAGAGAGTGCTCAAGGAGATTGAAGAAACCATAGCTGATGATGGGAATGCTGCAGTAAGGGATGTGCCACTAGTGAAGGGATTTAATGATTATCCAAAAATGATCATAAGCCCCATGGGTGTTGAGTTCAAAAACAAGAAGGGGGAGATCATTACCTTCCACTAGTCACAACTTGCTACAGCCAACATTCAAGAGATTAAATCTGTCCTTGAAGCTTTGGAATCCAATAAAAATGTCAACATCGTCAACTTCAGAAGACTTCTTCAAAAGGAGCTAGAGCAAATGGAGGCTAGAGGGGAAGACAACAGACTCAGGATTCCTGATCAAAACCCAGAACAAAGGACACAAGGCCTTGGAAATGACACTCAACCGATTGAATCAAGTCATCCATTGCCCTTTGTCTCAGCCAAAAGGAAAAGGAGTCCTGATGTCTAAAAATATACATCTATGTTGTAATAGATATAGAAAATACTTGTACATAAATTCTTTTATCAATTCATACACAATTCTTTCTTGTATTTAATATTGGTTTTGACATCATCATCAGTGCATCTAGGAATTTATGGTTATCAAAATGATAAACATAAATAGGGGAGATTGTTAGAGTTAATTGATGATGATGATGTTTAGAGAATAAATTGTGCATCTGTACATACTTAAGGTACCTTATAAACCTTAATATTAGCACAAGTTTTGCATCCACTGATGACCACATTATTCATCAGGGGATGATCAAATACTTCACAAGACAAGTCGTAAAATGGATCATCTAAAGGACTTGACAAAGTGAAGAGGAATGTCTATTGTTACTCTAAAAAGAATGAAGTATTCCGCACATCAGATATTCCAAACAAAGCTTCAATGATTAACAATCATCAGGTGAACTCGTTAGGGGAACCCATCAGGGGATGACTGAGGCAGAACAACCCATCAGGGGAACGCGTCAGGGTATGGCAATGGCTGGCCAAACTCATTAGGGGAATGCGTCAGGGCATGATCAATACATGTCACCTGTCAGGGGAAGACATCAGGGTATGATAGTGTCAAGCTAACCCATTAGGGTAACCCGTTAGAGGGAATGCTCAATATTGTATCAGTGGAAGCCATCAGTGTATGTTTTAAGTCATAACATCAGTGGATCAAAGAAGCACTGAGTAAAACTCAAGTGAAGGTTGAAGCCCTGATCCAGTCTTTTTCAAGACTTGTGATCAAGGGATCCAAGAAGCACTGATCAAATTCATTAGGGCTTGTTGTCAGTGGATGGTTATGTCTGCATACACCCGTCATCAGGACTAACACTCAAATCAACGAAGCTTGTTACAGAAGCAAGAGATATTAACTGGAAAGATATTTCTTGAAGTTTGTATGGTCCAATGATAGCTCTCGAACATTAAATGCTCACAGATCAGGGGAAGAAAAAGAAGCAACAAAAGTAGCAGCAGTCTGACACATAGTTTCCAAAGGACAATGATGTGACGTATATGCGGCTTATTTGAAAAGAGCAGCATGTCTTCGCACATGGTTTCAACCACTGATCTTCTATATATGCAAAGGAGTTCTCATTACAAAAAGAAAAATCTAACAGATCAATCCAACAGATCAACAAACAAAGAAGCACACAAATCACTAGAGCAGCTTTGTAATATATCTTGAGAGAAATATTTCAAAGAAAGATTAGAAGCTAGTGAGTGTGAATTTGAAGCTGTAATTTTATTACAGATCTTGTAGCTGTTTAATCATATTTGTGATTATACAGATTTCTAGAAAAACATCAAGTTTTAATACAATTATTTTAACTTGAATCTGTGTGTTCATATTTTATAGTTTTTCTATTCATTGTAGCTTTTTCCTATCAGGGCCAACTGAAGTTTAAAAAGAGCAAAAAGTTTGAAGTGTTTGCATTCATCCCCCCCCCCCCCCCTCTACAAACACTTGAGCTTATATTGTTTTAACAGAATAACATCCTCAAATAATTTAAGGAAAATAATGTTTTATAGCTATTGAAGACAGACTGCGCATCAGGGGAAAATCTTCCACGTCAGGGGATCATTTGTCATTAGGGAATAACTAGTCATCAGGGGATGACTGGACATCAGTAGGTAAACTACCCATCAAGGGATGTCTCTCGAGCATCAGGGTATCATTCACTCATCGGGGGATGACTTACCCATCAGGGGATAATTTGCTCACCGCCAAACTCGTCGGGTGATAACTTTGACTACCGCCAAACTCTCTTGGCTTGTTAGGGGATGATTTGCTCATTGCCAAACTTAGTAAGTCATCACTGAACTTCATCAGTGGATAAATTGTTCAGCGCCAAACTCAGTTGGCTATCGCCAAACTCCTCGGGGACTAATATCTTTAGCCATCAGAGACTAACATATTTTGCCCATCAGAGACTACAGATGACATCATCAAGGACTAAACTTAGCCTGTCGGAGACTAAGGATGATGTCATCAGAGACTAATTTAAACTTCTTTCATCAGAAACTAAGGAAATCCTTCGTCAGAGACTAATATCTATCTCATCAGAGACTAAAGTATCTCATCAGAGACTAAGGTTATCTCGTCAGAGACTAACATCTATCTCATCAAAGACTAAAGTATCTCATCAGAGACTAACATTAGAACTTGTTTCTTCTATAAAAGAAGATCTTCAAGAACAAGAATGATGCCCATAATGAACGAACTCAAACCTAGGATACATAATCATTCTTTCTGTGGTGCATAAGCTTCTTTTCAGAAAAATAACATATTCTTTAAAAGCTTTATTCTTTCCTAAACACTTAGCACACAAAGCTAATACTCTCGAATGCTATGCAAAAAGGAAAAACAAAGGAGAACATAAAAATCTTACCTCTTGACTTGACGGAAAGTATTAAAGCTTGTCTAAAAGTAATTGTCCGAAAGAAAGAACTTGAAATTATATGAAGATGTTAAGTTTAGAGAAGAACTTTAGTAGAAAAATTTTTAGAAAGGAGATTAAAAGTTTACCTCCAAATGAGGTATTTATAGAGGTCAGGAGCAGTAGGCTAGGATTAAGTTTGGAGTAAAATTATTGGTTAATAAAATGGCTACTCATCGTAACTCTTTAACAGCTAACAATATAAAAAGCAGCTGCTGTCACACATGCATATAAGCTTCATCAACTAATGACACACAAGCAGCTTATTAATCAAACAACAAACGTACTTATGAGATCATTTCCCTTACGTAAGCAATTCAAGTTATTTGAATGAGAATTTCTAATCTTCACACTTGTATTCCTTTAAGGAATTTACGAACACCATTAAGACATAAATTACCTGCCCCCCATTTCAACATTCAAAATCATAATATTAACTATACAAGTAAATAAGAAATTAATTACAACATACATTAATTCATGTAACAAACTCATATAAAATTTTCGGGTTCTCATAGTTTGGCGATGAACAAATTAGCCACCGATGAGTTTGGCGATAGCCAAGTGAGTTTGGCAATTGTTTATGAGTTTCGAGACAGCCCAGAGAGTTTGGCGGTAGTCAAATGGATTACCGACGAGTTTGGCGATGAACAAAATTTATTCACTGATGAAAAATTTCATCCCCTGATGGGTGAATTATGTTAGAGTGTATGCCCTAGTGGCCAATTATGTAATGATTGTGACAC
>CM025782.1:10114978-10128300 GCA_014636745.2 Centella asiatica
TTTTTAACCGTATTTTTCCGCTGCGTTTGCTGGTACGAAACCCAACAAATTATCCCCTGACGAGCGAATCATCCCCAGATGGGTGAATTATCCCCTGACAAGTGAATCATCCCCAGATGGGTGAATTATCCCCTGACGAGTGAATCATCCCCTGATGGGTGAATTATCCCCTGACAAGTGAATCATCTCCTGATGGGTGAATTATCCCCTGATGGGTGAATTATCCCCTAATGAGTAAAATTTCATCCCCTGATGGCTAACCCCTGACGGTCATGTACATCCCCTGATGACTGAAAGTTATCCCTTGATGGACCAAAATTTATCCCCTAATGAATGATATGGATATTTAACAGTCTGAAAAATCCCTTAGACTTGTTTGAATTAAAAGTCTTAATTTTCAACAAACCAAATTAAAACATCAAGAGACAGGAAATGCACGAACATCATAGATATCACATATGTACATACTCACATTTATATTCAAGCATAGATTATCATGTTATGTAATCCTATATATGTTTTACAAAAGTATTTCACCCAGCAAGTGAATTAAGTTAGCTCAGCTAAGGATAAAGGCAAATATATTCTCACTCTTATGCTTATTTCAGTTAAACGCATGATCAATTAATTCGACATGCGTACAAGGTTAATACTTTTATGTTTAAATTTTTTTGTGAATTAGAATGCTATGCTTTAATTTCCACTAGCATGATATGAATGAAAGTGCATGGATATAACTGAGGTTTGTTTTATCAGTTATTTTTCAATATTATGTCTATGCAAATGAGTGAGAATGTTATGCCCCTTAAATGGGTCATGAAACTATGAGACTTTTATGTTCCTTAAAATGTGGAACATGCCACGTGGTTGGTAAGGGAAAAGGGAAAGTGCTGATGTGTTTTGTCACCTGACCTAGATGTAACTACAGGTCACCTGACCTAGATGTAACTTAATTATAGAATCATGTTGTATAGTCTGGCCCATTGATTACGGTATGGTTAACATATCCAACGGGTTTAGCCCCCGGTGGATAAGAGGTCATTTTATTCAAGAAGGATCATATGATTGTGTTATCATCTGAGATCCTTAGAAGTTTTATAAGAACTCTGAGGTGGTGGTTTTGTCTCATCCAAACCTCACAAACAGAATTATACTATTGATTAAGTTCTTCTAAGATTTTATTTTCTTTTCCTTTTTGTTTGTATACTTGCTGAGCTTAAATCACTCATCCTTGTTTAGTTCATAATTTCATGACATAAGTAAGGCACTGAACCATGACGGCAAGAGAGGGGAACAAATGGAGTAGCCCAAAAAGAACACCCAAGAAGGGTCATTACAACTGTTGTAATAGAATAGTTTCCGCTACAAGATTTATACTTTGAATTTTGTAAGAATGTACTAATAATACTTAGTAGATAATTGTTGTATGGATGAGATGTTGTCTGTTTTCCCTCTACTGATGGTGCCCGAGTCCCGTGTGGGGTTTTGGGCCCATCACACCTTATGTCAATCCAACCATCCAAGCAGCCCTTTCTATAATACCCCAGATATAAGTAATTACTATTATAATATTAAAGGTGTTAACAAATAAATTTTGTTCCAAATTTATTTGCATACATGAAAAGTTATTTACTAACAAAAATAATTTGTAGTTTTAATTACTACTATTTGTAAATTAATTTCTGGTATAAGACACTACTGGAATTAATTTATGTGATACTAGTTACACGTAAGTAATATGAATTACTACTACTATTAGACTAATTTTTGATGAGCTAATTTATGTAGTAGTAATATAAATTGTTACTATTGATACTACGAAGGCTGAGGTAATATCTCCGTAATAAGCATGTAATGACTCTGTGATGAGTAAGCATTACAGGTGTTGAAGCCTCTCCAATGAGTAAACATATTACTAAGCTGAGTCATTAGTAAGTTATACCACAGTCTGGCACCTATCAACTTGTACTTACGTGTAACTGTAATTGTTAGCGTATTATTGTAATTTGGTAGTTTTCAAGTCCGATGTTAATCTACGTAAGAAATATCTTAGATATTTTCATATTCCTAATGCCTATATAAGGAGAACCCCTACCATTCATTTTCTTCACAACACCCTCAAACACATAAATTCCTTAAACCTACGATAAATTCCTCTAGTTTATTCTGTAATATTGGAAGCTTATCAGGTGAGTATTAAGAGCTTTTATTAAGTTATTTAGTCATTTTCATTATTTAGTCATTCAGCATGAATAGATTTTGCATGAAACCTTAGATTATGTTGTCTCTGTAGAGATAAACCACTTGGATAATCTCTATACACTTTATATTGTTAGTCTCTGATGAATAATAATTAGTCTCCGATGACTAAAGATGTTAGTCCCCGATGGGCAAAACTTATTAGTCTCCGATGAATAAAACTGTTAGTCCCTGATGAATAAAATGTTAGTCTCCGATGAATAACTTATCCACTGATAGGCTATTTTGTCTATCAAAGGATAATTTAGTCTCCGATGAACAATTGTTGTTAGTCTTCGAGGAGCAATTATGTTAGTCTCCGATGAGTAACCTAATAGTCTCCGAGGAGTTTGGCGCTAGGTTATTGAGTTTGGCGTTGAACAAACCATCCCCTGACAGCCAAGTTTGGCGATAGTCAAGTGTTAATATCGACGAATTAGGCGATGACCAAATCATCCCCTGATGAGTAATATCCACTGGTAGGTGACTATCCCTTGACGGGTAGTCATCCCCTGATGAGTAACTATCCCCTGACGAATAATTTATCCCCTGACGATAAATATCCACTGATTAATAACATATCCCCTAACAGCTATCCCCTGATGGTTGTAAGTATCCCTTAATGGCTATAGGTATTCTCTGATGACTATAAGCTATCCCTTGATGGCTGGGAACTATACCCTGATAACACAAAGCTTATCCCCTGACAAGTAGAATCCATTCCCTGACACAAACATAGCACAACTTAAATATTATAACATTATTATCTAAGCATACTATAGTAGTTCTAATTTATGTTAATCATTTATGATTCACAAAAACAAATTTCGCAGACCTCTCATACGATTATCACCATGGTCAAGGCAAGTAATATATTTGTTATTATTCTTTCAATGTATAACTTAGTTGTTCAAGTTATACATAAATTATTTCCTAGTGATATATTTATCATCTTTTCAATATATCATATAATTATTTATATAAATATAAAGGTAAGTATGATGTATATCTCAAATTAAACACATTATCAATTAATTTGGTCTGTGTCAAGCTATGGCAGATGCTTAAACCTTTCTTCTTACGTATACATAATTGTTTCGTATGCGTACTGATAGAGAATTATTTGCTCAACTAAAGCTAATATCATTTTGAGAAATACTTGATTTTAATATCTTGTTTACAAACATTTATCTGTTTTATGTCAATACATGTCATCTTGAGCTATTCAATTCAGCATATAATGGTAATAAATACCTTGTGACCTTTGTTGAGACTACAAGGGTGCTGTGTGATCGCCTTGGACAGTCCCCTGAGGTGTCACGACCCACACTGAGATTACAAGGATGTTATATAATCACCTTGGTAAATTTCATTGAGGTGTCGAAATCTATCCACTATCTGTACAAGGGAATTAACCCGAATAATGAGAATGGGATACTCTATTCTGCCAGGCCCTTGTGTGTATATATATATATATATATATATGAGTACAGGAATCAACCCGGATAATGAGAATGGGTTACTTTATTCTCCCGGGCCCATGAGAATGTAGATGTAATTATGTCTACAAAATGTCATACGTATGTACATAGCAGACCACAATGAAATAGCATTGGCCCATTATTGTCATGTGGTAAATGATATTCTCAGTACGCCCTTGTGCTGAACAAAATTGATGATCAAGTAAGTCATAGTATTGAAAGGCGTCATTGAGAGAAATGTTCAAGTAAGTCATAGTATAGAAAGACATCCGACAGTTATGTGGATATTCCTTATTTCTTGATTTTAGAGGCTTGATACTGCCAATACTTCTTCTATTTGAAGATATGAATTTTCCCCATCTGAATCCAACAGATGAGATATTATTATTTTTAAGTTATTTTGAAACTAATATTTTGAACAGATTTCTAAATCAAATTTATTATATTTGTCCTAAATTATATTACTTGCTGAGCTTTTGTTGCTCATACTTGCTTGATTCTCTTTCAGTTCAACCTAAAGAAGAGGAAGGTTCTAAGGGTAAAGAAAAGTCATATCAGTACCAATAGTTTGGCGGTCTGAAGCTCATAAATAGGATTTTCGGTTAGTTTGATCTTGTTTTGTTTTCAAGATATGTTATTCCGCTGCTGAGAACTTTCAAAATAATGTTTGTAATAATCATGGTGTTCCAATCATTTTTATAAAGAAATGAGGCTTTGTGTGGAAGCTCTTTGTACCCCTCTCTTGACAACCCAGTTTTCCACCAAGAGCCTATATCTCAACAGTCAATATTAAACTGATGACATTACTGGTCTCTGATTGGGGAAATCAGGGTTGTCACACCTTCAGTGGATAGAGTAAATTTCCTGGACAACAGATCAGGAAACGCCCTATCAGGGGATAATCCATCAGGGAATGCACTATCAGGGGACAACTTTAACTCTGATTTAAGCATAAATTTCGGGGAGTTTTCTTAGAAGCTGGTAGCACAGACTCAGGGGGACGAAATTATGATCATGCAAGCTCATCTAGACTCTCCCCTAAGCCTAAATGGTCTAGGAGTCACACAACAGAATTGATTATTGGTGATCCACACCAAAAAGTGCAAATCAGGAAAGCTACATCTAATGAGTGCCTATGTGATTGTTTTTTTTTCTCAAATTGAGCCAAAGAAATTTAAAGAAGCCATGCAAGATGCTGAATGGATCAGGGCTATGCAAGAAGATTTGAATCAATTTGAAAGAAATCAAGTATGGAAGTTGGTTCCTAAGCCTAAAGTCTGAACAATAATTGGCACCAAGCGGGTATTCCGAAACAAGATGGACGAAGTTGGCATTGTTATAAGAAACAAGGCAAGACTGGTGGGAAAGGGATATCTTCAAGAGGAAGGGATTGGCATTGATGAGACCTTTGCACCATTGGCTAGACTAGAGGCTATAAGAATTTTCTTAATGTCTTTCTCAATGGGAAATTAGAATAGGAGGTATATGTCCAACAACCTCTAGGGTTTGAAAATTCTAAATCCCCAAATCATGTTTACAAGCTAGGGAAAGCACTTTATGGACTGAAGCAAGCTCCTAGAGCTTGGTATGACACATTATCAAAGTTTTTAGTGGAAAACAAGTTTACAAGAGGTATCATTGACAAAACATTGTTCTTTCGACAACACTAAGGTAATTTAATCTTGGTTCAAATCTATGTTGATGATATCATTTTTGGATCCATTGATACAAAGATGTGTGAGAAGTTCTCCAAGCTAATGCAAAACAAATATGAAATGAGCTTAATAGGTGAACTGTCTTATTTCTTGGGACTGCAAGTTAAACGAGTCACTGATGGGATTTACATTCATCAGTTAAAGTAAGCCAAAGAACTTCTCAATAAAATTTAACATGAAGGACTCGAAGGTAGCAAAGACACCAATGACCACATCAACCAAGATTGACCTTGATAAGAATGGAAAGAAAGTTGATCTAAAGACTTAAAGGGGAATGATTGGTTCACTGTTGTATTTAACAACTAGTAGGCTTGATACTATGTTTGTAACATGTCTTTGTGCATAGTATCAAGTTAACCCAAGGGAGTCTCATCTAATTGCTATGAAGAGAATCTTGAGGTACATCAAGGGCACAACTGAGTTGGGACTTTGGCATCCAAAGGACTTCGGTGTTGAGTGTTGGAGTGTATGCCCTAGTGGCCAATTATATAATGATTGTGACACTATATTTATGTTATGTTTTGGTTAAATGATAATTTCTTTTATTATGTTTTATTTACTGCGTTATATAAAAGTTAACATAATAAATGTCCTTAGAAAAATGATATTAATTATATGGATTCAAGTATGTGACTTGAATATGAGATCGTATAAGTATGTTATGTATACATATCATTATTCTTAAATGTCCCTAATCGAGTATTATTGTTAGTGGGACAACAATAATACATTGAGACTAGTATGTGGATTGACTGATGGCCACATCTCATTGGTCATAAATATATACGAGATATATTAAGTTGATACATAGGTACCATGTTAGAGAACAGTGTACTGGATAGACCCACCATGAGAATTCTACATGGAGCATTATGCTATGTGTCATAAGTAATTCTCATAGTGACAATGATGTAATGGTCCTTCGACCTAAAGTCATGACATTTCTACATAAGGAGTTATGTGTTTTGACATTGCCAAAAGTCACCTTTAACTGGGTGCATGATAAAGGTGATTGTTGGATACATCATGAGTTATGTGAGAAATGGGAATGATGTAGATGGAATTTAACCCTCCTATAAATTAGGGGTGATATCTATAGGCCTCTTGATTGAGTGAGATTATGAAATGCATGGCCGTGCTCAAATAGAGATTTGTTTCATATAGTCCACTCATTGATCAAGAAAACTGATATTAAATTGTGAAGAGGATGACACATCCATGCCTTGAATTTAATCTTAGATATCAAGGTTAAAAGGATTAAATTACATTGAAACATTGGTCACGAAAAGGTTGCACTGAATCAACGACTTTATTATTACTTGGTAACAGTGATGTATTAGTAGATGACACTCACTGTTTATAATTTTATAATATGATTTAAAATTATGCCAACGTAATAATAACCTACAGGGTCACACACTAAGAACATTCATTAAGGAGATATAATTTAAATGTCAATGATTTTAATATATTAATAAGATTGATTTTATTTAAGTCATGGCTTTAAATTATATGTATGTAATCTGTATAAATATATTAGAGTCCCTTGGAAGAAAATACGAATATATATTTATTTGACATATATATTAATTAAGTAAGACTTGATTAAAATATATAATAAATACAAAATTCGGATTTTATTCTCCTAATCAGATTAGGGTTTGGAATTACTCTATACACAGCTATATATAAGATATATCAATTGTTCTCTCATAGATATACGTTTTCTAAAACCCTAACCGCTCATCAGAGAGAGACTAGAGTTAAGAAAGAGAGAGAGAGAGAGATAGAAACAGATTCAGCAGCTAGTACTGCAATTCTCCTTGCTTCAGATCGCGAGACGATTCGTGGGGTGTTCGTGTGGATACCGTAGAGGCGCCGTCCAGTTGGATTGCGTTAAAGATTCAGAGACGTTCAAAACCCTCATCAAACCTTCGGATCCGGCAGGCTTAATCAATAAAATCTTAAACCATCTGTATTAAATTGTTTCGCATGGATCCTTGGGTTAGGGTTTCGTTTTATTTTAAATCGTTTTTTTTATTCCGCTGCGTTTTATTTGTCGAAACCCAACATTAAGTTGATTAGATATTATGATGCTGACTTTGGAGGATACAAAATTGACAGAAAGAGTACCATAGGGAGCTGTCAATTTCTAGGTGAAAGGCTTGTATCTTGGTTTAGCAAAAAGCAGCATTCAATATCAACATCTACTGTTGAGGCTGAATATATTGCAATTGGAAGTTGTTGTGCACAAATCCTATGGATGAAAAATCAGTTATTGGATTATGGCCTAAACTTCAACAAAATTCCAATTTTTGTGACAATACAAGTGTCATTGCCATTGCTGAGAACCCTCTACAACATTCCAGAACTAAACATATAGAGATCAGATATCACTTTATAAGGGAACATGTTATGAATGAGACTATTGAGCTACATTTTGTACCAACAAACAAGAAGCTGACAGATATCTTTACCAAGGCTCTTGATGAAGCCACCTTTAACAATTTGGTGGGGAGCTAGGAATGGTGAATTATGCAAGATAAAAGTTAATCTACTTGCTGAAGTCATGCCAGAAAAATTGTTGGAGTGGTTCAATGTGAGAAACTACAATTGAATGTGGAATCTTGAAATTTAATTATTATCCAATGATATTAAGTGTAAGTTTACAAGCTTCTCAACATTAGATGAATGCATTTCAAAGATTATATTAACACCAATGACATCATTAACATTAATATATCAGCCATAAAAGAATTAGTAAATAAAATATGATTCAAACAAAAGAAGAAAATGAAAGGAAAACTTTTAAGGAGCTTTAGAAATGAGAACTTACCATTTTGGGAAATAAATTTTGATATATATAGATTGATATGTTGCCCTAATCAGCCTCCATAATTTCAAACAATCTGAAAATATTACAAGAAATTCAGATTAAAAAAGTGTGAAATTTAAAAATTGGTTCAAGCTTGGAGTTTGTCACTAAAAAACTTGCAATCTTGAGGTAACCTACTTATTTTTGTTATGAGCTGTATTTGATATGTTTACATTATTAAATTCTACACTACATCTAGATTCTTAAAACAAAATATTTGAAAACCATTTTTATTTTGATGACAAGCTGCCAAGGGAAATAGGAACTTGGGGGTTTTCTTTTTATGCAAACCTTATAGGTTCAGATTTATACATATGTATTTCGTATGCAAACATAGATCTGTAGATGTGTATGTGTGTATATCGGGTCACCATTGTCGTCGTATGTCTACTGGTGGTGTAAAGCGAGAGAGGGGAAAAGAAGATGATGACGACGAACAACGATCGAGAAGGAAGACGACGATGGCATCAATGGTTGGATATGGAAGAAGAAATTCAAACTCGGCCTCAATTGCATGATCTTATTAAAGTTGCACAAGAAAAGCATTGTGAGGAGAAGGACAGAATAACTAAGGGACAGAAAGGCAAGTGTCTTATGCACATTGACGGACTATTACAATATGACAGTCGAATTTGGATTCCCGCAAAAGCTGAATTGAGACAAGAACTTCTCCATGAAGCCCACAACTCAAAAATTTTTATTCATCCTGGAGGCACGAAGATGTACTAGGATTTGAAACAAAGCTTTTAGTGGCCCAACATGAAGAGAGAAATAGTTGATTGGGTGAGTAGATGCTCAACATGTCAAAGGGTTAAAGCAGAACATCAAAAACCAAGCGGACTGCTTCAAACATTGGAAATTCCTGAGTGGAAGTGGGAGTTTGTCTATGACAGCCCCAAAATCCCTTACTGGATCAGGGCTTCGTCAAAAGAAGGGAAAGATAATCATACATCCATTCATAGTATAAATACTGGAGAGAGTCATTACAACCCAAAAATAATACAATTACAACGGAAGCTATTTAATCTTTGTAAATTACAATTCCAAGATCATTACAACTTCTAACATCTTCCTTCCTTCCTTCCTCAGCGATATAAAAAAAAACTAACTTAGTAGTAGATCATCTTTGCTTTCCCCTTATCAGAGGGTTCAGCCTTTGCATTGTGTCCTGCAAGACATTTAAGTTCAACAAGAGTGAGCGATTTACGCCCAGCAAGTATATAAACAATTTAGAGGAATAATCTAAAATATTTAAAGAACTTCAATTCTGTTTGTGAGGCTCAGTGAAACAATACTAATGCCTCGGAAATCCTTGAAAAATCTTTAGGATTACTGATGATAAGAAACGTGTAATCCTTCTTGAAAAAAGACAGGTATGCACCTGTGTACACTTTCTCAAAATATCCATCGAGGGCTAAACCCGTTGGATTTGCTAACCACACAGTACACAGCTGGCCTAACTATGACTGCATGATCCCTCCTTGTGTGAACGTACGTAGTCACTTATAATTCCTCTAGGTCAGGTGAAGAACAAATCAACACCTTTCCTTTCCTCTAGCCAACCATGTGGCATAACCCATTAAAGGGACATATCATTCTCATTTATTTGCACAGATTTAAGATTTAGAATTAGCTGAAAATCAAAGCTCAGTTATATCCACGCATTATCATTTATATCATGCTAGTGGAATTTAAAGCATAGCATGCTCATTCTTAAAAACAATTGAAACATATAATCAAGTCTTGCACGCATATCGAATCAAATGATACTGCGTTAAATTGAAATAGGCATTAGATTGAATGTATATACTTGCCTCGGTCCTTTGCACTCAATCAAATTCAATTTACTCGTGAGTGAAAAATTCTGTAAAAATATACATACCACAAGATGAATTTAATTCCTTGATTACAGTATGGGAGAAAATGCACATGTGATGTCCTTAAACTTTTTATTGTCTCAATTTTATATAAAAACTGTTGAGGCTAAATAATTAATTAAAACATCTTAAAATAATTTAAGAAAATAATATTTTATAGTTTCAAAAACAAACTGTGCATCAGGGAATTACATCACTTTAGCTCATCGGAGACTACGGATGACATCATCAGGGACTAAACTTAGCCTGTCGGAGACTAAGACTGACGTTATCAGAGACTAAACTTAGCTTGTCGGAGACTAAGGTTGACGTCATCAGAGACTAAACTTAGCCTGTTGGAGACTAAGGCTGACGTCATTAGAGACTAAACTTAGCTTGTCGGAGACGAAGGCTGATGTCATCAGAGACTAAACTTAGCCTGTCGGAGACTAAGGCTGACCTCATCAAAGACTAAGAATTCCTTAATCAGAGACTATCATAAACACTATCGGAGACTAAGTTAAAACTTGTCTCAGATACAGTGGTGTCTTCCTCACTCCTCCATGGGTGGTGTTCTTAACCAAAACCATACTTTGGTCAAAACTCATCATTGTCTCAGTGATACATAACATTTCCTATGGTCTGTATGCCCTACTAGACACGGTTTAGGGTTCAAACTCAGGTTGAAGAATACTCAAGCATGGGTTATAACTACTGACAACAGAATGTTTTGGTAGTTAAAGGTTTGTCTACCAGGTGGTTGTCAACATTTTTACACTCACCTTGGGTAGGTTTTTGAAATAAATGACATTAACTTCGAGTGTTAAAAACATGCACCAAATCATACTTATGGAAATAAATGAACAAGGTACTAAACTTGGTATGTGAGAACCTGAAAATTTTAAATGTATTTTATGATAAGAAATAATTTTATTTTGCATTATTATATATTTTTTTTTCATGAAAGATTGCCTTTTTAAGTATGAATGATAAATTCATATCTACAATGAAAATTTTTATGATGATGTGATATCCATGATGATGAGGTTAAGTTCCTTAAAAGGTATCAAAAAGGGGATTAGCAAATCCCATATAAGATTATATTGACCAGCATGGAGGAAGAGGAGAGGGTTACGTAACATTGGTGATTACGTGTTTGATTAGAAACTATTTAGGTGGCTAAGTTTTCATGCATGTAGGACAACAGCTGTTTGCTGTCAAGAAGTCATGATGAACGGCCGTTTTACCGTCCAAATTAACCAATCATTTTATTCCAATGCGTAACCTTAGTTTACTGCTCTTGAACTCTATAAATACCTCATTTGAGATGAAATATTAACTCTTTTACCAAAATTTCTCTTTTCAGAGTTTCGTTTAAATTTATCGTCTCCATAAATTTCCAAGTTCTTCTTTCAGAAAATTATTTTCAGACCAGCTTTGATTTCACCCTTAGGAACAAAGAGGTAAGAATCTGGAACCCTATTCAATTTCTTTCGTGCATAGCATCAAAGCTTTATGCTAAGTTCTTATTCTTTTGCATCTTCATAAGACATCATAAGCTGAGTTTGAGCATGATAGGTCTTCCATCGTAGCAGAAGCAAGCTCTAATGTTAATCTCTAATGAGATGTTGTTAATCTCTAATGAGATGTTGTTAATCTCTGATGAAATATTGTTAGTCTCTGATGAGATATTCTGTTAATCTCTGATGATGACGTCAGCTTTAGTCTCCGACAGGCTAAAGTTTAGTCCCCGATGATGTCATTAGTCCCCGACGGGTTATTTACTCTCGGATGACGTCAGCTTTAATCTCCGACAGGCTAAAGTTTAGTCCCTGATGACGTCATTAGTCTCTGATGAGAAGTTAGTCTCCGATGACGTCACCCTTAGTCTCCGATAGAATTAAGATGACGTCATTAGTCTCTGATGAGAAGTTAGTCTTCGATGATGTCACTCTTAGTCTCCAATAGAATTAAGATGACGTCATTAGTCCCTGATGAGTTGTTAGTCCCTAATGACGTCATTCCTTAGTCTCCGATGGGCTAAGTTCAGTCCTTGATGACGTCATCCATAGTCTCTGATGAAGGAAATTCCATAGTCTCTGAGGAAGGAAATTCCGTAGTCCCTAATGAAGGAATTCTTAGTCTCCGATGAAAGAATTCGTAGTCTCCGATGAAGGAATTCTTAGTCTCCGATGAAGGAATTCTTAGTCTCCGATGGAGGAATTTCCTAGTCTCCGATGGGAAAAATATATTAGTCTCTGATGGCTAAGGATATCAGTCCCTGACGAGTTTAATAATGAGAAAATTATTCCCCGATGCATAGTCTGTCATCAAGTCTATAAAAAAACATTGTTTTCTTAAAATGATTTCATAATGTTTTATGTCAGATTTAGGACATTCTAAGGACATCACATACACATTTTTCTTTCATAAATTCTTATTGAGGTATTAAAATATTACTTGTATAATGTACAGAATCTTTCACTCACCCATAAGTTGAATTTGAATCATTGTTGTAAAGGACCGAGGCAAGTATATTCACAATCTTATGTTTATTCCAAGTTGATGCAAGTATATACATTTAATCTAATGCTTATTTCAATTTAACGCAGTATCATTTGATTCGATATGCGTGCAAGACTTGATTATATGTTTCAATTGTTTTTAAGAATGAGCATGCTATGCTTTAATTTCCGTTGGCATGATATGATTGAAAGTGCATGGATATAAAGAAGCTTTGCTTTATCAGCTATTTTTCAATGTTATATCTGTGCAATAAATGAGAATGTTATGTTCCTTAAATGATTATGCCACATGAATGGCTAGAGGAAAAGAAAGGTGTTGATTTGTTCTTCACCTGACCTAGAGGAATTTTATGTGACTACGTACGTTCACACAAGGAGGGATCATACGGGCACAGTTAGGCCAGCTGTATACCGTATGGTTAGCAGATCCAGTGGTTTTAGCCCCGATGGATATTTTTACTTCAAGGAAGTTATGCTTGTTTTAAGAAGGATTACACAATTGTTTATCATCAGTAATCCTAAAGATTCCTTAAAGATTTCCGAGGCATTAGTATTGATTCATCAAGCCTCTCAACAGAATTGAATTTTTTTGAAACATTCCAGATTTGCTTTCCCAAATTATATATATACTT
>CM025782.1:10128310-10140266 GCA_014636745.2 Centella asiatica
AATAATATTTTATAGTTTCAAAAACAAACTGTGCATCAGGGAATTACGTACTTCACTTTAACTCATCGGAGACTACGGATGACGTCATCAAGGACAAAACTTGGCCTGTCGGAGACTAAGGCTGACGTCATCAAAGACTAAACATAGCCTGTCGGAGACTAAGGCTGATGTCATCAGAGACTATCATAAACACTGTCGGAGACTTAGTTAAAACTTGTCTCAGATATAGTGGTGTCTTCCTCACTCCTCCATGGGTGGTGTTCTTAACCATAACCATACTTAGGTCAAAACTCATCATTCTCTGAGTGATACATAACATTTCCTATGGTCTGCATGACCTAATAGACACAGTTTAGGGTTCAAACTCAGGTTAAAGAATACTCAAGCATGGGGTTGTAACTACTAACAACAGAATATTTTGGTAGTTAAAGGTTTGTCTACCAGGTGGTTGTCAAGATTTTTATACTCATCTTGGGTAGCTTTTTGAAATAAATGACATTAACTCCGGGTGTTAAAAACATGCACCAAATCATACTTTTGGAAATAAATGAACAAGGTACTAAACGTGGTATGTATGACAGAACAAAAGTGTAAGAAATAGAGCAGGACTTTAATGAAATGCTCTTACCTCCTTGGCTGCAAGAAAGAGTTAAAAGCTCTAGTTGTTCTTCCAAAAAGGATAGTTGTTTTGACAGTAAGCTTGGATTTGGTGGTACATTGTATAGAAGTTTATGAAAGTGGGGCTAGGGTTGTACCAACGTGATATATATATATATATATATATATCACCTGTTGAGCAACAAGGGCCGTTGGATTTGTTTAATATAAGCCGTTGGCTGTGAAAGAAAAAGAAGTGACTGGTGAGAAAAAGGGTGGTTGCAATGGCTGCTAGTACCCATCGGTCGTTTATCATAGCCCACTCTAGGGTACTAATGGAGGTGATGCACATTAAATGTTACTGTCTCCCAGCAGTTAGGTTTTAAAATAAAAACGGGTAGTGTAGCTAAACCTGTTCACACTTGGTGAGCCCTTTCCCGCGTGAACACACACTCACAAGACAATTATTGAATGGAATAACCTTTTAAATACTTGAGCTTCAAAATACATTTAAAATCTTTTGGACATCGCATTGCCATTGAGTTTTTATATGAAAATATAATTTCATCATTTATACCCAATAAGGAAATAAACCTTCATGCAGAAAATAAAAATAAATCTCATAATCAAAATTTCATTGACATTTTCGGGTTCTCACATTGTCACAATGGACTTTGTAGTTGGGTTACCAACCACACTTGGAGGGATGAATGTCATTTGGGTCATAGTCGATAGATTGACTAAGTCGACACACTTTTTGGCCATTAAGTACACATATAAGATGGACCAAATGGTAAGGCTATACATTAAGGAAATTGTGAGTCGACATAGAGTGCCAGTCTCCATTGTTTCTGATCAAGACCCGAGGTTTACCTCAAGATTTTGGAAAAGCTTCCAAGAATATCTAGGAACAAGGCTGGACATGAGCACAGCCTATCATCCCCAGACAGATGGTCAATCTGAACGTACGATTCGGACACTAGAAGATATGCTACGAGCTTGCGTTCTCGATTTCAAAGGCCATTGGGACAACCATTTACCATTAGTTGAATTCTCATACAATAATAGTTATCATACTAGTATCGGCATGGCACCATTCGAAGCATTGTATGGTCGAAAGTCCAGAACTCCACTTTATTGGAATGAAGTAGGAGAAAGGAAGTTAGTTAGACCAGAGATAATCCAACGGACTGAGGAAGCAATCAAGATTATCAGAATAAGAATGAAGGCAGCTCAAGACCGACAGAAACAATATGCCGATTAGCATAGGAAGGATCAAATTTTGGAAATTGGGAGTTATGCTTTATTGAAAGTATCACCCTGGAAGGGTGTAATGCGTTTTGGTAAGAAAGGAAAGTTGAGTCCCCGCTACGTAGGACCATTTGAGGTATTGAGGAAAATTGGTGAAGTGGCCTATCAATTGGCACTACCACCAGTTTTAGGTCACATTCATGATGTATTCCACATATCAGTATTGCGTCCTTATAAGGTCGACCACAGAGGGATAATAGACTATCAACCAATAGAGCTACAACCGGATTTAAATTATGAAGAGGTCCCTGTTCAGATTTAGATCGACAGATTAAAATTCTTAAGAATAAAGAAATTCCTTCTGTAAAAGTGTTATGGAGGAATCACAGTGTAGAGGAAGCTACATGGGAGCTTGAGAACACTATGATGGGAAAATACCCCCATTTATTTGTTAGCTAAGTTTTGTGGACGAAACTTCTTTTAAGGGAGGGAGGATGTGAGAACCCAAAAATTTCAAATGTATTTTATGATAAGAAATAATTCATTTTGTGTTAAATTTTATTTTGTTTTCATGAAGGTTAATCTCTTTAAATATGAATAATGAATTCATATCTTCAATGAGAACTTTATGATGATGTGATATCCATGATTATGAGGTTAAGTTCCTTAAAAAGGTATTAAAAAGGGGACTAGCAAATCCCATATAAGATTATATTGATCAGCTTGGAAGAGGGTGAGAGGATTACGTAAGTTTTATACCTACGTGTTGATTAAAGAGTTGTTTAAGTGGCAATAGTCGATCAAGGCATTGTGCATGTAGGACAACAGTTGCTTGGTGTCAAGAGGTTATGATGAACAGCCGTTTTACCGCCCAAATTAACCAATCATCTTATCTTAAAGCTTAACCTTAGCTTACTGTTCTTGAACTCTATAAATACCTCATCCGAAATGAAATTCTAATTTCTTTACCAAAATTTCTCTCTTAAAATTTCTTTTTAAACCTACCGTATCCATAAATTTCTAGTTCGTTCTCTCGAGCAATTGTTTTCTTGAAACAAACAAGCTGTAAATCTTTTCCTTCAAGACCAAGAGGTAAGAAGCTTATGCTCTTTTATGTTCTTTCTTCCTTGCATAGCATCCGAGAGTATTAGCTGTTTGTGCTAAGTCTTTAAGAAAGAAAAAGAAAGCTTTGAAAGATTATGCTCTTCTGCATATATATATATATATATATATATATATATATATATATAAGAAGAAGTATGATTATGCATCCTAGAATTGAGTTTGTTCATTTCTGGGCATCATTCTTGTTATGATAGGTCTTCCATCGTAGCAGAAACAAGTTCAGTATTAATCTCTGATGAGATGTTGTTAGTCTGTGATGAGATAATATTAGTCTCTGATGAGTTAATGTTAGTCTCTGATGAGATAATATTAGTCACTGATGAGTTAATATTAGTCTCTGATGAGATGTTGTTAGTCTCTGATGAGATAATATTAGTCTCTGATGAGTTAATGTTAGTCTCTGATGAGATGATCTTAGTCTTCGATGCTTTAAAAATCCTAGTCTCTGATGTTTTAAAAATCCTAGTCTTCGATGCTTTAAAAATATTAATCTCCGATGCTTTACAAGTCTTAGTCTTCAATGACGTCAGCCTTAGTCTCCGATGAGTTAAGATGACGTCATCAGTCTCTGATGAGTTATTTAGTCTCGAATGATGTTAGCCTTAGTCTCCGATGAGTTAAGATGACGTCATCAGTCTCCGATGGGTTAAATTAGTCCCTGATGACATCAGACTTAAAACATTGAAAAGTTTAAGGACATCACATATGCATTTTTCTTTCATAATTCTTATTAAGGTATTAAAATATTATATGCATGATTTATAGAATCTTTCATTCATGAGTAAATTGAATTTGATTTATGCAAAGGACCGAGGTGAGTATATACATTCAATCTGATACTTATTTTAAATTTAACGCAGTATCATTTGATTCGATATGCATGTAAGGCTTTGTTTATTTGTTTCAAATGCTGTTGTGAATGAGAATGCTATGCTTTAAATTTTTCTAGCATGATATGAATGATAGTGCATGGATATGACTGAGCTTTGATTTATCAGTTATTTTCAATCTTATATCTGTGCTATTAAATGAGAATGATATGTCCCTTAAATGGGTTATGCCACATGGTTGGCTAGAGGAAAGGATAGGTGTTGATTTGTTCTTCACCTGATGTTTTCCCAGTGAGATGCTGAGAACTTGTAGAAGAGAGGGTTGAATACAAGTTCTTTGAATACTTTTCGAATTACTTGTTCTTTAAGAAATTAAATTTTCTTGCGGAATATAAAGAACAAAAACTCAAATCAATTTATAAACAATTGCTATATTGATTTCACAACTGATTACAAATTCTAACAATCACAACAATGTGATCATCAGCTTCTTTTCTATTCTGTATGGGAAAAGATACAAACTCTGAAAAACCTATACAACTTCAAATTACTATTTTCTATAAAAATAATTACAGCTACTCTTTCTAACTGAATCCTCAGTTTTTCTATTCACAATCAATGTTGATTCAGCTTCCTTATTCGAATCAAATACAATCTTTCCTTTTTGATTAGGAAGAGATTTCTGGTTAGTTTCCTTTCCAGCTACGTCTTCAATAATATCTTGCTTTACGTGGAAGACAATCCTTATTCAATTCGAACTCTGTATCTTTCAGGAAATAAATCATGATTAGTCCCTGATGCTTCATCTTTAGTCTCTGGTGACGTCATCAATTAATCTCTGGTGCTTTTAGTCCCTGATGACGTCAGATTGTGTAGTCTCTGATAGAGTTATTTAGTCTCTGATGCTTTAAGGCTTAGTCTCCGATGACGTCAACTTAGTCTCTGATGCTTTTAACTTAGTCTCCGATGATGTCAGCTTTAGTCTCCGACTCCTTTAGACTTAGTCTCTGATGACGTAAGTCTTAGTCTCCGACAGACAAAACTAGTCTCTGATAGATAAAAAATCCTTAGTCTCTGACAAGTTTTCCTAGTCTCCGACAAGCCTTTTTGTAAACTCCAACGGATCAAATACACATTTTGACTTACTGAAGCTTTGATACTCCATTCTAGCAGTTACTTACAAATAAGAAATAATTATATCTCTTTACAAAGAATGAATGAATTACAAACAAAGAGATAACTGTTGGCTACAAAACTTCAGTGTTACTAATTAACACTTTCTATACATTTGTACTCTAAGTAATCTAAAGACAATCATCATCAAATGTTCTAAAACCTAACACCTGACCTAGAGGAATTATAAGTGACTACGTACGTTCACACAAGGAGGGGTCATACGGTCACAACTAGGCCAGCTGTATACCATATGATTGCAGATCCAACGGGTTTAGCCCCCAATGGATATTTTGAGGAATTTGTACACAGGTGAATACCTGTCTTTCTTCAAGGAGGATTACACGTTGTTTATCATCAGTAATCCTAAGGATTTTTCAAAGATTTCCGAGGCATTAGTATTGTTTCACTGAGCCTCATAAACAGAATTAAACTTCCATCAACATTTCCAGATTTGTTTCTCTGAGTTGTTTATATACTTGCTGGGCGTAAATCGCTCATTCTTGTTGAACTTAATGTCTTGCAGGGCGTGAGCCAAAGGCCGAACCCTCTGACAAGGGGAAAGCAAAGATGTTTGCTATTGAGTTAGCCGCTGAGGAAGGAGAATGTTTTTGAAGTTGTGATGTTATGTACTAAAATATAAAGATAGAATAGCTTCCGCTGAAAATGTAATATTTTGGGTTGTAATAACTCTTTACTATTTCATTGTATTAGTATTTATACTATGAATGGATGTGTTGTTATCTTTTCTTTCTTTTGACGAAGCCCTAGTCCAATAAGGGATTTTGGGGTCGTCACAGTCACATTCAATCTATCATGTGCTTAAGTACTGGTATCTCTAGCTTATCTTGTTATTTCCTGATAATGTTATATGTGCATGGTTAATTATTTAAAATAAAAAATAAAAAAATTTCATCAGGGTCAGGGGTTGTCCATCAGGGTCAGGGAATGCGCATTAGGGTCTGGGGGTTGTGCATCATGGTCAAGGTTTGCTTTTGGACGCATCTGGGGATAGTCTCTAATCTTTAATGATAGTGCATCAGGGGATACTCTTTAGTCCCTAATGACGTGGCATCACAGAGCAGACACTAATCTCCGATGATATGGCATCACAGGATAGTCTCTAGTCTCTTATGACATTGCATCAGGGAGATACTCTTTAGTCCCTGATGACGTGGCTTCAAGTAGCGAACACTAATCTTTGATGACGTGGCATCACAAAACAGACCCCAATCTCTGATGACGTGTCGTCAGGGATTAAATTTGAAAAAGCTATTCATATTCATTTTTCTTTTCTTGACCAGATACCAAATGTTTAAACTCTATTTCTAACAACTACTCGAGCTTTCTTTCTCTCTCTCTCGTTTTCACAGAAAGCCTACTTTTCAAATCACCAACAGTTTTAATGGCACCAAGCACTGCTCAATGCATACAGAGAAAACTAGTGGTTCCACACACCAATTTTGTGGGCTTTTCGGATATCATCAAGGTAGATGCTTGCTTCAAACCTATGATGTGTTATCTACTCAACATAGAGCATAGCAAAGCCATCTTTACCGATGATGAGATGTTTGGTGAAGTAATATCACAACTCTGGTCAAGCCCCAAGTTTATGTATTCTTTAACACAGTCAGGCGTTGTCAAGGGGATCTCGTTCAAAATTTATTCTGCAAAAGGTAAAATAACTCTTTCCAGAATTAATTCTGCTCTGGGGTTACCTACACAAGACTTTGTGAAAGTGCCAAATGATGCTGAACTACTAAACTTCTTGATAGAACTGGCGGAAGGAGTGTAATAATTTTTTTTCCTTCCTTCTTGATATGGTATATATTATGATAGAAAGACCTTAGTCAAAAAAACTATTTTATTCCGCCACATGTAAGTTTCCTTCTTCATTCTCTCATTTTATGAACATTTTTTTTTAATCTAACTCATTTGCTAAAAAAACTTTATTTGTTACAGATCAGATTAGAATATCTCAGGTTGACATTTTCATCAGGGTTTCTACTCTTTACCTTTTTAATTTTAAAATGAGTTGTAACGATATAATATATGATGCTGATACATTTTTTGATGATTCAGATTCTGATATAAGTATGAATGTTGAGAACGAGGAACATTACATTGACAAAGAAAATAATTTGAATGATAAAGAAAAAATAAATTTAGACAGTGATGGTGTTCGTCATTCGTATGTGGGTCAAATATTTACAAGTATATTTGAAGTTGAAAAATTCTATAATGCATATGCTCATAATAGTGGATTTGAAGTCAAAATTTTAACGAGCAGAAAACATTCAGGCTCAAATCAATTATCCCATAAACTATATGCATGTAGAAAAGTAGATAGACCTATTCAGAAAAAAAATTTGTTTTGAAAATGAAAATAATGATGAAAGCATAACTCGGAGGAAGAGGGACACTATTGAATGCACAATGTGCAAAGCCAGAATATTTGTTGTTCATAACATGCAGAATGATAATTGGCATGTTACAAAAGTGGAATTAAATCACAATCATTCAATAGTAACGCCTAGTAAAATGGATTTCATTGCAACACACAAAAATGTAACTGTTGCCGATAGAGAGTTAATCAATCTACTCCACCGATCAAAAATCAAACCAAGTTTGATCATGAATGTGTTTAGTAAAACGATTGGTGGAAGGACAAATGTTAAATTCATCGTCGAAGATATTCGAAATGTTATACGCAACTTGTCACATGACGCATTTGATGCAAATGATGCACAAGATGCTTTGGCGGTTTTAAAAAGACTCAAGTGAGAAAGTCTTGGAAATTTCTTTTACAATATGAAAGTTGACGAAGAGAATCGCATTGCATGTATAATGTGGGTGGATTCTCGATCAATTATTTGTTGTAGAAATTTTGTAGACGTAGTGACCTTTAACACCACTTACAAAACAAATAAATATGAGATGTCATTTGTTCCAATTACGAGAGTTAATCATCATTATCAGTCTATTTTGTTTGGGTTTGCTCTTATAAAAGATGAAACAGAAGCTACATTTGTTTGGGTGTTAGAAAATTGGCTAGAAGCGGTTGAGAATAAAATTCTGTTGACGATCATAACTGATCAGGATAGAGCAATGAACAATGACATTGCTACCGTATTGCCTTCCACCAATAATTGATATGTACGTGGCATATCAGTAACAAGTTCCCCGAGAAACTTCATCATTTATATAATAATTACGAAATATTTAAGGAAGACTTCGATAGGTATGTATCCATTTTTGTAAATAGTCGACGTTAAATTCTCAATATTTTGTTGTTGTTGGTTTATAATATATTGTTATTGTAGGTGTTTATATTCAGTGACAACTGCCGAGTTCGAGGAAAGGTGGGCAAAATTGGTGGAACAATATGATTTGCAACATCACGAGTGGCTTCAATCTATGTATAATATAAAGGAGAAATGGATCGGAGCATACTCAAAGTCATATTTTGCTACAGGGATGACTACAACCGGGAGGAGTGAATCCATGAACATTTTTTTTATCAATACGTAAATAATTGTACTAGTTTGAAAGATTTTGTGATTAACTCACAAATAAACATTGAGAAACAATACTAGAATGAGAGAAAGCAAGATCTTGAAACAGAGTACAAGATAAGAAATTTGTGTAACAGAACTTTATTGGAAAAGCATGCGGCACTTGTGTATACGAAGAAGATTTTTAAGGATTTTTCTAACGAGTTTTATGAGGGTCAGAAGTTAATGTGTCATAAGATTTAGAATTTTGGGGTCGGTGGTTTAAAGGGATATACAATGTTCAATGAGGAGGTACTACAAAACCGACTATATTATTATGTTGTCGTTAAACACGAAGACTCCGACAATGTGACATGCATATGTCAACACTTGGAGCACATTGACATAATTTGTAGACATATTTTGAGGTATCTGACCTCAACAGTATAAACAAGATTCCAATGCCTTTGATTTTGGTAGGTGGACAACAAATGCAAACAAAATTCATGGTGATCTTGTTTACATTAATCAAGTAAATGCTAAATCAAATTCTGATGTTGGTGATATTAGTACAATACATCATGTTTGTCCCACAAGATGGTTTGTTGGGGGGGGGGGGGGGGGGTGAATACAAACCACAAAATTCTTTCCTCTTTTGTGAGTTTAGTGAATATATATACTGTATAATAAGTTGCAAAAAAGAAAGAATACAATATATCATAAGTGTTTCTGAACTTTTATAATAGAATGAAATATTACAAAAGCTCACTGGTTTGAATGACCAGCTTCTAACAATTCTATTGAAAACAACAACTACTTACTAGAATATGATTTCTAGCTTCTCTTTCTGTAAACTTAATTACAGCTGCTAACTCTCTAAATATGTATGCAAGTGTTGTTCTGAGAGATATGTGATCTGAGATAAGATGTATTCTTGTTGTTAAACTCAGAGTTCTCTAATTATTTACCTCAGCTGCTCTATGTCTATTTATAGGCACAGCTTCCATATACTCCAAGCTTCTATTCTGAGCTATTTACCAAAAATATCTCTGTAGTTAATTGGTACTTGCAGCTCTGTCACACAACTTTTTTCATTATTCAGCCTCCCTTCGATGTCAGCCTGTTTATGTGACTTTTCTGGTGTATATTCACTGCACTAGCTTCCATTTTTCTTCTTGGAGTTCCCAAGATAAGATATCAGCAATATATATCTTATCTTTGTGGGCTGCTCTGGACATAATTAGTCCAGCTTCAATGAACTTCTTGCTTCAAGTTGTTATAAGTTGTCTCTGCAGTATTTCAACTTGCTGTTTTGTAGGTTTCATGCTTGCGGCATTGCAGGTTTCATACTTGCAACTTGATGTGTGTGTGTGTGTGTATAACTTATTTCCTTGAAGCTTCCTTGGTAGCCAATCTCTCCTTATTGGACAACCATCCTTATCTTATTTCCACAGTCTTTAGCCATATGTCATCCCTTATGTCACGTGGAAATTTATTCTCTGAAGAATAGTCTCTGGTTGCTTCAACATTAGTCTTTGATGAACAAACACTTAGTCTCCGATAGACCGAAACTTAGTCTATGATAGACAGAAACTTAGTCTCTGATAATTCAAAAACTTAGTCTCTGATAGTTCAAAAACTTAGTCTCCGACAGTCAAAAGCTTAGTCTCTGACAGTTCAAAAACTTAGTCTCCGACAGTTCAAAAACTTAGTCTCCGACAGTTCAAAAACTTAGTCTCCGACAGTTCAAAAACTTAGTCTCCGATAGGCTCTTAGTCTCCGATAGACAAAAGCTTAGTCTCCGATGGGCTAATTTTGCTTGATCAACTTTGACATTTGTTGAACTCTCCAAGTGTATTCATTGTAGTTTCTGATGCTTTCCTGTAGTTTCTTGATAGTAGATTCTCATAGTGCATTACTGCAGGTACTTGTACATTTACAAAATTTTAACAATTCTAAGTGTTATACATCATCATCAAATGCTATAATTCCTAACACATTACAATCATTTGAATAAGGTTTATCAAAAAATTGCAGCAATTGGATTGACATCGCAATCATCTTACATGCATGGTCTTTGAACTGCTATGAAAGAGAAAGTATGGATAAGTAAGTCAAGATTAATTGAAGAAAATGACACAGTTGAAGGTGGGAGCAGATTGAAGACTGCGAAAATGTGCTATATGTCAAGAATACACTGATCATGACAAGAGAAATCATGATAAAACAATGAAGATGCGCACGCAAATGTCTCAACATAACACATTAGATTTAGATAATGATGAAGAAGAATTGTGATTGAGTTTGACTTTTAAATTACATTAATTGTTATTGTATGACTTTCAAAAATATAATGATTATTAGTATGATATAATGGTTATTAGTTAATATAATGGTTATAGTAAAATATTAATTATAATTGATTAATACAATAATACTAGCACTAACACTAGTGATAGCAGAAAGACTAACACTAGCACTAATAGAAAGGATATTTATCAAGTATGGATCATAACCCACCCTTTCGCTACTAACACTGGTGGAAGGATCCTTTGTATGATTATTATTGCCAAAGTGCTCGAACATCAATGGACATATTATTGTGTTGTAAAAATTTTCCTTTCCACCAGTGAGACTCGTATTTCCACTAATTACACTCGCGAAAAGATCCTTTGTATGATTATTGTTGTATTAGTTATTACAATTATTGTATTAATTAATTAATTATAATAAATATTATTGTTGTAAAATTTCTCCTTTTTGCCGGTGAGATTGACATTTGTTAATTATTATTGTATTAATTATTATGATTATGATTATTGTATTAATTAATTAATTATAATAAATATTATTGTTGTAAAAATTCTCCTTTTTGCCAGTAAGACTGGAATTTTCACTAGTTTCACTTGCGGAAGGATCCTTTGTATGATTATTATTGTATTAATTATTATGATTATGATTATTTTATTAAATTAATTAATTATAATAAATATTATTGTTATAAAAATTCTCCTTTCCGCTAATGAGACTGATATTTGTTGTTTATTATTGTATTAATTATTATGATTATGATTATTTAATTAATTAATTAATTATAATAAATATTATTGTTGAAAAAATTCTCTTTTTCGCCAGTGAGACTGACATTTCTGTCAGTTACACTGGTAGAAGGAGCCTTTGTATGGTTATTATTGTATTAATTATTATGATTATGATTATTGTATTAATTAACTAATTATAATAAATATTATTGTGTTGTAATAATATTGTATATTATAATAATTTTATCAATAATACTAATTATTATAACATACAATAGTAATACAATAATACTTTTTTTTATTGTAATATATAATTAATTAATACAATAATAATCATAATAATTAATACAAAAAATTACAATATTATACTAATAATATAAATAATATTATGGTAATATATGACATTTTCAATAACTAATAATCATTATATGTTTTACTATACATT
>CM025782.1:10140276-10178157 GCA_014636745.2 Centella asiatica
TGTTATGATTATTAGTAAAATATTATGATTATAATATAATCATAATATTTATATTATGATTATTATAATATAATCATAATATAATCATATTATGATTGTAATATAATCCTTCACATTCCGCCTCCCTTTCCTAATGTCGAGACTGTATACGTGTCTCCTTGATGCGGCGCGCACAGTGGTTGCTCATTTGCTCCAAATGCGCCACCGTGGGTTTAGCTGCTGCTGCTGCTGCTACCATCTATGCATGCATCTCTAAGGCCAGCCAATGGTACAAGCTCTGAGTCAACCAAAAAGAGGATTGCCAGGCTAATGCTGCTGTACGAAATCTAGTAATAGTGGCAGCTTGTCGTCGAACTGTCATGGTGCGAGCTACCAAACGATAATGAACTTCTACGTCGTAACTACGTACCATTTCGTCATGGGATGGCACTGTTGCTTGTGTTGGGGACAAAACAGGCCTCGGAGTATCACATTTCATCCTAGGGGTATCTTGTGTCACAACATGATCGCGATCAAAACGTTGGCGTATTGTGCTTTTCCGGGCTGTGTGGCGAATGCGTGGCCCGCGGCGAACAGTGGAAGGTCCGGCCTCCTACATTGGCTTCATGACAAGGCTGGGGCCTTCATAAACTGGTGATGGTGGATGTTCATCCAATGGTGTAGGGGTGAACAGTGGAGACTCCACACTAGGCTCCTCTCCTTCTTTGGATGGAAAGTTATAAACTGGGAGATTTATTCTAGGAGAACATGCAGGGGATCTAGAACGATCTCTGGTCATCTACATGAAACAATCCAAGTCAATAAGTCTGAACTTCTCAATAAACAATGCATGCAACAATATATCTATGAGGTGGTGCCTGCATTTCAGTCTTATCCACCCTTAAAATGTTCAGCAACCTTTGTGTCCAACATAAGTCTTAGTCCTTGGCCCATTAACCTATCCTAGTACTTCAGTTCTAGCATCAAATTCTTAAATTCCTCTACTGGAGTAATTCTGGGACATACCGCAGTATTCCCTACTCCTGGATGTGGCTTACGGGCAGTGTTTCCTTACGAATCACTTCTGGCCGTAACTGGGCTCTGATACCAACTGTGACGACCCCAAAATCCGTCACTGGATCAGGGCTTCGTCAAGAGAAGGAAAAGATAACCACACATCCATTCATATAATAATTACTGAAAGAAACGATAATAAAGAGTTATTACAACTCAAAATATTACATTGTCAGCGGAAGTTATTCTGTTTTTGTACTATAATTCAAAACATCACTTTACGAGTCATCTTTCTTTCTTCCCTCCTTATTGGCATTACAAAGGCTAGCCAACCTCAATAACCGATCATTTTTGCCTTCCCTTTGTCCGAGGGCTCAACCTTAATACTCTGTCCTGCAAGACATTAAAATTCTACAAGAATGAGTGATTTACGCCCAGCAAGTATATAAATAATTCGGGAAAACAAATCTGGAATGTTTTAAGAGAAAAATCAATTCTGCTAAGAGGCTTAGTGAATCAATAATGCCACATAAATCTTTAAAGAATCTTTAGGACTACTGATGATAAACAATTGTGTAATCCTTCTTAAAACAAAGCATAACTTCTTTGAAGTAAAAATATCCATCGGGGGCTAAAACCGCTGGATCTGCTAACCATATGGTATATAGCTGGCCTAACTGTGCCCGCATGATCCCTCCTCGTGTGAACGTACGTAGTCACATAAAATTCCTCTAGGTCAGGTGAAGAACAAATCAGCACCTTTCCTTTCCTCTAGCCATCCATGTGGCATAACCCATTTAAGGGACATAACATTCTCATTTATTGCACAGATATAATATTGAAAAATAGCTGATAGAGCAAAGCTTCTTTATATCCATGCATTTTCATTCATATCATGCCAGCAGAAATTAAGCATAGCATGCTCATTCTTGAAAACAATTGAAACATATAATCAAGTCTTGCACGCATATCGAATCAAATGATATTGCGTTAAATTGAAATAAGCATCAGATTAAATGTATATACTTGCATCAACTTGCAATAAACATAAAATTATGAATTTCATATACTTGCCTCGGTCCTTTGCAACAAAGATTCAAATTCAACTTATGGGTGAGTGAAATATTCTGTACATTATACAAGTAATATTTTAATACCTCAATAAGAATTTATGAAAGTAAATATGTATGTGATGTCCTTAGACTTTACTGTTTTAAAGAATAACATCATAAAATAACTTTAAGAAAATAATGTTTTATAGTCTTAATAATCGACTATGCATCGGGGAATAATTTCCTCATTAACAAACTCGTCAGGGACTGATACCCTTAGCCATCAGAGACTAGGAATTTCCTCTATCGGAGACTAAGAAATCTTCTTCATCAGAGACTGCAGAATTTCCTTCATCAGAGACTACGAATGACGTCATCAAGGCCTGAACTTAGCCCATCAGAGACTAAGGAATGACGTCATCAGGGACTAGCAACTCATCAGGGACTGATGACGTCATCTTAATTCTATCGGAGACTACGAGTGACGTCATCGGAGACTAACTTCTCATCAGAGACTGATGACGTCATCTTAATTCTATCGGAGACTAAGGGTGACGTCATCGGAGACTAACTGCTCATCAGAGACTAATGACGTCATCTTAACTCTATCGGAGACTAAGGGTGACGTCATCAGAGACTAACTGCTCATCAGAGACTAATGACGTCATCAGGGACTAAACTTTAGCTTATCGGGGACTAAAGCTGACATCATCATCAGAGATTAATAGAATATCTTATTAGAGACTATGAATATCTCATCAGAGACTAACAATATCTCATCAGAGATTAACAGCATCTCATTAGAGATTAACAGCATCTCATTAGAGATTAATATCTCATTAGAGATTAACATTAGAGCTTGCTTCTGCTACGATGGAAAACCTATCATGCTCAACTCAGCTTATGATGTCTTATGAAGATGCAAAAGAATAAGAACTTAGCATAAATCTTTGATGCTATGCACGAAAGAAACTGAGTAGAGTTCCAGATTCTTACCTCTTTGTTCTTTAAGGGTGAAATCAAAGCTAGTCTGAAAATAATTTCCGAGAGAAAAGCTTGGAAATTTATGGAGATGATAACTTTAAACGAAACTCTAAAAAGAGAAATTTTGGTAAAGGAATTAAAATTTTATCTCGAATGTGGTATTTATAGAGTTCAAGAATAGTAAACTAAGGTTACGTATTGGAATAAATCAATTGGTTAATTTGGACAGTAAAACGGCTGTTCATCATGACTTCTTTGACAGCAAACAGCTGCTGTCCTACATGTATGAAAACTTAGCCACCTAAACAGTTTCTGATCAAACACGTAATCACCAATGTTACGTAACCCTCTCCTCTTCCTCCATGCTATTCAATATAATCTTATATGGGATTTGCTAATCCCCTTTTATACCTTTTCAAGGAACTTAACCTCATCATCAAGGATATCACATCATAAAAATTTTCATTGTAGATATGAATTCATCATTTATATAAAAAGGCTAACCTCCATGCAAAAATATAGTAACAAAATAAAATTATTTCTTATCATAAAATACATTTAAAATTTTCGGGTTCTCACATTTCAAAAGGCCATCAGCGGGTAATTCAAATGGCTCATCAGGGGGCATTTCAAATATCCCATCAGTGGATAAAATTAATAGACCACTAGAGGATATTCTTAGTAACCCATCAGTGGATATTTAGAAAATCCATCGGAGGATAATTCAAATCTTTCATCAGTAGATAAATTTTGTTATGGTAAAGCTGCACATGGAAAGAAATTACATAATCAAATATGAAATTGGAAATTGGCTGCCGTATAATTTTAGTTTGAAAGTGAAGGTTCCACACCTAGCTTGCAGATACAGGAGTCTAAAATTGGAATGACTTGCATAGAATTAGGTAAGATACAAATTTTGGAAGATTTGTTTCCAAATTACATACTACAAGTTCTATGCAGCTGCCAGAATACAAATGGAAGGATTCTAGAATGTTACAGCTATCAACAAAATGACAAGTCATCAAATCTGCACAGCTGAATTCAGGCCCACTGATCTAGGCTACCATCAAGTGTTGAAATTAATTTTGTAATATTTTATTAGTTAATTCGTAGTTTGACTCAATTTTGTAACAACCCTAGGAGCTCTCCTATAAATACACAAGCATTCTTGCAGAAAAAAGGGAGGGAATACTAAAAAGACCCATAAAGATTCATACACTAGGCATAAATTGAGCAGTCTGTTTCTTTCTAGTGAAGAAGCAATTCCTAATTCACATCAAAGCCCCGCAGATTGTAAAGGAGAGCTCCTCAATTATTGTAATCTTATTTTACAATCAAGGTATATTTTTAATTCAATTACAGTCTTCTTATTACAGTCGAGTATAAGAGTTTATTTGCTATTTAAATTTTCATATAAGCACCGTTGAATATTCAAAGCTTTTAAAACTTATTAGCTTTTGTCAATTTCTGTCACAATGTAGACATTCAACTCAAAATCTTTTTTTGGTTTATCTTTTATTTCCTTTAAATATAAATTCATTTTCTTTCACTTGCAAATAATTATTTCTAGTATCAAATAAGGGAGAGAGAACCGGCAACCATGGGTCCCATGGATGTGAGGTTTGCTTAGCACCTTCCCCTCATGTAATCAAGCCCTCGAACCTAATTTTTTGGTTTCACAGATGACAGAGTCATCAAAAAATCAATAGAGTTCGTTAAGTTTTCAAAATTAAAATTGGATGAGTTGGTACATCCTTTTCTTTAAATTAACATCAACTGGCGGCTCTGAAGTAAAACTGAATTTTGTTGATTCGTCGTATAAATCCGGCAAAAACCTATTTCAAAAAACCTATACAACCCTCTTCTTTTCCTCCGGCGCGACAGTTGGCAACTTTGCTGGGGACTCTAATAAGAGGGCTTAGGCCATGTGTTCTCTCTCCCTTAACTAAGATAATTGTAACTATTTGCTAGTACAATTGCATGCTTTCATATTTGTTTATCTTTTGTAATTTTATTTGCTTAAACTGTTTGCATATTTGTTCATGATGAAATCTGTTATCAGTGTTGCATTCATGCATGAGTGGAAACGAAGTGTGCGACTTCAACCTTTAAGATTAGAAAGGATGTAGACTTGGGGCCACTTGATGGATAAAGTCCATGTAGTGCGATCAATGGGTAACATCCGCTCAATATTTGGTGTAACCAAGATTGAGAACCTTCATGCCAAACTAAGAATGTTAGATCAAGCCGCGAGTGTGCGCATGAATGTATGTGCCCAGACGTTCAAACTTATTGATTTATAAACCATTGGTGTCTAAGGTGAAGCCATAGTGCTTACCTGGCCAGTGGGGAATAAATCATTGGAGTTAGGCATAACCAAAGGGCTCATATTGAAGTGAAAAATCCATATTAATGTTAATGTCCTGCAAGTTCAATTTTGCTGCATGATCTGCTATATATGTCATTTAATTATCATGTGTGCATCTAGTATAAATTTTCATTGCTAAAGAGAATTTTGTAATGTAAAGCTCCGTCGTATATTCTGTTTTAACGTAGCATATAAAAAAAAAGAGAGAAGTCAAACATCCATGATTCCTTTCTAGCAGCTACCATATGTCACGCAAAATTTTCACTAGCTGCTGTATGGCATGTCTACTGTAGTTTTTCAATCTGCATTCAAGCTTAATGACAAACGGTCAATTATTTTATAAGTAGCTAGTTGGATAAAACTTAGCTGATAATGTTCACCAGTGAATAAAAGCCATTGGAGAACATTCTTGCCGACAGAGGATAAAAATCAAAATGAAACAGAATGCTGCTCTGCATCTTTTTCAAAGAGAGGAAGTGGTATCCCGTGCTCATATCTCTTTGGTTAAATGTCACAAGAGTCTAGGATGAATTTTTTTTTTCTTCTTTGCATGCACAATTGTGAAAAATATCAAGAATTAGGTGTAAAATTCTGCTCATGTGCACACTGCATAAACTTGTTGCTGATTTGTTTTCAGTTACCTTTAAAATATAATGATCATATCATTCTGCAAATCTTGACAATAATATTGCCCTTTTCTTATCTTTCTATTACATTTACTAACCTCTGCTTTCCTCTGATGTTTCTTTCTTTGTTACACTAACCCCATTTTACACTCATTCATCATGCATCTATCATTTAGTAGTTGCATATTTTCATTTAATTTGTGCGTAAGTTTGCCAAATTTTGTCTATTAAGAGGATGAAACATGTGCTGGATTTCTCTGAAACCATGGTTCTTGGAATGGGATGTGACCTCAACTTCATAAAGAAAATCAATCGATGGTATCAAAGCATGGATTCAGAAGATAAAGAGGTTGTTAACAAACACTTGGGGCACACATGGGAATTTCTAATTTTCCCTATACCAACAGGTTTCATGGAGGGTTTCATTTCAAGATGGGATCCACACAATCAACTCCTTCAGATTGTTTCCCAAGAGTTGATGCCGACCTTGGAGGGAATTCAAACACTAACTAACCTTCAACTCAATGGACCATGTGCTCAAGTCACAACTGGGACTATGATAGGCCGATTTGCCAAAGTAGTGGGATTGAAAGAGAAATCCATCCAAGCAAAACTAATTGGGTCAAACACTCTGCCATTGACATACTTGGAGGAAAGATTTGCTAGAACCAAAGGATTCCACCAATGGGCCTCCGAGTTTCAAACCAACATAGATCTAATAAAGTGGAAGGAGTTGAGCAAGAGAGCTCTCATCATTTGCATTCTCTCTATGGTTTACTTCCCTCCAAAGCCAAAACATTTTGACATAGGGGTCTCATCATTGATCATACCAATCCTGTGAGAACCCGAAAATGTTAATGAATTTTGTTATGAGAATTATTTTATTTTCTTCATGAAGGTTTAATTTCTTATTGGGTATAAATGATGAAAATTATATTTTCATATGAAAAATTCAATGGCAATGTGATGTCCAAAAAGGTTTTAAACATATTTTGTACACAAGTTTTCAAATGGATATTTTATACAATTTTCTTATTCTTCAAGTTTATCTAAAGGAAGGGAAATATTTGTTCTTCACGCGAGGAGGAGGTTCACCGAGTGTGAACAGGCTTAGCTACAGTACCCGTTTTGAACCCAACTGCTGAGGGACAGTAGCATTTAATGCACATCACCTCCATCATTACCCTAGAGTGGGCTATGAAAAATGACTGATGAACACTAGCAGCCGTTGCAATCACTCTTTTCTCATCAGTCATTTCTTTTCCTTTCACAACCAACGACTGATATCAAATTAATCTGACGGCCTTTGTTGCTCAACAGGTGATATATATATATCACGTTGTTATAACCCTAGTTGCACCTTCATAAATTTCTCTACAGTATACCACCAAACCCAAGCAAACTCTCAAAGACAACTGTCCTTTTTGGAAGAAAAACTAGAGCTTCTAACTCTTTCTTGCCGCCAAGGAGGTAAGAACATTTCATTAAAGTTATGCTCTGTTTCTTACACTTTGTTTCTGTCATGCATATCACGTTTAATGCCTTGTTCATTCATTTCTAAAAGGTATGATATGATGACCCGGAGTTAATGCCATTTATTCCGAAAAGTTGTCCAAGATGAGTGTAAATTTGTTGACAACCACCTGGTAGACAAGCCCTTAACTACCAAACATTCTTTTTGTCAGTAGTTACAATCCCATGTTTGAGTATTTTCTTCAACCTGAGTTTTGGACCCTAAACCATGTCTAGGAGGGCATGCAGACCATAGGAAATGTTATGTATCCTGAGAGGATGATGAGAGTTAACCTAAGTATGGTTATAGTTGAGAACATCACCCATGGAGGAATGAGGAAGACACCACTGTATCTGAGGCAAGTCTTAACTTAGTCTCTGATGAGATGAGTTAGTCTCTGACGAGATGAGATAGTCCCTGAGAGACTCCAAGTTAGTCTCTGATGAAGGAAGTTGTTAGTCTCTGATGAAGGAAGTTGTTAGTCTCTGATTAAGGAAGTTGTTAGTCTCTGATGAAGGAAGTTGTTAGTCTCTAATGAAGGAATTTGTTAGTCTCTGATGACTAAAGAGGTTAGTCTCCGAAGAGTTTGGCGATGAGCAAAGATCCCCTGACAGCCGAGGAGTTTGGTTCTGAGCAAATCATCCACTGATGAGTTCAGCGATGACTTAGCAAGTTCGGCGTTGAACAAGTTGACACCCGACTAGTTTGGCGATGGCTAACTGAGTTTGGCGCTGAACAGGTTATCCCTTGATGAAGTTCAGCGATAGTCAAGTTACCAACCAATGAGTTTGGCGGTGAGTGAATTATCCCCTGACGGTCGACGGCTATCCCCTGATGGCCGAGAGTCATCCCCTGACGGGCGAGATATCCCCTGACGACTAGTCATTCCCTGACGGGTAATTAACCCTGATGAATGATTATTCCCTGACGTAGCAGATTATCCCCTGACGTGCAGTCTGCCTTCAAAACTATAAAACATGATTTTCTTAAAATTATTTATGATGTTTAATTATGTATTCACCCTAAACAGTTTTTATAGCAGTTTTGGAAACCTTAAAAGTTTAAGGACATCACATATGCACTTTCTCTCATATTTTCACCTAAGTACTAAATTTATTTTGGGATATGTATATTTTACAGAATCTTTCCCTCCCAAGTAAATTGAATTTGTTTGTGAGCAAAGGACCGAGGCAAGTATATACATTCAATCTGATGTTATTTCAGTTTAACGCATTATCATTTGATTCGATATGCGTGCAAGGCTTGAATTATATGTTTCAATTGTTTTTATGAATGAGCATGCTATGCTTTAAATTCCGCTAGCATGATATGAATGATGATGCATAGATATAAATGAACTTTGAATTTCAGCTATGTTTCAATCTTATATCTGTGCAAGTGAATGAGAATGATGTCCCTTAAATGGGTTATGCCACATGGTTGGCAAGAGGAAAAGAAAGGTGCTGATGTGTTCTTCACCTGACCTAGAGGAATGATAAGTGACTACGTAGTCCACACAAGAGGGATCATACGGTCCAGTTTGGCCAGCTGTGTACTATATGGTTAGCAGATCCACGGGTTTAGCCCCTGATGGATATTTTGAGAAAGTTATGCTCAGGTGTATACCTGCCTTTCTTCAAGAAGGATCACATGTTGTGTATCATCAGTGAATCCTCAATGATCTTTGAAGGTTTCCGAGGCCTTGGCATTGTTTCACCAAGCCTCATAAACAGATTTGAACTTCCTTCCATGTTCCAGATACATTCCTTTAAATTGTTTATATATAATTCTTCGATGTGTATATACTTACTGGGCGTAAATCGCTCACCCATGTTGAATTTTAATGTCTTGCAGGACAGAATGCTAAGGCTAAACCCTCTGATAAGGGGAAAGTAAAGATGATAAACTACTAAGTTATTTACTCTTTTGATAACACTGAGGAAGGAAGGAAGATATGAAGGAAGGAAGGAAGATATTAGAAGTAGTGATGATTTTGATTTGTAATTAAAGATGATGTATTAGCTTCCGTTGTAATTGTATTACTCTTGGGTTGTAATAATTTTTTAATACTGCCCTTATCCAGTATTTATGCTATGAATGGATGTATGGTTATCTTTTCCTTCTTTTGACAATGCCCTGATCCAGTAAGGGATTTTGGGGTCGTCACAAATCCTATCCGGTCACACCATCATTCCAACTATCTTGGCCGAAACATTGGGATCGCTATCATATTGTGCTTTCAATCCCACCCATGAGTTTCGTGGAAGTCAATCATTGCTCTACATGTGGACTATTGCTCACTTGCTCCCACCTAATAGAAGAAAGGGGATGGTTCGATGGATGAAATCAAATCGAATGTACAAACTTTGCATCAAACCCAAGAAGTGTGTCAACAAAGAAACATGGGAAAATTTCTTTAAGAAAATTTGTAAGGATGATATATGCATGGACGTAGGCTTTTGTTCACCAAACTCTTACAGATTACATGTGTTGGGATACAAATTTATTCCCATCATTGGTATTAGAAGAATGGTGACTTACAACCCATCGGTTGTAGCCGCACAATTTGGTCACTATCAGAGAGTGCCCTTCATTGAAGAAACTGGTATCCATGGGATGATCATACCACAATCTGAGAAGCTAATGCAAGAAGCCTACCGACTTTGGGGAATGATACAAATAGCCCAAGGTGAAACCCGGGTAGAATCCTCAAAAGAATATAAAATTTGGCTAAGGCGTAGGAACTCATTTTGGGAAAAGTGGAAATCACAACTTCCTTCATTGCCATCATCAGACACCATAAAAATTTCTACTCATCAAAGAATTCAAATGTCGGAAGTCGAGTTTTCCATACTAGAAGAAAGATTAGAAGAAAAAAGTCATGAAACAGATCTGATGCAAAAACAACTAGAGGAAGTCATCAAAGAAAGAGGCGAGCTGAAGAGAAAAATTGACACTGTCCTGGAAAAAACCAAAAGGCCAAGGAGGGATCTCAGTTTTGATACCATTGTAGAAATCCAAGACATGTTGTCTCCTAGAGATGTTTAACTTTCACTTATTGTTATACTGTTCATAGCACTCTCTATCAATAAATAAAGTTTGGCAAATTTATTTCCATTACCTTTTGTCCAAAGAAATCAAATAAGCATTGATTGTAGTGAGCACTAGGATTTTTTTTTCTTTGTCCTTTTTGCCCCAATGTTTTCTTCTTTCTTTTATTTTGAAGGCAAAATGAAAACTTTTATAATCAAGTCTCCTTTTACAATGCTAATGCTTAAATCAATTCTTGGGACAAATGTGGTGGTATCTACATATTAGGACATGCATCCCATATTTGGAAAAATCCATGCTAATTTGAAATTCGAATGCAAGGTACAATGTCTCACAATGAAGAGTCCCCAAGAGGTTCTGAAAATCAAGCTAAGGATCTGCATGAACTCTTCCATATGCAAACCATGGCTTTCTTCAAGCTACAAAAGACCCTGGATCAGTTCATCTCCAAGAAGGGAATCAATCACACAGAAATAGATTGGGGAGAGGATGAAGCTGAGACCTCTGACAAGAGCAAAAAGAAAGTGGAAATCGAAGAGAATGGAGATGGAAAAACAGGGAAAGCAGACGATGAAACCAAGTTGTTAGCTGACCTTCGGGAAAAAGCTCTAAAGGAGAAAAAGTCTTTGAGCAAAAGGTCATAATGATGCAGAAGGAAATGGACATTCTCAAAGGCAGACACAACCATAACAGATTAGGATATTCAGATTTGTGCATCTTTCCTAATGTGAGCTATCCTAAAGACTTCACGATGCTTGAATTCCAAAAGTATAATGGATCTAAGGAAGCAATGCCACACTTGCGCTATTTAATAGGACAACTAGGACCTTATGCTAAGGATGAAGAATTAGCTGCAAATCTATTTCAAATGAGCCTAGCAGGACCTGCCCTGCAGTGGTACACCTGGCTTGATCTAAGCCAAATCAAAACTTGGAATCATCTCGCTAATGCTTTCTTAGAATATTACAGGTTTCATACTCAACTGGTACCCAATAGATTCGAGCTGGGACAATTAAGGAGAAAACCAAGTGAGTCTTTCTGAGAGTTTGGTCAAAGATTCAGGGAGATGGCTGCCCGAATCATTCCACCACTGGACAACAAAGAAATGGTTAAAATCTTCATCGAGGGGCACACTTCTCCCTACTATGACAAACTGTTGGAAAAGAAGGGAAGCTCTTTCCATGATCTCATAGAACATGTTGTAGATGTGGAGTACAGTTTGGAAACAGGAAAAATCATGGATCTCACAGCCCTGAAAGCAGTTGCTGAACAAATTTAGACAGGATCCTACCCCAAAAGATCAACCAAAAACAATGAAGGAGATATGTCTTTGGTTCTACCCGGCAAGGGAGCTCAAAGTAATATCTTAATGCCTGCCAAGATCCCCAACTTCAGTTCAGATACCAGTAACAGGGAGAGAATTTCTAGAAGGACTCCCAGGGAATTCACCCCCATTGGGCGAACCATTGACAGAGGTGCTCAAGATGTTGTTAAAGGAAAACATGATCCAGAAGTCAAATCAAACCCTTAATCCCAATGGAAAAGGTTATGATCCTAACAAGAAATGTGCTTATCATTTAGATGCACTAGGCCATGACATTGAACAATGCTGGTCACTAAAGCATGCTATTCAGAATTTAATCGACAACAAGATTATCGTGGTCTCCATAGAGGAAGGACCTAATGTTGATAAGAACCCTTCCCTGATCACAAGGTCAATGTTGTTGAAATAGAAGGAGACGAAAGGGAAGGACTCAAATACATGTACCCCTTAGAAGATAAAGAGGTGTTGTCAACCACAAAGCAGCCGATTAAGCTCATCATCAAGGGAAGAAAACCAGGATTGACAACTATAGGAAAACCAAAAATGCAGGGTAGCTTCAAACAGTTGTTTGTGGTGAAACCAGATCAAATAGAGATCAAAAGTCTAAAGGAGGTACCATGGGAATATGGGTGCAAATACTTCACCAGTGTAGGGAAGCAGTTGATGAAAGAAGACCAACTGAAAAGAAGCCATCTAGAAGATCATGAAGGGAGAGTGCAGTCCAGGCCAACTAGGGAAATACTAGACAAGGAAGTAACAGACTTCCTATAGAAAATCCAACACCCTGAAGTAGCTCACATCAAGGACATGAAAATAGCGTCACAAAAGATATCATTGTTAGAGTTGATACTCAGCTTTGATAAACACAAGAAAGTTCTTATGGAAATGTTTTCCAGAGTTCATGTAAACAAAGAAATCTCTGAAAAACGACTGGAGGATTTGATCAGTACTATGCTAGACAGTAATCTCATCAGTTTCTCAGAAGATGATATTCCCCCAGAAGGCACAGGCCACAGGAAAGCCCTATACATGGCTGTCCAATGCTCAGGTTTCGTTATAGGAGGAGTCCTCATAGATGGTGGATCTGCGCTTAACATTTGTCCCTATGATACACTGAAAAAAATAGGGATCCAAAAGGACAAGATCAAACATTGCTCTGTGGTGGTAAGAGCATTTGACGGAACCAGGAGGGACGTAATGGGGGAAATTGAATTGCCCGTGGATATTGGACCACACACCTTCATTATAACATTCCAAGTGCTTGATATAGATTCGGAATACATGTTGCTAGGATGCCCCTGGATCCATACTGTCGTGGCAGTTCCTTCCAGTCTCCATCAACAGAGCAAGTACATCATTAATCAGGAATTAGTCACCTTGATTGCTGAAGAAGGAAACAAGAGGGCTAATGTCACATATGTGGGTGTCAGTACCATTCCCAATAATGCTCATACCAAGGATATAGCTCATACCTCCTACCTTAAATCAGAGGCCAAAATCTCTAAAGAGATCATGAACATGGCAAAAGAGCTCATTAGAAACGGAATAAAAGCAGATAAAGAACTTGAGCTAGAATTACAGGGTGTGCCAAAGCCCATTGAAATTCCCCAACAAAAGAACTCGGCTGGATTAGGCTATCAAGGGGAATGGAGGAGAAGCTTTAATCAAGGAATTCTCAGCATCCCTCCTATAAACCAGACTTTCATCAAGGGTGGGACTACATAAGAGGAAGAACAAAGTCTGTACAAGAAAGAAGATACCAATGAAGAAGAGGTCACTCAAGCCATGTCTAATGTGGATTGGACTGCTGTTCAAGTGGCAGAATATTTCAAGCAGCTAAATCTCAGTGACATTAATTTTATTATCGCTAGAAAAAATCACTCAAAGAAATCAGCAATTCAACCAGCACTTCTCGAAGGAATCAAAAATTGGATAGTCGGGTCATTGCCAAAGAAAAGGGAATTTTGGTAGTTCTAATTGTTATACTGTTATTCAGAGTCATATCTTACTATTTTAGACTCATATTACTAAAAGAAAAATTGATGTCATTGTTTTTTTCTCTACCAATACTATGTATTTTCTTGTTATGAAATACTTTTAAGTTTATGAAATGAAATGTTGGATGATTGCTAATCTATGGCTTTTAATTTTAATATTTCTATTAGGTTGCCTTACTCCAGTGCTTGCAAAACTTTTGATTTACCCTATGTGGTGGTCGATGATTATAATTTTGACACAGAACCAGACTTCAAACTCATGAGAATAGATCCAGACGAGTCCTTTGAGGAAAAGAACATTCCAGAGGAAATCAAAGAATGGAAGATAGACCTAAACCCAGCTTAGAGCAGACAATAAAGATCAACATAGGCACTGATGAGAACCCAAAAGAGGTGCAAATTGGAATCGGCTTAACAAAACAACAAAAGATGACAGGAAATCACAAAGGGTGGCGAAACTTGCTACCATTAGCACTTTTAGCATATCAAACTTCAGTCAGAACATCAACAGGAGCAACGCCATACTCCCTAGTTTACGGGATGGAGGCAGTCCTACCCATTAAAGAAGAAGTTCCTTCAATAGAAACATTAATTGATGCGAAAGTAGGAGAGGTCGAATGGGTCCAAGCTCGACATAATCAATTGGCCATGATTGAGGACAAAAGAATGGAATCAATATACCACGGTCAATTGTACCTTCAAAGAATCTCTAGGGCCTACAACAAAATAGTACATCCTCGGGCTTTTCAAGGAAATGACCTGGTGCTCAAAAAGATTTTTCCAGCCCAAAAAGAAGCAAAAGGGAAATTTGCCCCAAACTGGGAAGGCCCTTTCATTGTCAAAAAAGTATTGTCAAGGGGAGCATTGATTCTACAAGAAATGGATGGGGAAGTATTCCCTCAACCTATCAATTCTGATTCTGCCAAGAAGTATTTTGCATAAAAAAAAAACTACATAATCTGAGGACATGGTGAAAACCCGAAAGGGCACCGTGAGTAGAACTGTAGGATCATGGCAAGATGCAAAATCGTCGACCCACTTAAAACCCGAAAGGGCAGTGAGGTGAAACAATGATGAAGCCAGATATGGTGAAAACCTGAAAAGGCACCGTATGCAATAGTGACAATTCGAAAAAAAAAGAGGAATGAGTGAAGAACTACGTCTAACCTGATCCTCTTCAAGGAGGTACGTAGGCTGCATGTCTATGGCTCGGTCCAATCAAAATAAAATTTCATCAAAATTTCCTTAAATTTTCTTCAACAATCCTTCAAATCATCATTCTCTGTTCGCTCAAATCAAAGTTCCTCATGATCCCTAAAAGCCTAGGAACGGTAAGGGGATGTCTACATACCAAATCCAAGATAACCAAAAAAAAGTTCAATTGTAGAAAGGAGTACAGATGGTCTTCGATCGCATTCTCCACCTTCCCTTTATAATATGCTAGCGGAAACTAAAACATAGCATTATCCTTCATGAATGTAATTAAAATAAGTATGTCATCACTTTGGACATATATTGAAGCAAAAGATAAAGCGTTAAATTGAAATAAGCGTCAGATTGAATATATACTTGCCTTTGTCCTTCACTAAATCTAACTCAATAACTTGTGAGCGAAAGACTCTGTAAAACATGCATATAACACGAGAAATTTATACCTTTGATAAAGATATGAGAAAAATGCACATGTGATGTCCTTAAACTTTTAATGTCTTAAATTTGACATAAGAACCATTGAGGTTTAATAAATAATTAAAACGTCTTAAAATACTTTAAGAAAATAAAGTTTTAAATTTTCAAAGATAAACTGCGCATCAGTGGATAAACATTGAAGCATAAAAGTGGTCTTCAGGGGTTAAGAATGACCATCGGGGGATAAATTAACCATCAGTGAATAATTTTTACACGTTAGGGGATGACTGGTCATCAGGGACTGGTTCTCCTGTCAGCGGATGTTTCACTCGTCAGGGGATGTCTCTCGGCCATCAAGGGATAGCCCTCGACCATCAGGGGATGGTCCTTAGTAATCAGGGGATGATCTTCGACCATCAAATGATGGTGTTCAATCATTAGGGGATGACCTTCGATCATCAAGGAAAACTCTTCGACCATCAAGGGATGGTCTCAACCGTCAGGGGATGAATTTGTTCATCGCCAAACTCATCGGTGGATAGTTTGTTCCGCACCAAACTCAAAAAGTCATTGTCGAACTCCTCAAAGATTAAGTTGTTCAGCGCCAAACTCCTCAGAGAATAAGTCGTTCAGCGCCAAACTCCTCGGTGGATAATTACTCATCAGAGACTAAGAAAATTTCTCGTCAGAGACTAAAAAAATTTTTTTCATCGGAGACTAAGAAAATATCTCATTAGAGACTAACAAAATTTTGTTCATCAGAGACTAACAATTTTGTTCCTCGGAGACTAACTTGGAATCTCCCTGGGACTATTTTATACTATCAGAGACTAACATCAAACTGACGGAGACTAAATTAGAACTTGTCTCAGCTATAGTGGTGACTTCTTCATCACTCTTCCATGGGTAGTGTTATTACCAGATAACCATATATAGGTCAACTCTCCTCATCTTTTCTGCAGTGAATCATTCTTATTATCTACTAAACCTTATAGACACTGCTAGACTTCAAAAACTCTGGTTGTCAGAGACTCAAGCATGGTGTTTTAACCATGATAAAAAGAAATATTTGGTAGTTAAAGGTTTGTCTAATAGGTGGTCGTCAACATTTCTTGCTCTTATCTTGGATAACTTTTTTAAATGAATGACATTAACTCTAGATGTTAAAATCATGCATTAAATCATACATTTGGAAGTGAATAAACAAAGTATTTATACAAACATGCCATGCATAATAGAACAAAATAGTGCAGGAACAGAGCAGGACTTTAATATAGTGCTCTTACCTCTTTTGTTGTAAAGAAGGAGTTAAAAGCTTGGGTTGTTCTTCAAGAAAGACTGTTGCTCTTGAAAGTGAAGCTGGATTTTGTGAGTGGCTAGCTGTATAGAAAATTTTATGAAAGTGGGGCTAGGGTTGTACTCCGAATGATATATTTATATTACTTGCCAAGCAACAAGAGCTGTTGGATTGATTAAGATTTGATTTCAGTCATTGGCTGGAAAAATGCAGTAACTATGAGAACCCGAAAATGTCAATGAAATTTTGATTATGAGATTTATTTTATTTTCTGCATGAAGGTTTATTTCCCTATGGGGTATAAATGATGAAATTATATTTTCTTATAAAAATTCAATGGCAATGTGATGTCCAAAAGATTTTAAATGTATTTTGAAGCTCAAGTATTTAAAAGATTATTACATTCATGAATTGTCTTGTGAGAGTGTGTGTGTTCACGCGGAAAAGGGCTCACCAAGTGTGAACAGGTTTAGCTACAGTACCCGTTTTTATTTTTTCAACCCAACTGCTGGGAGACAGTAACATTTAATGTGCATCACCTCCATCAGTACCCTAGAGTGGGTTATGATAAACGACCGATGGACACTAGTAGCCGTTGCAACCACCTTTTTTCTCACCAGTCACTTCTTTTCCTTTCACAGCCAACGACTGATATCAAATAAATCCGACGGCCCTTGTTGCTCAACAGGTGATATATATATATATATATATATATCAATATCACGTTGTTATAACCCTACTCCCACCTTCATAAATTTCAATACTTTATACCACCAAATCCAAGCTTACTCTCAAAACAACTGTCCTTTTTGGAAGAACAACTAGAGCTTTTAACTCTTTCTTGCAGCCAAGGAGGTAAGAGCATTTCATTAAAGTCCTACTCTATTTCTTACACTTTTGTTCTGTCATACATACCACGTTTAATATCTTGTTCATTTATTTCCAAAAGTATGATTTGAAGCATGTTTTTAACACCCGAAGTTAATGTCATTTATTTCAAAAAGCTACCCAAGATGAGTGTAAAAATGTTGACAACCACCTGGTAGACAAAACCTTTAACTACCAAACATTCTTTTGTCGGTAGTTACAACCCCATGCTTGAGTATTCTTCAACCTGAGTTTGAACCCTAAACCGTGTCTAGTAGGGCATGCAGACCATAGGAAACGTTATGTATCACTGAGAGAATGATGAGTTTTTACCTAAGTATGGATATGGTTAAGAACACCACCCATGGAGGAGTGAGGAAGACACCACTGTATCTGAGACAAGTTTTAACTTAGTCTCTGATGAAGGAATTCTTAGTCTCTGATGAAGGAATTCTTAGTGTCTGATGAAGGAATTCTTAGTCTCTGATGAAGGAATTCTCAGTCTCTGATGAAGGAATTCTCAGTCTCTGATGAAGGAATTCTTAGTCTCCGACAGTATATGTTAGTCTCCGATGAAGGAAGGGTGTTATTAGCCTCTGATGATGTCAGCCTTAGTCTCCGACAAGCAAAGTTTAATCCCTAGTGATGTCATCCGTAGTGTCCGATGAGTTAAAGTGAAACAATTTCCTGATGCACAGTTTGTTTTTGAAACTATAGAATATTATTTTCTTAAATTATTTAAAGATGTTTTAATTAATTATTTAACCTCAATAGTTTTTATATCAAATTGAGACATTAAAAAGCTTAAGGACATCACATGTGCATTTTCTCTCATACTTTAACCAAGGTATTAAATTCATCTTGTGACATGTATATTTTTACAGAATTTTTCACTCACAAGTAAATTGAATTTGATTGAGTACAAAGGACCGAGGCAAGTATATACATTTAATCTGATGCTTATTTCAATTTAACGCAATATCATTTGATTCGATATGCGTGCAAGGCTTGATTATATGTTTCAATTGTTTTTATGAATGAGCATGCTATGCTTTAAATTCCGCTAGCATGATATGAATGATAATGCATGGATATAACTGAGCTTTGATTTTTAGCTAATTCTAAATCTTATATCTGTGCAAATAAATGAGAATGATATGTCCCTTAAATGGGTTATGCCACATATATGGTTGGCTAGAGGAAAGGAAAGGTGCTGATTTGTTCTTCACCTGACCTAGAGGAATTATAAGTGACTACGTACGTTCACACCAAGAGGGATCATGCAGTCATAGTTAGGCCAGCTGTGTACTGTATGGTTAGCAGATCCAACGGGTTTAGCCCCCGATGGATATTTTGAGGAAGTGTACACAGGTGCATACCTGTCTTTCTTCAAGAAGGATTACACGTTGCTTATCATCAGTAATCGTAAGGATTCTTCAAAGCTTTTCGAGGCATTAGTATTGTTTCACTGAGCCTCACAACCAGAATTGAACTTCTTTAAATATTTCAGATTATTCCTCTAAATTTTTTATATACTTGATGGGCATAAATCGCTCACTCTTGTTGAACTTAAATGTCTTGCAGGACACCATGCAAAGGCTGAACCCTCTGACAAGGGGAAAGCAAAGATGATCGACTACTAAGTTATTTACTCTTTTAATAATGCTGAGGAAGAGAGGAAGATATTAGAAGTTGTAATGATCTTTGATTCGTAATTTATAAAGATTAAATAGTTTCTACTGTAATTGTTTTATTATTGGGTTTTAATAACTCTTTAATATTGTCTTTATCCAGTATTTATACTGTGAATGGATGTATGGTTATCTTTTCCTTTTTTTGACGAAGCCTTGATCCAGTAAGGGATTTTGGGGTCGTCACAGTAACAAGCTTTAGAATGAAATGATAGGTTTGAAATGCCGGTGTTACAGCTGCTAAAAGTCAGTCAGTCATCTATCATAGCCAACAATCTAGTGTACTGTTGGAAATGATATACATTTGACAGGTCACGTGCACTCAACCCTAATATAATATAATTATACCACTAGCCTCACTCCAGTCCTTGGTTCAAAATGGGTATTGTAGCTCACCTGTGCATGCCTTCCCACGTGAAAACATCTCACAAACTCTAAATAAAACTTGAAAAAAATAATACATTTAAAGATTTGAGCTCAAAATACATTTAAAATATTTTGGACATCACATTGCCATTGAACTTTCATTTAAGATATGAATTCATTATTGATACCCAATAAAAGAAATTAAACCTTCATGCAAAAATAAATTAACCACAAAATGAATTAATCATATAACAAAACTCATTTTATTTTTTTCGGGTTCTCACAACCATCAAGTGCTGAAATTGATTTTGTAATATTTTATTAGTTAATTCCTAGTTTAACTCAATTTTGTAACAACCCTAGGAGCTCTCCTATAAATACCCAAGCATTCTTGCAGAAAAAAGGGAGGGAATACTGAAAAGACCACTAAAGATTCATACACTAGGCATAAATTGAGCAGTCTATTTTTTTTTATAGTGAAGAAGCAATTCCCAATTCACATCAAAGCCCTGCAGATTGTAAAGGAGAGCTCCTCAATTATTATAATCTTATTTTACAATCAAGGTATATTTTTAATTCAATTACAGTCTTCTTATTACAGTCGAGTATAAGAGTTTATTTGCTATTTAAATTTTCACATAAGCACAGTTGAATATTCAAAGCTTTTAAGACTTATTAGCTTTTGTCAATTTCTGTCACAATGTAGACATTCAACTCAAAATCTTTTTTTGGTTTTATCTTTTATTTCCTTTAAATATAAATTCATTTTCTTTCACTTGTAAATAATTATTTCTATTATCAAATAAGGGAGAGAGAATCGGTAAACATGGGTCGCATGGATGTGAGGGGTGCCTAGCACCTTCCCCTCACATAATCAAGCCCCCAAACCTAATTTTTTGGTTTCACAAATGACAGAGTCATCAAAAAATCAATTGTGAGAACCCGAAAATTGTAAATGTATTTTATAATAAGAAATAATTCATTTTGTGTTAAATTTTATTTTTGTGTTATTTGTATTTTGCATGGAGGTTAATCTCTTTAGATATGAATGATGAATTCATATCTTCAATGAAAATGTTTATGTTGATGTGATATCCGTGATTATGAGGTTAAGCTCCTTAAAAGGTATTAAAAGGGGGATTAACAAATCCCATATAAGATTATATTGATCAGCTTGGAAGAGGATGAGAGGATTACGTAGTTTGTAACTACGTGTTTGATTAGGAACTGTTTAGGTGGCCGGCAAGTCTTTCTGCATGTAGGACAGAAGTTGTTTGCTGTCAAGAGGTTATGATGAACAGCCGTTTTACCGCCCAAATTAACCAATCATCTTATCTCAAAGCTTAATCTTAGCCTACAGTTCTTGAACTCTATAAATATTAACCTCGGGCGCGACAAGATAAACTACTAATATATCGTAAATCAAATTTTACTTAATTTCAAAATTCAAGTTATGAATTAGTTTTTAAAATTCAATTAATCAAATGAGAGTTGCTAAGGTCTTCACAATTTTCTCGTGAGTAATCCAATAGGGACAACATGTTGGATAAACTGTCAATATATCTTCAAACAAAATTTACTTAATCTGAAAATTCAAGTTATAAATCAATTTTTAAAATTCAATTAATCAAATAGGAGTTGTTACGGTATTTACATTCTTCTAGTGAGTAATTCAGTAGGGACATGTTGGGTAAACTACCAATATATTTTAAAACAAATTTTACATAAACCGAAAATTCAAGTTATGAATCAGTTTTTAAAATTCAATTAACCAAATCGGAATTGCTAATGTCTTCACATTCTTCTCGTGAGTAATACAATAGGGACACCATGTTGCGTAAACTAGCAATATATCCTTAAAAAAATTTACTTAATCTGAAAATTCAAGTTATGAATCAATTTCTAAAGTTCAATTAATCAAATGGGAGTTGTTAAGGTTTTCACATTCTTCTCATGAGTAATCCAATAGGGACAACATGTTCGATACACTACCAATATATCTTAAAACAAATTTTACTTAATCTGAAAATTCAAGTAATGAATCAGTTTTTAAAATTCAATTAATCAAATGAGAGTTGTTAAGGTCTTCCCATTCTTCTCCTAGGTCATCCAATAGGACAATATGTTGGATAAACTACCAATATGTCTTAAAAAATATTTTACTTGATTTGAAAATTCAAGTTATAAATCAGTTTTTAAAATTCAATTAATCAAAGAGAAGTTGTTAAGGTCGTCACATTCTTCTCTTTAGTAATCCAATAGGGACAACATGTTGGATAAATTACCAATATATCTTAAAACAAATTTTACTTAATCTGAAAATTCAAGTTATGAATCAGTTTTTAAAATTCAATGAAGCAAATGAGAGTTGTTAAAGTCTTCACATTCTTCTTGTGAGTAATACAATAGGGACAACATGTTGGATAAACTACAAATATATCTTAAAACAAATTTAACGTAATCAAAAAATTTTAAGTTATGAATCAGTTTTTAAAATTCAATGAAGCAAATGGGAGTTGTTAAAGGCTTCACATTCTTCTCGTGAGTAATAGAATAGGGACACCATGTTGCATAAACTACCAATATATCTTCAAACAAATTTTACTTAATCTGAAAATTCAAGTTATGAATTGGATTGTAAAATTCAATTAATCAAATGAGAGCTGCTAAGGTCTTCACATTCTTCTCGCGAGTAATCCATTAGAGACAACATGATGGATAAATTGTCGATATATCTTAAAATAAAATTTACTTAATCTAGAAATTCAAGTTATAAATCAGTTTTTCAAATTCAATTAATCAAATGGGAGTTGTTACGGTCTTCACATTCTTCTCCTGAGTAATCCAATAGGGACAATATGTTGGATAAACTACCAACATATCTTAAAACATATTTTACTTAATCTGAAAATTCAAGTTATAAATTAGTTTTTTAAATTCAAATAAACAAATTGGAGTTGTTAAGGTCTTCACATTCTTCTCCTGAGTAATCCAAAAGGGACAGCATATTGGATAAACTACCAATATATCATAAAACATATTTTACTTAATCTGAAAATTCAAGTTATAAATTAGTTTTTTTAATTCAAATAAACAAATTGGAGTTGTTAAGGATTTCCTATTCTTCTTGTTAGTAATCCAATAGGGACAAAATGTTGGATAAACTACCAAAGTATCTTAAAACAAACACTAGTACAAAACTGATCATTTGCGTCGGTTAAATTACCTATTTTGTGTCGGTTAACAGGAGACGCATATGGCGGAGACGCAAAAACTTGACAATTTTGCGTTGGTTAAAGAGATGACGTAAAACATTATCATTTGTGTCATACCTTTATAACAACCGACGCAAATGATAATGGTTCATTTGTGACACACCTTTAAGAGACAACCGACGCAAATGATAAAGGTCATTTGCAACACACCTTTAAGACAACCGACGCAAATGATAATAGTTATTATTTTTAAAAAAAATTCATTTTAAAATACCATATCCAACCTGTACATTAAAGAACTATTTCTAATGCCACAACAAGCCAAAAATACAAAATTGAACTACTTCATTTGCAAAAGAGAAATATATACAAATCAAAATTTACAACCTGTTCAAAGGTCATGTGATACCCATTCCTAAAATTACATTACAAAGTGTGCACAACAATCATACATCACACTTTGTTGTATGATTGTGCCACACACTTTGCTGTATTTTTCAGTATTTCCTAAAATTACATTACAAACCTGTTCAAAAGTCATATACAATCATTCATAAAAAATTCTGCCCACAGGTCTCGAATTTCATCAATTTCAAATTGAGAATATGACTTTTTTCCACTCAAACCCTGTAGAATATGTTAGAGTTAAATAATGATGATGATGTTTAGAGAATAATTGTGCATCTGTAAATACTTAAGGTATCTTATAAACCTTAATATATTTGCACAAGTTTTGCATCCACTGAGGATAAACTTATTCATCAGGGGATGATCAACACTTCACAAGTCAAGTCATAAAATGGAACTTCTAAAGGACTTGATAAGTGAAGAGGAATGTCTGTTGTTACTCAAAGACAGTTGAAGTATTCCGCACATCAAACATTCCAAACGAATTCAACAAAGCTTCAATGATTAAAAACCATAAGGGCAATCCATCAGGGGAACCCATCAGGAGATGACAAAGGCAGATCAACTCGTCAGGGGAACGCGTCAGGGTATGACAAAGGCAAGCCAAACTCATTAAGGGGAACACGTCGGAGCATAAACAAGACATGTCAACCTGTCAGGGGAAGACATCAGGGTATGACAGTGTCAGGCTAACCTGTCAAGGGGAATGCTCAGCACTACATCAATGGAAGCCATCAGTGTACGACGTGAGTCATAACATCAGGGGATCTAGAAGCACTTAGTAAACTCAAGTGAAGTTTGAAGCACTGATTCAGTCTTTGACAAGACTTCTCATCAGGGGATCCAGAAGAACTGATCAAGTTCACATCAGGGCTTGCCATCAGTGGATAGTTATGACTGCATACACCTGTCATCAGGTCTTAACTGGAAAGATATCTCTTGAAGTTTGTTGGTCCAATGACAACTCTCGAACATTAAATGCACGCAGATCAGGGGATGAAAAAGAAGCAACAAAAGTAGTAGCAGTCTGACACATAAGACAACGATGTGACATATATGAGGCAAAGTTGAAAAGAGCAGCATGTCTACGCACGTGGTTTTAACTATTGATCTTCTATATATGCAAAAGAGTTCTCATTACACAAAAAAATCCAATAGATCAACAAACTCAGAAGCATACAAATCACTAGAGAGAAGCTTTGTAATATATCTTGAGAGAAATATTCAAAGAAAAATAGAAGCTAGTGTGTATGATTTAGAAGCTGTAGTTTTACAGAGAAGCTGTAACTTGTTACAAAGGTTTTAGCTGATTAATCACATTTGTGATTAAATTAGATTTCCAGAAAAACCTCAAGTTTCAATACAATTATTTTAACTTGAATGCTTGTGTGTTCATCTTATTATTTGTTATCGTTTTTCTGATATTGTAGCTATCCCCAGCAGTCTTTAATAAGTTTCAAAAAGAGCAAAAAAAATTTTAGTGTTTGTATCCCCCCCCCCCCCCCCCGGTTACAAAACACTTGAGCCTCTTTACTTCTAACAGAATATTATAAAAAAGAAAGAATTAAGCATATAATTAAAACCAATATACAAGGTAAATTTGTTATTAGATTGAAATAGTTAATTACATGCATATAATTAAAAACAATATACCTCGGTCCATTTTGTAAAGGGAGCCCAGTGATGTAACTTCACAATGTCATACATGTACCTCATCACATAGTAGCCGTACTTGCTACCTCCTTCTTGTTGAGGACACTATATAAATAGTCAAGTTGATTAAAAATTTGCTCAAATTATAATATACAAACCAGCAAACTCAACTTTGATTGGATAATTTAGCAAATATTTTATACCTTAACCTCATCCGTATACCAATGCAACTTATTTTTTTTGTTCTTGCCACCTAGAGCAAAATATGCTCTAAATGCCCTACAAAATTTTATATATATATATGAGTAAATAAATATGTTAAAAGAGTTTTACACATTTAAGTTATATTAATAAGTTAGGAGTTAATATATAATTTACTTACAATGTCATTACTGCCTTCATTTCCATATTCCTTTTCCTCTTTAATGAGTCGAACACATATATTGCATTTTGTTGACATGATATAAGAAGCAACATCCAATGCTCCCTACATTTTTACAAATTAAATAACAATGTTAAATTATATCAATGAACAAGCTAGCTAGAATAAATTAAGCCCAACATTTTTATGTTCTTACTGTTCGAAGTACGACGCTAAGATGAATTTCTTCGACTGACAATCTAGCAAAATATTTGTAATGTATCGAGTTGTGCCATCTAGATTATTTATTGCATTTGTTAGTTGATACGGACACATGAATCCAAAGGAATCTACATCAGATCCCTTACACATCTCCTTCACGTACCTTAAATGTAATACACAAATTACTCATTAGTTAATTTATAAAATAAACTTGTATCAAAATAAAAGATAAATGAGAATGTATGAAAATTATAGTCTCACCACATGAAAATTTGTAAGACACTTACATTCAAACATTTCATTCTAAAAAATTGTAATACATCATCACTTGAGACATATATTGATTGTTCTGCTTCCTTTGGAGTATCGACGCAAATGTCATAATCTAAAGGGACTTCAATCAAGTCGTCCGCGGAAGGCATCGCCATAATAAGACTATGTAAAAATTGACATTTTTCACTCAAATTGAGATTTAAACAATAACATTTAAATGAATTAATAACAATCATTTATAATTAATAATGTTAATTTGAAATTTTTTACCTGCCCCAACATTACAAGTTGTTTAGGCCACTGAACAAAGCTACCAGCTGCGTCACCTACTCTTTTATGTTCATTAGTAGGCACGGGAAGGGGAGCGAGTTAAAATTCAGAAAAAACATCATTAATGGATACTCTCACATTGTGTAACTCCATTTGTTGACCATGAACAACATCACCATCAGAATTCGGTGGAAAAACAGTCCCTCTAGCCACAATCACTCTGCCGATCTCAGAAAGGATCACACATAGACGACATGGAGTCGCCTTCTATGTTAATGATATAAAAAAAATTTCAGTTAGGATCATATAGGGCACTTATATGATAACTTATGATTTAAAGACATAAAAAAGAGTAAAAATAAGTATACCTTTATTTCTAAGAAAGGATCCACTGAGTGGCAGTTACTTTGAATCACTTCATTTGTTGGAGTATTCATTTTCACCCCAAAAGAGTAAGCTGAAATAGGCATATGTTGGCTAATATGATTCAAAATGCCTGTAATCTTCGCATTCAATGTACCAATCTCTTCTTCGTACTTCATATTCATTTGACTCATTTGTACTTGGTACTCCTCCCTCACTCTATTTGTCACTTTTGTTTTTATTTTTTGAGTAATCGTAGCCAACTCATCCATCAATATTACGCCAGTACGATACTTGCCTCTATCAATCCCAAATACATCTCCTAGGCGAACTGTTCCTCCAACCCCTCTCACACGCCCGCCATGCTCCTTCTTTCCAAGTGCACATGACAATATGTCATCATGCCCATAAGGAGTTCATGAACCTTCAGAGGCTTTTTCTTTCTATTCCACCTGTTCCAAAATCAATTTAATGATTAATATTTTAAGCATATATGAAATATAAATATTTTTAAATGAACAAAATACTCTTACCATTTTTTAATCACATCCCTAGTCTCCTCTTTGGGAAAATAATAACCATCACCTTCATCCCTTTTGCTAACTCTCGCCCGAATCCAATAATAACTACGATCAGTTCGATCATTTGATATAATTGATGAATTAATGGATTCCGAAGAAGGTAAAGAATCAATAGGGTCATCAACCATCCACTTAGCTGTTTTAGATGCATATCCAATTCTTCCAAGATAATGTCAATACTCATTAAATTTCTGGTATTCCCCTTCCTTGTCACTTTTACTCTGTTAGAAAATAATAACATGATGTTCTAGTCAGTGAAGCAATCATATCACAAAAACCAATAATATACAATATATAATATACAAAAAATATACCTGGAATTCTTCACTTTTATGATCATTCTTGAATTTATCCCATTGCTCTTTAGTGATGAAGTCATATGACTCGCAGGGGTCCTTGTATACACGCAAGTACCGGCAGACTAACCTTGACTTGAAATCCCTCCAAATTTTTCTAGCAGATTTTAATGTGTCCTTTCTTCTCACATCATCATTTATATTTCACTCAGTCTGAAATAGTAAAATCATGCATATAAGAAACTTGTATGTAAAGTTGAACGACAATATATGTTAAAACAACTAAATCTTCTTTTCAATTCATACCTTAATATCTTCCCATATCGTATCCTTTAATCCATCACTTACTAGATCCCAACTTCAAATATTAATATCTACTTGCACTCTAACTACTGCTCCTATATACAACTTGAATTCAGCAGCATATTTTCCAATGGGATAACCATATTGATCATCAAACTCAATAACTTTCTCCAATTGTTTATTTGCACACTTTTCTTTCAATTTTTTGCATGATGTTGGACCTCTAGTTTTTTTAGTAGGTCTCTCACTCTAACTGTGCTGGTCCATGATAATTGTAAACTACAAAATATAACAGAAAATGTCAAAACCACGACCAATGCAGAGAGATATACAAGGATACATAAATACCAGTAAAATGCAACAAGAACTCTTTTGGTTTTTACAATTGATATGTGAAGCAAATAATATAATGCCATGGTTTTTCTCTGTGTTGATGACTTTCTAGATGATAAATCCCACATCTAGTAGGACTGGTTGTCAAAGCACAAGTTATATTGTAGAAACCTTTTTGACAGAATTATACATCAAATGTTCTTCAATCAACATGTTGACAGAAACATAAAAACTACCTTTCGTGTAATGAACAACAATGATTTAAACAATGTGACAACAGTCCTTAAAAACACAAATAACATTCTTTTGCATTGAACACAAGTCAGACAATAACAAACACCAAGTAAATATAGAACATAAGTAATACAAAATCAACAACCAACGCACCCCAAATCCCCTCTAGTCCAACTTTTCTTTCTGGGGAAATTTTTGAGCTATATGTACACCTTCTAATTCTTACTTGTGCAAAAAGCTTTCGGATTAGTACAACCAAAAATATACAAAAAAAAAAAAGAACTGCTTTTCTGTTCTTTCTTGGTGGTGACAATGGTTGCTGAGATAGACTTAGAAAGATGTTAAAAGTGCGAACAATAGCAACTGAAAAGCATCATGTAAAAGGAAGAGGGCTACCATCCGTCTCATAATAAAATAATATTGAAACATTCAAATTTTAACACCAAAATATACACACAAATCAACGGAATGAAAGGTATTGACCTTTTTTTCTAAGGAAGTTTAATCAACGGAATGAAAGGTTTATGAAGAATCTGTCGGGAGATTAGGGTTCTAAATGAGTTGCAGGAGAATTTTCAAAAATATGAGATTGCCCCTTTTTTTTTCAGAGTATGCCGCGCAATGGAAATGAAAAGGCGGTAATCCGTATTAATGTACTTTTTTTCCGTAGGGACAGTGGCATACTCATAATTAAACGTACAACTCTTTTGCGTCAGGTCTTTTAAAGGACTGACACAAATAAATTCTTTTGAGTCATGTCTTTTAAAGCACCGACGCAAATACATTTAGATTTTTTTTTCTTTTTCTCCTATTACAACCAGTTACAATTTCATTCAATAAAAATGTGAATAATTTTATTCTTTTTTCTGAACCAGTTTTTCCTTGTTCACATTTTTTTAAAAATGTGAACAATTTGCCTCGTGCCTTTTAAAGGACTAACGCAAATAAGCTCTTTTGCATCAGGTCTTTTAAAGCACCGACACAAATGTATTTAAATTTTTTTTCTTTTTTTCCTATTAGAACCAGTTACAATTTCATTCAATAAAAATGTGAATAATTTTATTCTTTTTTCTGAACCAATACTCAACCAGAAATATATAAAATTTACTTCACAAAACAATCAGCTACAACTTTTGGAATAAAACAAATCAGTTACAACTATTGGAATAAAACAATCAGCTACAACTATTTGAAACACCGGTTGGTTATTTTCCATAATCAATCCATAACCCTTCACCATGGTCATTACGTAGGTAGTTTTTTTCTACATTATCATCACCATATGGGATAGGTAGACCCATAGAGAAAGGAGGATTCTCATCAAATTGGTTATACTCTTCTTCATCAACAACAACATCAATACCAAGAATATTTCTCTTGCCTTGAACAACAATTGAACACTTAGGATCGGCGAGGTCTTGGATATAAAATACTTGTTTTACTTGCGTTGTGAGTATAAATGGGTCGTCCACATGACCCCACTGACTAAAATCTATCAAAGTAAATCCTAAGTCATCCTTTCGAACACCACGTCGTATATCAATCCAATTACAACGAAAGAGACCAACCTTGAAATAATTGTACTAAAGCTCCCAAATATCTTCAATCACCCCATAATTTGACTTTTTCACATCTTTCAATCCTGAAGATTTGCCTCTACAAAGTTCTGTTGATGAAGCTTCCATGGTAACTCCACTATTTTTGCATAGTGCTCTTTCCATCTTAACGCTGGGTGTAAAAAGTATATCCATTAACATCATAACCTTCATAAGATCTCACAAGCGTGTTGGGGCCATATGTTAACCATTTTATCGTATTAGAATGACATTTGGTGTATCTGACAACTGGCACATTACACGGTCTTTAAGCCATCCAACAAATGAGCAATTATGTTCAGTTGTGACCCAAATGCCACTTTTTGAAGGATTCTGCCTCCTAATCAAATTTACATGACAATCTAAGTAAGGACGAACTTCAGTCATGTGTTGCAGGACAAAGTGTTAGGTTTTAGAACATTTGATGATGATTGTCTTTAGATTACTTAGAGCACAAATGTATAAAAAGTGTTAATTAGTAACACTGACGTTTTGTAGCCAGTAGTTATCTCTTTGATTGTAATTTATTCATTATTTGTAAAGAGATAAAATTATTTCATATTTGTAAGTAACTACTGGAATGGAGGATCGAAGCTTCAGAAATTCAAGATGTGTATTTGATCCGTTAGAGTTTACAAAAAGGCTTATTGGAGACTAGGAGAACTGGTCAGAGACTAAAAAGATTTTATCTGTCGGAGACTAGTTTTGCCAATCGGAGACTAAGACTTAAGTCATCAGAGATTAAGTCTAAAGGAGTCGGAGACTAAAGTTTACGTCATCGGAGATTAAAGATAAAACTATCAGAGACTAAGCTGACGTCATCGGAGACTAAGCCTTAACGTGTCAGAGACTAAATAATTCTATCGGAGACTACACAAGCTGATGTCATCAGAGACTAAATGCACCAGAGACTAATAATGACGTTATCAGAGACTAGAGTTGAAGCATCAGGGACTAATTGAGATTTAATTCCTGAGAAATACGAAGTTCAAATTGTAAAGGAATGTCTTCCACGAAGTTCAAGATATTATTGAAGACGTAGCTAGTAAGGAAACTCACCAGATATCTTTTCCTAAACAAAAATGAAAGATTGTATTTGATTCGAATAAGGAAGCTGAATTTTATTCAGAATAGGAACTGAGTTAATGGAAATTCAATTGTGAGAGAAGCTGTAATTAAGTTTACAGAGAATTGTAATTTTGAAGCTGTATAGGTTTTTCATAGTTTGTATCTTTTCCTATACAGAATAGAAAAGAAGCTGATGATCATATTTATTATGATTGTTAGAATTTGTAACCAGTTGTGAAATCAATATAGCAATTGTTTATAAATTGATTTGAGTTTTTGTTCTTTATATTCCGCAAGAAAGTTTAATTTCTTAAAGAACAAGAAATTCGAAAAGTATTAAAAGAACTTGTATTCAACCCCCCTTCTACAAGTTCTCGGCATCTCACTGGGAAAACAATTGGTATCAGAGCCTGTAATTGAATTTATTCAATTAATACGTTCCAAGAGATGGCCAATGATGAAGCAAGCAGCTCTAGCATAATGGCGTATGCGGGAAGTCGTGATGGTGGTACTAGAATTCCCATATTTAAAAGAGAAGAATATCCTATGTGGAAGCAAAAGATGTATATGCACTTAAGAGCAACAGATCCAGATTACATTGATAGGATTGAGAAAGGTCCTTATCTACCCAGGAAATTTATTCTTGCTAAAACTGTCGAAGGATCTGTTATTGCAGAACACTTTGAACTTGCTCCAGAAAGTGATTATACGAACGAAGACAAGTTGCAAGTGTTAAAGGATGCTAAGGTAATGAACATACTTTATAATGGAATTGATAAAAATATGTTCACAAGCATCATAAATTGCACTACATCAAAGCAAATCTAGGACACCATCAAAGTCCTGTGTGAAGGGACTGACCAAGTCCGAAAGAACAAAAGATCATTGTTAACACAACAATATGAGTTCTTTCAAGCAAAGCCTGGAGAACCAATAACGTCAGTATATGACAGGTTCAACACTTTGCTCAACGACTTGAAAATACTTAGGAAGTCCTATGATAATGAGGATGTCAATACTAAGTTCATGAGATCTCTCCCACCAAGTTGGGATCCAAAGACAACGGCAATAAGAGAGGCTCATGACTTGGATATCCTCATACTGGACAGGCTCTACGGGAATTTAAAGACCTATGAACTTGAAGTAGAGCAACGACAACGCAAGCATGGCAAGGATAGAGGAGCTGCGTTGATGGTTGAGACAAGCAAGTCTCAAGAGAAGCTTGATGAGGAATCTTCTGATGCTAGCTCAACTGATCAGGAAGATGAACTGGATTCTGATGATGACATGGAGGAATTCATGGCATTCATGGTCAAACAGTTTAAGAAATTTAGGGCCAGTAGAAAAGGAAGAAAATCATCAAGGAAACCTAACCCTAAACGTGAAGGTCAAAGAGTCACCTTCGACTTAAAGAAGATAAGATGCTACAACTGTGATGGGTTAGGGCACTTTGCCAATGAGTGCAGGAAGCCTAGATCTAGTGATAGATCTAAGGATGAAAAATCAAGGAAAGACTTTGTTGACAAGAAAGCTAAATCCAAAAGCAAAGCCTTGATTACTGAGGGAAAAGATTGGATTGACAACGACTCTGATGAAGAAGTTATCAACTTTGCCCTAATGGCTCGTAGTGACGAGTCAAGTGATTCTACAAAGGTATGTGATGCAAATCAGAATTTTAATGTGCTTAATTTACTTGATACATCTAGCATTGAAAGCATACAAAAAGATATGTCTGATTTGCATGTCAGTTTTAGGTCTTTAACTATTGAACATACCAATGTAAAAGAATCACGTGACAATCTCTTGAAAAGAAACAAGTTTCTTGAAGAAAGATTGGCACAATTTGACACTATCAAGTCTGATTTAAACAAAGTTCATCACATGATTGATGCTTTGAAAAAGAGGGAATATTACTTAGTAGAGCAACTTGAAATTGCTCAAGCTAAGATTAAACAGTGGAACACTTGCTCTAAAAAGTTAACAGACTTGGTAGAGTGTCAAACAAAAGGTCAAAAATCTGGACTAAGTTATGATGAAAATCTAGACAAGAGTTCAGATTTAAATGATCTATTCGAAGCTACGAACTCCTCAACTAGTAAGCCAAATTTTATAAAAAGAATTAATTTTGTCTCTCCTGTTATTGAATCCAAATTCATTAACACTCAAGATCAACAAATCTCTACAAAAACAGAAAGTGATCAAAAGACAGTGAATGTTGTTGATAAGAGTGAAACTAAAAGATTAAATATTGGGTTCATGACAAAGACACAACTAAATAAAAAATTGGAGAATTTTCCAGACAAAAAGGCTGAAAAATTAGTGGAGTTAAGCAGAAATAAGAAAAATAGGAATGGAAAAATTGGCATTAATAAATATACAAATTATGCTAGAATGCCTGATGCTCTTAGAAAGACATGTCATGTATGTGGTAACCCCAACCACATAGCTGTTAACTGTAGGAGCAAAAATAAAATTCGTATGACTGAGACTGCATCTTCAAAGAGAATAAAAGATAAATCACCTGTAAAAAGGTTAAATAATCTTTGCATTAATAATGAAAACTCTAAACTTGGCAGTCTCTCACAAGCGAGTAGCAAGACTAATGATTGTCCAATTAAAGTCAAAACTGCTAAAAGACAATCAACTCAATCTGACTCAAGTCTTGAGTCTACAACTAGTGAGAAAGGACCCAAGAAAATCTGGGTCCCAAAAATCTCAAACTTGTTACTCTCTACTGTGCAGGGCAAAAAGAAGAAATCATGGTACTTGGACAGTGGTTGTTGAAGGCACAGGACTGGAGATAAGTCCCTGCTAAAACAGTATGAAGAGAAAAGTAGACCAAAAGTCACTTTTGGAGATGACAGCAAAGGCCATATGAGGGGATATGGCAGTGTTGAACATGGTAATGTCATCTTCACTGAAGTAGCACTAGTTGATGGCTAAAGCACAATTTACTAAGTGTAAGTCAACTATGTGATAAGGGATTCAATGTCACCTTCAAAGAAGATAAATGCTTGGTGTGTGACAAAGAATCTGAGAATGTGATTTTGACAAGGAAAAGAAAAGGAAATTTGTATGTTGCAAATCTTATTTCTTTTACTGATCAAATCACATGTCTATATAGCAAAGCTTCAACTGATGAAAGTTGGCTATGGCATAAGAAGCTTTCCCACTTGAATTTTAAGAACATCAACAAGCTTGTGAGGAAAGGATTGGTAGCTGGCATTCCATAATTGGAATTTACACAAGATGGATTGTGTGATTCATGCAAGAAAGGGAAACAAAGAAGTGTGTCATTCAAAACCAAACCAGCAACAGCAATCACTGACCCTTTGCAGTTGTTACACATGGATTTATTTGGTCAAGTGAATGTGATGTCAATCTTAAGAAATAGATATGCTTTGGTTATTATGGATGATCACACGAGGTATACTTGGGTAAAATACCTCCATACAAAAGATGAAGCTGCTCAGTTGATAATTGATCATATCAAAAATATAGAAACTGAGTCAGGAAAAACAATAAGGGTTATAAGGAGCGATAGGGGAACAGAATTCAAGAATTCCCAAGTACTTGAATTCTGCACTGAAAAAGGAATAACACATCAATTCTCAGCTCCAAGAACCCGTCAACAAAATGGAGTTGTTGAGAGGAAAAATAGAACCCTTATTGAAGCAGCAAGGACTATGTTACAAGAGGCTAAGCTTCCCACATATTTTTGGGAGGAAGCTATAAGCACTGCTTGCTTTACACAGAATAGATCCTTGATAAACAAAGCATACAACAAAACACCTTACGAGTTAATGACTGGGAGAAAACCAACTCTCAAGTTTTTACATGTGTTTGGTTGTAAATGCTTTGTACTGAGAGATTCATCAGAGTCAAGAGGAAAGTTTGACAATAAATCTGATGAAGCAATCTTCTTAGGTTATTCTTTGTCAAGTAAAGCATACAGAGTATATAATCTAAGAACAAAAGTCATTGTGGAATCAATACAAGTCATTGTGCAATCTTTCATGCAAAAATATAATAACACAAAATAAAATTATTTCTTACCATAAAATACATTTAAAATTTTTCGGTTTCTCACATATAATCTAAGAACAAAAGTCATTGTGGAATCAATTCAAGTTGTATTTGATGATAGAAAGATTCCAGGAATGATTGGACAAGGATTGCACGAACCTCTCAGTTTTGAGAATGAATTGGATGCATGGGAATATCCATCAGAGACTACTGAACAACCCTAAGATAGCAATGATCCCTACATAATTTAGGGGGAGCTAACAGTTGTGCATGAAGTACCAAGAACTAATAATTTATCAGAGAATAGAGTATTAGATGAAACTCAAGAGACTGGTGACATTAGTAGTCCATCAGAGACTAATATTTCACCAGAGACTAGAGTCACTGATGCACAATCAGAAACTATATTGACACCGAAGACAATAGAAATAAACAGGTCAGGGGGAGCTAATAATGAAGGAGTCAATAATTTAGGGGGAGCAGTCTCTAATCATGAAGCTAGAATGGATAACACCAATCTAGACAATGAAGCCTCAACTTCAAGGTCAAATCTGCCACGTGCAATTCCATGGTTGAGAGACCACACACAAGTTTTGATAATTGGAAGTTTAGAGGATGGAGTCAAGACTAGAAGTGTAACTCAAAATGAGTGTTTATATCTCAGTTTTCTCTCAAAGATTGAGCCAAAGAAAATTGAGGAAGCACTTCAAGATCCTAACTGGATAATTGTCATGCAAGAAGAGTTAAACCAATTCACTCGAAACAAAGTCTGGAGACTGGTACCCAAACCAAAGAATAGATCAATCATTGGTGCCAAATGGGTCTTCAGAAACAAATTGAATGAAGCTGGTACAATTACAAGGAACAAAGCAAGACTGGTTACAAAAGGATATTCTCAAGAAGAAGGAATAGATTATGGTGAGACTTTTGCACCAATAGCGACACTTGAAGCAATAAGAATCTTCTTGGCATATGCAGCCTACAAGAACTTCAAGGTGTACAAGATGGATGTCAAAAGTGCTTTCTTAAATGGTAAATTGGAAGAGGAAGTCTATGCTTGCCAACCCCCAGGTTTTGTGGACTCCAAATTTCCAAATCATGTCTACAGGTTAGACAAAGCACTTTATGGCTTAAAACAAGCACCAAGAGCCTGGTATGATACTCTATCCCAATTTTTACTTGAAAATAAATTTGTTAAAAGTATCATAGATAAAACCTTATTTTATAGAAAGCAAGGCTCTGACATTATATTGGTGCAAATATATGTAGATGATATTATATTTGGGTCTACAAATGAAAAACTTTGTGAAAAATTTTCAAAACTTATGCAGTCTAGATATGAAATTAGTATAATGGGAGAATTAACATTTTTCTTAGGTTTGCAAATAAAACAATCAACTGATGGAATATTTTATCAGTCAGTCCAAGTATATCAAAGACTTATTGAGAAAATATGATTTGGTTGATTGTATCTGCAAAACCACCCATGCCTACTGCCACTAAGCTAGATAAAGATTTAAAAGGAAAGAAAGTTGATATTACTAGCTATAGAGGCATGATAGGCTCTCTTTTATATCTAACTGCAAGTAGACCAGATATAATGTTTGCTACATGTTTATGTGCTAGATTTAAAGCTGACCCTATAGAGTCACATTTGATTGCTGTAAAAAGAATACTCAGATATCTAAAGGGTACCCCAAATCTTCGTTTATGGTATCCCAAAGAATCTGATTTTAAACTAATCGGTTATTCAGATGCTGACTATGCAGGTTGCAAGCTTGATAGGAAAAGCACAAGTGGAAGCTGCCAACTTCTTGGAGGCAGACTTGTTTCTTGGTTTAGCAAGAAACAAAATTCAGTATCTACTTCAATAGCAGAAGCTGAATACATCTGTGAGAACCCGAAAATTTTAAATGTATTTTATGATAAGAAATAATTTTATTTTGTGTTATTATATTTTTGCATGGAGGTTAGCCTTTTTATATAAATGATGAATTCATATCTACAATGAAAATTTTTATGATGTGATATCCATGATGATGAGGTTAAGTTTCTTGAAATGGTATCAAAAAGGGGATTAGCAAATCCCATATAAGATTATATTGAACAACATGGAGGAAGAGGAGAGGGTTACGTAACATTTGTGATTACGTGTTTGATTAGAAACTATTTAGGTGGCTAAGTTTTCATGCATGTAGGACAACAGGTGGTTGCTATCAAGAAGTCATGATGAACAGCCGTTTTACCGTCCAAATTAACCAATCATTTTATTCCAATGCGTAACCTTAGTTTACTGCTCTTGAACCCTATAAATACCTCACTCGAGATGAAATTTTAATTCTTTTACCAAAATTTCTCTTTTAAAGAGTTTCGCTTAAATATATCATCCCCATTAATTTCAAGTTGTTCTTTCGAAAAATTATTTTCAGACCAGCTTTGATTTCACCCTTAAGAACAAAGAGGTAATAATCTGGAACCCTACTCAGTTCTTTCGTGCATAGCATCAAAGATTTATGCTAAGTTCTTATTCTTTTGCATCTTCATAAGACATCATAAGCTAAGTTTGAGCATGATAGGTCTTCCATCGTAGCAGAAGCAAGCTCTAATGTTAATGAGATGTTGTTAATCTCTAACAAGATGTTGTTAATCTCTAATGAAATGCTGTTAATCTCTGATGAGATATTCTTAGCCTCTGACGAGATATTCTTAGTCTCTGATGAGATATTCTGTTAATCTCTGATGATGACGTCAGCTTTAGTCTCCGACAGGCTAAAGTTTAGTCCCCGATGACATCATTAGTCCCTGACAGGTTATTTACTCTCGGATGACGTCAGCTTTAGTCTCCGACAGGCTAAAGTTTAGTCCCTGATGACGTCATTAGTCTCTGATGAGAAGTTAGTCTCCGATGACGTCACCCTTAGT
>CM025782.1:10178167-10193184 GCA_014636745.2 Centella asiatica
CATTAGTCTCTGATGAGAAGTTAGTCTCCGATGACGTCACCCTTAGTGTCCGATAGAATTAAGATGACGTCATCAGTCCCTGATGAGTTGCTAGTCCCTGATGACATCATTCCTTAGTCTCCGATGGGCTATGTTCAGTCCTTGATGACGTCATCCATAGTCCCAGATGAAGGAAATTCCATACTCTCTGATGAGGGAGGATGTCTTAGTTTTCGATGGAGGAATTTCCTAGTCTCCGATGGGAAAAATATATTAGTCGCTGATGGCTAAGGATATCAGTCCCCGACGAGTTTAATAATGAGAAAATTATTCCCCGATGCATAATCTGTCATCAAGTCTATAAAAAAAAACATTATTTTCTTAAAATGATTTCATAATGTCTTATGTCAGATTTAGGACATTCTAAGGACATCACATACACATTTTTCTTTCATAAATTCTTATTGAGGTATTAAAATATTACTTGTATAATGTACAGAATCTTTCACTCACCCATAAGTTGAATTTGAATCTTTGTTGCAAAGGACCGAGGCAAGTATATTCATAATCTTATGTTTATTGCAAGTTGATGCAAGTATATACATTTAATCTGATGCTTATTTCAATTTAACGCAGTATCATTTGATTCGATATGCATGCAAGACTTGATTATATGTTTCAATTGTTTTTAAGAATGAGCATGCTATGCTTTAATTTCCGCTGGCATGATATCATTGAAAGTGCATGGATATAAAGAAGCTTTGCTCTATCAGCTATTTTTCAATGTTATATCTATGCAATAAATGAGAATGCTATGTTCCTTAAATGATTATGCCACATGAATGGCTAAAGGAAAGGAAAGGTGCTGATTTGTTCTTCACCTGACCTAGAGTAATTTTACGTGACTACGTATGTTCACACAAGGAGGGATCATACGGGCACAGTTAGGCCAGCTGTATACCGTATGGTTAGCAGATCCAGCGGTTTTAGCCCCGATGGATATTTTTTTTACTTCAAGGAAGTTATACTTGTTTTAAGAAGGATTACACAATTGTTTATCATCAGTAATCCTAAATATTCCTTAAAGATTTCTGAGGCATTAGTATTGATTCACTGAGCCTCTCAACAGAATTGAATTTTATTTTGAAACATTCCAGATTGGTTTTTTCCTAAATTATATATATACTTGCTGGGCGTAAATCGCTCATTCTTGTTGAATTTTAATGCCATGTAGGACAGAATATAAAGGTTGAGCCCTCAGACAAGGGGAAGGCAAAAATGATTGGTTACTGAGGTTGGCTAGCCTTTGTGATGCCAACAAGGAGGGAAGAAAGGAAGATGATCTGAGAAGTGATGTTTTGAATTATAGTATAGAAACAAAATAGCTTCCGCTGACAATGTAATATTTTGGGTTGTAATAACTCTTTAATACTGTTTCTTTCAGTATTTATTATAAGAATGGATGTGTGGTTATCTTTTCCTTCTCTTGACGAAGCCCTGATCCAGTGAGGGATTTTGGGGTCGTCACAACATCGCAGCTGGGAGTTGTTGTGCTCAAATCCTATGGATCAAGAATCAACTCCTAGACTATGGTATGTCATTATCCAAAATTCCTATCTTTTGTGATAATACAAGTGTCATAGCAATAACAGAAAATCCAATGCAACATTCAAGAACAAAACACATAGATATTAGATATCACTTCATAAGAGAACATGTAAGTGAAGGTAATATCGAATTACACTGGGTAACAACTAATAAACAACTTGCAGACATATTCACAAAACCTTTAGATGAATCTACCTTTTCTAGATTAGTTTCTGAATTAGGAATGTTGAATTATGCCTCTAAAAATTGATTAATTTTTTTTTTGAAAACAAGTTGTTTAGTTGTATGCAGCTAGAATTTAATTTCTGGATTGAAGCTGTTTTTAATAAAACAGAATTTTAGAAGCTAGAATTAATTTTCTGGATTGCAGCTGTTTTTAATTAAACAGAATTTGTGAAGCTAGAATTAATTTTCTGGATAGAAGCTGTTTTATTAAAACAGAATTTTAGGAGCTAGAATTTTAATTCTAGAAAAATTTGATGAAATGAATAATCAAATGGTTGATTATTGAATAATATGAGCTAGAGTGAGTAAGAGACTATTTTAGTCCCTGATAGTTGTTTTTAATTAGTCCCCGACTAAATTAAAAAATTGAACTATCGGCGACTAACTAGTCCCCGATAGTTAATACTATCCGAGACTACCTTAGTCCCCGATAGTTAATACTATCAGAGACTAACTAGTCCCCGATAGTTAATACTATCAGAGACTACCTTAGTCCCCGATAGTTAATACTATCAGAGACTACCTTAGTCCCCGATAGTCAACACTATCAGAGACTAATCTTCTTTTAGTCTCTTACAAGTGAACTTATCAGAGATTAGGGCAATCTCCGATCAAGGGTAATATGGTAGTTATCCCTCCCACTATAAAAAATAGTTCACTACCCTTAAGAATTGCAAACGTTTCAAACAATTTGATAACACAAAATTCAAACATCTTTGCAATCACAAACACTCAAGCTCTGAAATTATTTTCTCTCTGCAAATACTCTGCAAATTTAACCCTTTTTCAAGTTTTCTTCAAAAGTTCACAGATCTCTGAAAATGGCCGCTAAAACTGTTATGTTCAAGTTTGGAAACTTTGATATCATCAGGACAAACCATGCAGGGGTGGCTGATAAGCATGTCTTTGAAGCCCAGTACCACCCCTTTGTGGATTTCCTTCAACACTCCAATCTTTCGTATGCCATTTACGAAGCCCCCATCCAAGCCGTTGAGGTTATCACGGTTGTCTGGTCCACTGCTACCATCCAGGGTGAGAAAACTGACTCCCCTGTGGTAAGTTTCAGGTATGCTAATAATGTCTATACCATAGATCATACTGTTGTAAATAATGCTTTACATTTACCTGTTCATGAAAACTATGACTCACTTGCTTCTGATGAAGAAATTCTTTCTATGTTTAAAAATTTGCATTATTCTGTTGAAATTAGTTCTGTTGGGTCAATAACACGACCCCATCTTAGGCAAGAGTGGTCACTATTTTTTGACATAATAACAAAAGCATTTTCTACTAAGTGCAGTGGCTATGATGCTATCACTACACTCACACAACAAATCACTTTTAGTGTGTTGCATGATAGGCATATTAACATTGGGCTTTTAATTCTGCAAAATCTTTTGATAAAACTTAAAACCAGTAAAAATAAAATTTATTATTCTAGGTTTTTGATGATGATTGTTAAATATCTAATTCCTAACCTTGATATTACTGGAATGCAAGTTCTACCAACTGTTTTGCAGAGTAAAAGAATATTTACAGATGTGAAGCATAAATCTGCAAAGGTAATTGTTCCTTTATTTTTCCCTCCTGTCATGAGATCTATTCTCATTGATAGGCTTCCATATCTTTATTCTTTGAAATTTTTTGAGGATATTGAAAGCCAAAACCCCATTAATCCTTCAACCACTTCACATCAACTATCTATAGCCCCCTCCACAGTCTCTCAACAGATTGTGGTTGTAAAACCAAAGACAATCACAAAACTCCCAATTAAAAGAAAAATAATTGAGGGAGCAAGTGAGGATGAGGGAGAACAAGAAGCTGAAGTTCCACTTCAGAGAAAGAAGAGAGTTATAACCAAAAGCCCACAGCAATCCAGTGCTTCTCAAAAAGCATTGGAGGTTATAAGGAAAAACAGTGAACTGTCACCATCCTCCCAAAAGGATGTTGACATTGAAGAAAGTTCCCAACCAGAAACACACTGTACAAAGTCTGCACAACCTCTTGTTCACCAACAAGAGGAAACCCAAAGAGAGAAAATAAAAGAAAAGAGTGACACAAGGAGTGCACACACAGTGTTATCTTTTGATGTTCCTCAATTTTCAATGTCTGAGGAATAGCCACCACTCCAAACTGTACATTCTTCTCCTTTTTCTCCCACTCTTGATTCTTTTGATATACATATGATTGATTCTCTTGATTTTTCCCAAGAGGATCCAATAATCGAGACAAGCTCTCAAACAAATTCCATGGATAGATCCCAAGCCCAAGATAAACAAAGGAAACCCCCTATCCATGTTGTCACAAGCACTTCTCAAACCCCCACTTCTGTAGGACAGAGTGACATCATCCATATGAGTGAGGTTGTGAGAATAATTAGTGAGAGTCAGGCTCCTGACCTGGAAAAAGGAGAGACCATACAAATACAAGAGAGTCAAGCTTTAGATCGTTTGGAAAAAGGAGAGATAGAGAAGCTGGGTGCCCAACCCCAGGCAAAAGGAGAGGGTGTGAGCAAGGATGAGATCCTTGAACAAAAGAAAAGAGAGAAATTTTCAGCAGGTTTATTTCTACAACCTGTTGAAACCAGCTCACAAGAAGCTCCGGTTTCTTCTGCTCCTTCCATCAATATCCAAACAGAAGAATCAGATAAACATACAAGCACAGAGGATGCAGCATTACATATTATCTCTGAGATGTCCAATACAGATTTTGAAACTCTTTATGGTCTACAACAGTCTCAAGATCATATCTCTGCATTAAAGACAAGGCTTGCAGATGAACCTGTGCCTGAAGAAGCTCTAGAGCATAATGTTGATGAATGGCTTGATGCCTCTTATGCCAACACTCTGGAGGATGTAGCCGCCCAATTAAGGCAGGACTATGTGACCAACATAGGGTCAACTACATCTGCACCATCAATTCAAGACATAATGGAAGAAGTAACCAAGGTGGATAAGAAACACACAAAGTTTCACCACTTCTTGGTTACTGGCATCAATGGTGCAGTGAAGAAAATTGAGGAAAGGATGGAGTTGGAGACCGAAAAGATTAGACGGTGCTATGAAGGACACCTGCCAAGGAGGACAATATTTGCCATTGATACACTTATCAAAGACAAGTCCAAGACTGACAGTCGACTTCAAGCCCTTGAAGCAAACATCCAACTCCTGATCCAAAAGCAAGACAGAATGGAGCAGCTACTTATGCAGGCAATTCCAAGTCTGGCCATCCCCTCTAAACCTACAGATGCTGATGTCAAAAAAGGGGAGAGTGGTCCATTCAAATCTGTACCTGTACACAAGACTGGTCCTGTCCTTGATGCTGAATTACAAGCAATGATGGATAGGATCTTAAGGAAACATGCTGATCTTGCAGCAGCTACGACAACAACACAATTTCCAACACCAACAACAACAACAACAGCAAAAACAGCAACAGCAAAAGCAGCAACAAAAGCTTCTCCTTCTTCCTCTGCACAAGCCCCTACATTCAAAGACAAAGGCAAGGGGGTTATGGTTGAAGATTCAAAGCAGAAAAGCACTGTTCAACCAGGACAACCCAAGCTAATGGGGGATGCCATGAAGACAGCTAACTTTCCCACTCTAGTTGAACTGATAGTGGATGGGAAAGTGGAGTTGGTCTATCCTCAAGAGCAAAAATTGATAGAAGCTGATGCTCTATTGGCTCAAAAACTTCAAGAGGAGGAAGACATGGCAGCAAAAAGGGAAGAGGAGGAGGCAAAGAAGAAGAAGATGTTCACAAGGAGATCAAGTGCACAGAAAGCAGCCATAACCAAAAAGAAAAATAAAGAGATGGAAGAGGCTGAAAAGAAATCAAGGAGGAAACCCTTGGTTCAGGAATCTGCAAAGAAACCTGTAACCAGGGCAACTATCAAGAAGCCTACTTCTCAAGAACCTCCAAGGTCAACCGAGACTGCTTTGGTGGCTGTGAGTGGACCAACAAAGCCACAAATAGTTTCATCAAAGAAGTCTTACAAGGTTGAAATGGCAAGTACATAAGAAATCATCAAGGCCCTTAAGAAGTACCACAAAGAAGATAAATCTGGTAAAGGGTACAAATAACAAAGAATTTCTCCATGTTTTCTTGAAAGATGGAGAATCTCTGAAGTTTGAAAAGCCAGCCTTGGAGGGACAAAAGAAAGAAGACCTGGAGTGGTTGCTGACTGTTGTGCTTGAGACTTCTGATCTCAACATGAAACTTCGAAGCTAGATTCAAAAGGTGATGAAGGTGAAGCATAAGGTGTCATGGAGAGAAAGTTTTCATGGAGAGAAAGTTTTCTTTGATTACAACAGAGATATTAATAGTGTCAGTGAGCGACATATTGAAGGATTTATCAGTTTGCTCAAGGATGCTACAGAAGAAATTGAGTTGGTGCTGAAAAAGCTGTTGATAGACAGACTGGAGTTGCTGAGGAAAAACAGAAAAGAAAGGCTGGAGTTGTTAAAGAAAAAATGAGGTAAACTTGTTGTGTTGGAGCTGTTTGTTAAAAATAAGCTGTAATTTTTTTTTAAGCCAGACTTATAGGATTTAAACCTGAGTCTTGGTGGAAGCTGAACAACAGATCAAAGATCTTAGTTCAGAATACATTTGTAGTTAGCAATTCTTTATTCTTTTTCTAAGTAATTGTAATGTTGAGTTTTGACATCATCATCAACCTTGAAATTATGCTTATCATTCTGATATTCATAATTAGGGGGAGATTATTAGGTTTTAGAACATTTGATGATGATTGTCTTTAGATTACTTAGAGTACAAATGTATAGAAAGTGTTAATTAGTAACACTGACGTTTTGTAGCCAGTAGTTATCTCTTTGATTGTAATTTATTCATTATTTGTAAAGAGATAAAATTATTTCATATTTGTAAGTAACTGCTAGAATGGAGGATCGAAGCTTCAGAAAGTCAAGATGTGTATTTGATCCGTTAGAGTTTACAAAAAGGCTTATCGGAGACTAGGAGAACTGGTCAAAGACTAAAAAGATTTTATTTGTCGGAGACTAGTTTTGCCTATCGGAGACTAAGACTTAAGTCATCAGAGATTAAGTCTAAAGGAGTCGGAGACTAAAGTTTATGTCATCGGAGATTAAAGATAAAACTATCAGAGACTAAGCTGACGTCATCAGAGACTAAGCCTTAACACGTCAGAGACTAAATAATTCTATCGGAGACTACACAAGCTGATGTCATCAGGGACTAAATGCACCAGAGACTAATAATGACGTTATCAAAGACTAGAGTTGAAGCATCAGGGACTAATCGAGATTTAATTCCTGAGAAATACGAAGTTCGAATTGTAAAGGAATGTCTTCCACGAAGTTCAAGATATTATTGAAGACGTAGCTGGTAAGGAAACTCACCAAATATCTTTTCCTAAACAAAAAGGAAATATTATATTTGATTCGAATAAGGAAGCTGAATTTTATTCAGAATAGGAACTGAGTTAATGAAAATTCAGTTGTGAGATAAGCTGTAATTAGGTTTACAGAGAATTGTAATTTTGAAGCTGTATAGGTTTTTCATAGTTTGTATCTTTTCCTATACAGAATAGAAAAGAAGCTGATGATCATATTTATTATGATTGTTAGAATTTTTAACCAGTTGTGAAATCAATATAGCAATTGTTTATAAATTGATTTGAGTTTTTGTTCTTTATATTCCGCAAGAAAGTTTAATTTCTTAAAGAACAAGAAATTCGAAAAGTATTAAAAGAAACTTGTACTCAACCCCCCTTCTACAAGTTCTCGGCATCTCACTGGAAAAACACAAAGAGATGCGCTCTATCACGCAGTTCACACCTAGGAGAGATCCATTTGGATCCCAATGTACCCTCACCTTGAAGTCTTCCCTCGTGACGAGATTTGGGAATTCCAATAGGATTGACAGCTGCTAAATACTCTGTGCAAAATTCAATAGCCTCCTCAACTGAATATCCTTCAACTATACTAGCTTCCAGACGATATCGGTTCCTCACATATCCTTTCAAGATGCCCATGAATCCCTTAAAAGGATACATATACCGCAAATATACCAGGCCACATAACTTAATCTCTCTAATATAATGTCAAAAAATGAAGGTAGAAAATACATTTCAAACTGACATAGTGTGACAAAAATATCAGCTTGTAATTTATCCAATGTGATAGGTTCAATCACCTTGCTGCAGATGACATTGAAGAAAAAACAAAGTTTCATAACAACAAGTCTCACGTGATTCAAAAATATCCCTCGAATTGCAATTGGTAATAGTTGTTGCATTAACACATGACAATCATATGACTTCATACCCGCGAGTTTCAAATCCTTTATCGACACAAACCTTTTGATGTTTGAAGAATATCCATATGGAACCTTCACACCAAACAAACACTTACAAAAACCAATTTTCTCTTTTTTACACAAAGTATAACAAGCTGGAGTTAGATATGTACGTTTCTCCGATTCTTGAAGTGCTAACTCTAGTCGAATACCCATTTCTTTCATATCTTTTCATACTTTGATCCCATCCTTTGTCTTTCCCGATATATTCAACAATGTCCCAACAATACTATCACAAACATTTTTCTCAATATGCATAAAATCAAGACAATGTCTAACTTGTATGTGTTCCCAATACGAGAGATCCCAAAATATGGATCTCTTCTTCCAAAGATTCTTCTTCTTAGGAGTTTGATACAACTTTCCAAATACAACATCAATATCCTTAACTCGGTCAAAGACTTCTTTACCAGTTAAAGGCAAACGGGCTTCTCGAGTCTTGATATACCCATCAAAAGCCTTTTTCATCTTATGATAAGGGTGATCACAAGGAAGAAATGTTCGGTGACTCATAAACACATTTTTCTTGCAATTATTTAGACGATGGTCAATAGTAGCATTTTCACAAATTGGACATGCTTTAGCTCCTTTGACAGTGTACCCTGACAAGTTTCCATAAGCAGGAAAATCATTTATGGTGCAAAATAACATCGTACGTAATGTGAAATCCATTTGAGTATTTGCATCAAAGACCGTCACACCTTCATCCCATAAAAGTTTTAAATCTTCAATAAGCGGCTAAAAATAAACATCTATGTTATTCCCAGGTTGTTTAGGCCCTGAGATTAACAAGGACAACATAATATACTTGCGTTTCATACACAACCAAGGAGGCAAATTATAAATCACTAAAAGAACTGGCCAAGTGTTATGTTGACAGCTTAGAGTGCCATAACGATTCATCCCATCTGTACAAAGTCCAAGTCGTAGATTCCTAACTTCTCCACCAAATTCAGGAAACTTTCTGTCAATGATTCTCCATTGTGGAGAGTCACTCGGGTGTCTAAGCATCCCATCTGATTTCCTCTGTTCTGCATGCGACCTTAAATGTTTTGCATCTTTTGTATTTGCAAATAGGCGTTTGAATCGTTGATCTATGGGTAAACACCAAACCGCCTTAGTAGGAGCCCTTTTTTTATCATCCTTAGAAGAATCATTATCCTCCCAATTGTACCGAGATGCTCCACACTTAGGACATGTGTGTAAATGTTCATTCTCATTTTGAAACAACACACAGTCATTTGGACATGCATGTATCTTCTTTACGTCCATACCTATAGGACATAACATTTTCTTTGCCTCATACGTGGAAGTGGGAAGCTCGTTATTCATCGGAAGTATTTCTCGTAAAAGTTTTAACAATTCTGTAAAACTCTTGTCACTCCATCCATTCTTTACTTTCAACTTGCACAACTTCAAAGTTGTTGACAACCTTGTCAACTCGTCACTGCACCTGGGATACAAAAGTTTCTTAGAATCACGGACCAAGCTCTCAGATATATCCGGTTGTGTCATCATATGGTCTTGCAGATCTTGTATTATATCTTCCACCCTATCAATGTCCACATCATTTTCGTCATTATCGATCGAATTATCGCACTCGGTTGCATAATTCCACCTAGAGCTACCAGTCATATCAGAGTCTATTCCCTCACCATGCCAAATCCACTTCGTATAACTCTTCTTAAAACCTCGATGAAATAAATGTTCACCCACTGTCTCCGCGCTAGAATATTTTTTTAAATTACCATAAAGGCGGCACGGGCACACAATCATGTCTTCTTTTCCCTGTTCCTTTCTATTTTTTTGGTATTCAACCTCACATGTAATAAACTCGTTAACCCCTCTCACATATGCGTCATTGGCATGCAATATATTGTACATCCATGTTTGACGATCCATGTATAACTAAGTAAGCACAACGATTGTTCAGATATAATAAATCACATGTGGACAAATAATAGTTCAAGCATACGTACTGATATTTTAAATAAAACTTGTAATGAATGTATTATTTTAATTAACAATGACTTACACTACAAAGCTGCCTGCCGGAAAAAGCTGCCCGCCGGAGACACGGAAGAAAGAAACCTACAAAACTCAGCCAAGCAGCCCACCGAAGATAAACTAGCTCTCTCTCCTTTCTTACGAACCCACCGTAGCAAAAGTTTTAATTTATTTACTTTTTACTAATATTATAGAATATGCGTCAGACGATGAAGACAACTGACGCAAATACCATACACATTTGCGGTGGTTATTTAAAATAAGCGACGCAAATTCGTTATTAATTTATTTTTTAATTATTTTACAGATTTTGCATCGGTCCTTTAAAAGAACCGACGCAAATACTCCAAAATATTTGCGTCGGTTCTTTAAACTAAGCGACGCAAATGTGTTATTAATTTATTTTTTAATTATTTTTATAGTTTTTTCATCGGTCTGTTAAAAGAACCGATGCAAATACTTTTTGTTTTATTTACCATAATGTCACCGCTCTACTATATGCAACAGTTTTATTAAAGAACCGACGCAAAAAAGGCGACGCATAAGGCAGTTTTTGTACTAGTGAAATTTTACTTAATCTGAAAATTTAAGTTATGAATTAGTATTTAAAATTCAATGAATCAAATGGGAGTTGATAATGTCTTCCCATTCTTCTCTTGAGTAATCCAATAGGGACAACATGTTGGATAAACTACCAATATATCTTAAAACAAATTGTACTAAATCTGAAAATTCAAGTTATGTATCAGTTTTTTAAAATTCAATTAATCAAATGAGAGTTTTAAGGTCTTCACAATCTTCTCATTAGTAATCCAATAGGGACAATATGTTGGATAAACTACTAATATATCCTAAAAGAAATTTTAGTTAATCTGAAAATTCAAGTTATGAATCAATTTTTAAAATTCAATTAATCAAATGGGAGGTTTAAGGTTTTCATATTCTTCCCGTGAGTAATCCACTAGAGACAATATATTGGATAAACTATTAAAATATCCTAAATGAAATTTTAGTTAATTTGAAAATTCGAGGTATGAATCACTTTTAAAAATTCAATTAATAAAATGAGAGTTGCTAAGATCTTCACATTATTCTCCTGAGTAATCCAATAGAGACAACATGTTGGATAAACTGACAATATATCATAAAATAAATTTTACATAATCTAAAAATTCAAGTTATAAATCAATTTTTAAAATTCTATTAATCAAATGGGAGTCCTTACCATCTTTACATTCTTCTAGTTAGTAATTCAATAGGGACATGTTGGATAAACTACCAATATATTATAAAATAAATTTTACGTAATCAGAAAATTCAAGTTATGAATAAGTTTTTAAAATTCAATTAATCAAATGAGAGTTGCTAAGATCTTCACATTCTTCTCGTGAGAAATCCGATAGAGACAACTTGTTGGATAAACTGCCAATATATCTTAAAACAAATTATACTTAACATAAAAATTCAAGTTATGCATTAGTTGTCGCGCTTGGGAATTTTGGAAGATATGGGGGTTAAGTTGTGAGATTGCTTAAAAAACCCTTTTCCAAATGTCTGAGACAGTGTGTTAGGACACTTTTCCATTTTTATCCTTTTGAAAATTAATTTCAAGATGACTCTTAAATTATGGTCTAGGCGAAACCAAAAAAAATAAACCGAGTTCGTTACTAGGTTGAACAGGGGGAATGTGTTAGGCACCCCCTATCCTCACTATAACTAGTTACTGATTTTTAGATTTTGTTTTTATGAAATCATCCCTTAAAACCTAAAGTTTCTTTTTGGAAGAAACAGTAAAGTGCACGTGTGTGTATGTGCTTAGTGCATTTCCATTATTAGCATTGGGTTACATATTACAATAAATAAACTGGAGGCGAAGGACCAGTCCTCAACAAATATCGAACGTCTTTTACCTAAGACAAGCTTACAACATTCTTTAGAAGTAAACTAACCAACTTAAGACTAAACAAATGAACTTTAACAAATGTTGGCCCCCATACTGGAGATTCTTAGCTGGATGCCCCAAGGAGGGTTTAAATGTTGGGTTTCGACAAATAAAATGCAGCGAAATAATAAAAAAAATGATTTAAAATAAAACAAAACCCTAACCCGAGGATCCATGTGAAACAATTTAATACAGACGGTTTAAGATTTTACCGATTAAACTTGTTGGATCCAAAGCTTTGATGAGGGTGTTGAACGTCTCCGAATCATTAACGCAATCCAACTGGACGGCGCCTCTTCGGTATCCACACGAACACCCCACGAATCGTCTCACGATCCAAAGTAAGGAGAATTGCAGTACTAGTTGCTGAATCTATTTCTCTCTCTCTCTCTCTCTTAACTCTAGTCTCTCTCTGATGAGCGGCTAGGGTTTTAGAAAACGTATATATTTTTAGAGACCAACTGATATATCCTATATATAGCTATGTATAGAGTAATTCCAAAGCCTAATCTGATTAGGAGAATAAAATCCGAATTTTATATTTATTATTTATTTTAATCAAGTCTTACTCAATTAATATATATGTTAATAAATATATATTCTTATTTTTTTCCAAGGGACTCTAATATATTTATACAGATTACATACATATAATTTAAAGTCATGATTTAAATAAAATCAATGTTATTAATATATTAAAATCATTGACATTTAAATTATATCTCCTTAATGAATGTTCTTAGTGTGCGACCCTGTAGGTTATTATTACGTTGACAATAATTTTAAATCATATTATAAAATTATAAACAGTGAGTGGCATCTAGTAATACATCATTGTTACCTGAGTAATAATAAAGTCGTTGATTCGACGCAACCTTTTCGTGACCAATGTTTCAATGTAATTTAATCCTTTTAACCTTGATATCTATGATTAAATTCAAGGCATGGATGTGTCATCCTCTTCACAATTTAGTCTCAGTTTTCTTGATCAATGAGTAGACTATATGAAACAAATCTCTATTTGAGCATGGCAATGCATTTCATAATCTCACTCAATCAAGAGTGACAGTGTGCAATTTGTGTATAGATTTGCATTACATTTGCATTCATTTTGTGTGTGTGTGTTTTATTTATTGACAAGGTGTTTTTAAGATACTTTTGTGAGAATAGGTGATACAGGTGGAAATGATGAAAACAAGGAAAAATGGACTGAAAAGAGCAGGAAGAAAAAAAGAAGGAAATTAACAGAAAATGGAAATAACAATACGACATGGGCATGTCGTATCCTGGACGGGACCTGCAAAAACTAAAGCAACAGTTTATTCAAAATAGATGGGCTGGACCCACACTGCAGAGTCAAAAACACGTGGACAAGAAAAGATAAGCATGGAGATAGAGATTAAAGCAGTTACCATATTGGAAAAGGACTTTATGGAAACCAATTAGAATTAGAATTCTTTGTAGGGCAACAAATATTGTTTACATAAATAGATTAGGGCTGCAGTAGTTTTGATCATCTCTCTTTTTACACATAGCAACAGCCGCTCTTCTCTCTTCTTTCTACAGATTTTTATATTCAGATATTATTATTATTCTAGCATGATGTCTTCAACTATGATGAACAACTAAATCCTTCTAGTCGAGGTATTTTGATTTCTAGCCAAGAATACATCATGAGACTTTTGTTTTAAATAGTTTTATTCAAGTTCAAGTATTTATTTGATTTCTGCGCTATAAACCATTTATGTTATTATTTAATTTATTATGCAATGTGGCCAGTTGTGTGATTTATTGAATGATACCCTGCTAATTAAAATAAGAAGACCATTTGGCACTATTTTAACAAAGTAGCAAATTGATCTTAATTGATAAAGGCTTCGGGTAAGATTGGTGGAATCAAATAATCTAGTTTAAATAATCTACGGGTGTTCGATTTTATTAACTAGGATAGGGGTCTTTTTCATTCATAAAGTTGCCTTAGATTAAATCCTATCAGGGTGTCCAGGGGTTACCGATAAAATAAGAAAAGATTGGTTAAGTAGAGCTTTTGCCCTTAGCTATAACTCTATCTATTTGAATGAATAAAATTTATCTTTCGTGTCGATGATCGAAATATTTGGCTAGATTGAAAAGTACCTTGGCTAGACTTGTCTCCATTAGATTTCTCATATTTTATTATTCTGCAATCTTTATTATTTATAAATTACGTTTTGATTGTTATTTTTAATATCTTTCACAATTAATTTCAAAACCCTCTTTTCTGAGCAAATAATTAACCGCATTAATCCCTGTGGAATCGACTGTTGGGTTTCATTGGGTCTAAAACGCAGCGGAAAAATACGATTTAAAATAAAACAAAAACAAAACCCAAACCCGAGGATCTATGCGAAACTATTTAATACAGATAGTTTAAGATTTTACCGATTAATTGTGCGAATCTGAAGCTTTGGTGAAGATGTTGATCGTCTCCAAATCTTTAACGCAATCCAACAGGACAGCGTCTCTACGGTATCCACACGAACACCCGCGAATCGTCTTACAATTCGAACAAGAAAAGTTACAGTACTAGCTGTATGATCTGTATCTCTCTTTTCTCTCTATATCTCTGAACTCTAGTCTTTCTTTTGTGAGCAACTAGGATTCTTAGAATACGTAAAAACGTTGGATCATTAGAGAATAGCTGATATATTATATATATAGCCTTTCATAGAGTAATTCCAAAACCTAATCTAATTAGGAGACTTAAAATCCGAATTTTTATATTTATTAGATATATATATATATATATTTAATCAAGTCTCACTTAATTAATATATATATATGTACAAATAAATATATATATATTCGTATTTCTTTCCAAAGGACTCTATTTTATACAGATTACATATATTAATATATATGTATATAATTTAAAGCCATG
>CM025782.1:10197626-10216260 GCA_014636745.2 Centella asiatica
ATATATATATATATATATATATATATATATATATATATATATATATACATACATATATAAATCCTAATTAACTATATATGCATGTTGGATAAACTACCAATATATTTTAAAACAAATTTTACTTAATTTGAAAATTCAAGTTATGAATCAGTTTTTAAAATTCAATTAATCAAATAGGAGTTGTTAAGGTCTACACATTCTTCTCGTGAGCAATCCAATAGGGACAACATGTTGGATAAACTATCAATATATCTTAAAACAAAGTTTACTTAATCTAAAAATTCAAGTTATGGATCAGTTTTTAAAATTGAATTAATCAAATGGGAGTTGTTAAGGTCTTTTTTTAAAAAATTTGAATAATGCGTATTTTATCACTTAGGTTCACTACAAAAAAAATGGCCTTCACTGATGAACGAATTTTGGTCACTAAAAGGACTTTTCGTGAAGCATCTGGTCACTAAAGACATTTAGTGACCAGATAATGGCTCATCACCTGCTCGTCATTAAAGTTCAGTCACTAAAGGTTTTGCTGACCACAATTTTGAAAGTGGTCACTAAGTTGAGCTCCAAGGAAAGTTGGTCACTAAAACGTAACGTTTATTGACCAAGGCGGTGGTCACAAATTCGGTCACCAAACACTAACAACGGGTCACTAAATTTCTTTCGGGCAGGCCGGGCAATTGAATTGGTGACCAACATGGTGACGAAAACTTTGGTCAATGATTTAACAGATTTGTGACCAATAATTAGTCACCACTTATGTCGTTAGTAAACCATTCAAGTAAGACTTCATTGGTGACCAGAGTTGTCGTCACAAAATTATTTATTGTGACAAAAAAAATTGGTCACAAATGTTGATGATGATGACCACATTCTTTGTCATCATTTTACATTTAATAAGATAGGTCAATAAATTTTTTGATAGTGACCAACAAGTGGTCACCAAAGCTTTTGGTCTTTAATCCTTGAATGTTCACCTTACAAATCTAATAATAAACTTCCAATGCAATTTACTAAACAAAATATATTCCTTTCAATAATAAAGTAAAAATCTTAAAATCCACAATACTCCAATCCACAAGTACTATGTATCGATTACAAACACTATCCAAGTCTAAACACCTTATCAAAACTCAATTGAATTCATGTAATAAAATATCCACCAATACTATAAACGAGAACAGTACTATCCACCAACATGTCTGCTCTTCATCTTTAGAATCACCTATAACGAGAACAGTCATCTTGGGTTCAGCTCGCATTGATGGTTACAAATTCAGCTGCATAACCAAGAAAAAAAGGTAATTGAATCACAGTTAATGCGGAATTAGTCCTGGTACAAAAATGATGAACACAAACAGTTGAGAAGTGAAAGCTTACTAACTGTCACATGACTAGAAAAATGATGCTTGACTATTACATCCAACATGATTACTGGTCCAATGATGAAGCAAATTGCAGACAACATTCGCGCCAAAAGAACGTATTAAGAAAAAAGTACACTTCACTTGCCACAAATGCAAAACATAAGATAGTATCTCAGGAGCTGTTGTTTTTTATAACATTGGGTGATAGTTAGTGAACTGAATTCACTTACCACACGCTGTTGAGGTGTTGTCCCACGCTCAACTGCAGCAGCTGGTGTATCTGGTGGCAGACCATTATGCATCAACTTCAAGACGAGAGAGGGGAGAGTAGATAAACCCATATAAACAACCAAGGTTGAATCTGGATCAGCTGCATTCTCTACCACAAATAAAGGATCAGTTCCTCCTTTCTATGAGTGGCCTGTTAGAAATCTGACACTATTTGCGACACCCCGATGAGTCAGTGGAATGCCCAGCTCTGCTGCAATTCCCGAGGCGGTAGTTATTCCTGCGAAACAAGTTCTATAGTTAGCATCCCACTTTCCACCTCTAAGTGTCTCTCAAACATATAGAACATTGCTAAGTGTTGCGAGTAAAGTTGAAAATGGTATCTTCCTCCACTTACTCTTTCTGTCTTTAAACCTTTTGAGATCTATGTTACATAAATGAACTATCAATATGGGGAAGTGCCAGAGTTGGACACATGAATTAAGCAAAATCTCTTCCTGCAAAATTTACATCGAATTAAGCAAAATATGAATCTTTAGCAAATAACATAATCAATACAACATAGAGAAATCATAAATATGAAAGTAACATCGAATTTCCCAATCATTCCTAAAATTCAATTCAATCAAGCGAATTCTAAAACCCCAATACCGAAAAAGAAGAAACAATGAATAAACTAACCTGAGTCCTGTTGTGGTACCCAACAGTCTTCCCAACATAGAGAAGTCTAGCATCTGAACCCACCAAATCCAACATATCATTTGACACCAATCAGAATTTTACACCAAGTCCTGTTGTGAGTGCTTCCTTAATTTTAAAATCAGAGTTTAGCTTCTGATCTAAGAATACAAATTATACAAACACGAAGTTCCTTAATTCACCATCACTCATATTCCACTAATATACGTTAGTTAAGCACCACCAAGTCACACTATTGCATCTTTATCTAGGTTAAGAATATTTTTTGCAAAACACAAGTATCTAGATGTCGCCATTTTAGGACATCTCTAATTTAGAGAAGAAAGGGCAATAAAGCAATTGATATTGAATGACTGGACTCAAAATCCCATTAGACTCGTGGCTATAAATTTTAATAGGTGACTGTCATCAGTGTGATCTGTCAAAGCAATCCTCATTCTCCATATAAGTTTCCACAAGAAATATAGAAATAGTGGTGGAACCAATGTGCAGCCAGAAAAAACTTACCAAGATGATTTGTGGGTTCATCAAGTAACAAAATTGTTGGGTTCATAAACAGAGCACGTGCCAAAGTAATCCTTATTCTCCATCCACCGGAGAAGTCTCGGGTCTTCTTCTCTTGCATCTTTTTGCTAAAACCAAGACCATATAATATCTCTGCAGCACGCTTCTCTGCAGTTGATGTATCCATCGCGTCCAAACGCTCATAAAGACGCTCAAAAGGAAAAAAGAAAAACGAGAAAAAAAACAAGATAAGGAAAGCACGTATTAAAAAGTATAATATTTTCTTGTACAATGACTATGCGTACCTTTCTATTTCCATTTCTAGTTTCCTCAACCCACTCAATGACCTTGGAAGCAGCTTCTTTGCTAGGCAAGCCATTTATGTCCAGCCATGAAATTGAGCTTGAAGAATTAATACTTGTACCTTCACCCACAAATGGTTTTCCAAAATCACTGCAACTTCTTTCATTTGACTTTACTACCCCACATACTGGAATGCAGTACTTCAAAGCAAACTCACGATCACGTGTATCATGTGCAGGAACTGCCATAATTGCTCCTGTACCATAGCTGTGTAACACATTTCTTTACAGATTATTATCAGATTCAATAGTTGATTAATCCTCCTAAAGATCATATGCAGATTTGAAAAGAAAGGGTATTTGATGGTTACCCTCTTATTAAATATATATGGTATGTAACAAAGCTGACAATCACGAAACATCAAGAAAGAATAACAGAGTGAGATAGATACAAAAACACCTGCCCAGAACGTAATTGATAGTTTTAAATTTGTGTATAGATTTGCATGACATTTGCATCCATTTTGTGTGTGTTTTATGTGTTGTTATGGTGTTTTCGAGTTACTTTTGTATGAATGTGTGATTCAGGTGGAGATGGTGAAGACAAGGCGAAATGGACCAAAAAGAGCAAGGAAAATCGAAGGAGGAAATTATAGAGCGACTGATGTGCCATACGACATGCCCATGTCGTATCCGGGATAAGACTGGCAGTAGCGAACCAACAGATTATTTAGAATGAATGGGCTGGGTCTTTACGTCAAAGAAAGAAACGCACAACAAAAGGAAAGATCTGGAACACGAGACAAAAGAAGAAACCAAATTGGAGAAAGATTTTGAAAGCCAATTAGGATTAGGATTCGTTTGTAGGGCAAACATAGAGATCCTATAAATACACTTGTTAAACTTAATGATCTAAGATACTGCTCCGCCCCTCTTTTAGTTTTCTGCAGAAAAGAGCAGTTTTTATATTTTACAACATTATGTTTTCAAGTATTATGAACAACTAAATCTCTCTAGTTAAGGTACTTTGATTTCTAGTCAAGGATAATATCGTGTGTGACGACCCCAAAATCCCTCACTGGATCTGGACATCGTCAAGAGAAGGAAAAGATAACCACACATCCATTCTTATAACAAATACTGAAAGAAACAGTATTAAAGAGTTATTACAACCCAAAATATTACATTGTCAGCGGAAGCTATTCTGTTTCTATACTATAATTCAAAACATCACTTCTCAGATCATCTTCCTTTCTTCTCTCCTTATTGGCATTACATAGGCTAGCCAACCTCAGTAACCGATCATTTTTGCCTTTCCCTTGTCCGAGGGCTCAACCTTTATATTCTGTCCTGCATGGCATTAAAATTCAATAAGAATGAGCGATTTACGCCCAGCAAGTATATATATAATTTGGGAAAAACCAATCTGGAATGTTTCAAAAAAATTCAATTCTGTTGAGAGGCTTGGTAAATCAATACTAATGCCTCAGAAATCTTTAAGGAATCTTTAGGATTACTGATGATAAACAATTGTGTAATCCTTCTTAAAACAAGTATAACTTCCTTGAAGTAAAAAAATATCCATCGGGGGCTAAAACCGCTGGATTTGCCAACCATACGGTATACAGCTGGCCTAACTGTGCCCGTATGATCCCTCCTTGTGTGAACATACGTAGTCACATAAAATTCCTCTAGGTCAGGTGAAGAACAAATCAGCACCTTTCCTTTCCTCTAGCCATTCATGTGGCATAATCATTTAAGGAACATAACATTCTCATTTATTGCACAGATATAACATTGAAAAATAGCTGATAGAGCAAAGCTTCTTTATATCCATGCACTTTCAATCATATCATACCAGCAGAAATTAAAGCATAGCATGCTCATTCTTAAAAACAATTGAAACATATAATCAAGTCTTGCACGCATATCGAATCAAATGATACTGCGTTAAATTGAAATAAGCATCAGATTAAATGTATATACTTGCATCAACTTGCAATAAACATAAGATTATGAATATACTTGCCTCGGTCCTTTGCAACAAAGATTCAAATTCAACTTATGGGTGAGTGAAAGATTCTGTACATTATACAAGTAATATTTTATTACCTCAATAAGAATTTATGAAAGAAAATATGTATGTGATGTCCTTAGAATGTCCTAAATCTGACAAAACATTATGAAATCATTTTAAGAAAATAATGTTTTTTTTAGACTTGATGACAGACTATGCATCGGGGAATAATTTTCTCATTATTAAACTCGTCAGGGACTGATATCCTTAGCCATCAGAGACTAATATATTTTTCCCATCGGAGACTAGGAAATTCCTTCATCGGAGACTAAGAATTCCTTCATTAGGGACTACGGGATTTCCTTCTTCAGAGACTATGAAATTTCCTTCATCAGAGACTATGGATGACGTCATCAAGGACTGAACTTAGCCCATCGGAGACTAAGGAATGATGTCATCAGGGACTAATAACTCATTAGAGACTGATGACGTCATCTTAATTCTATCGGAGACTAAGAGTGACATCATCGGAGACTAACTTCTCATCAGAGACTGATGACGTCATCTTAATTCTATCGGAGAGTAAGGGTGACGTCATCGGAGACTAGCTTCTCATCAGAGACTAATGACGTTATCAGGTACTAAACTTTAGCCTGTCGGAGACTAAAGCTGACGTCATCCGAGAGTAAATAACCCGTCAGAGACTAATGACGTCATCGGGGACTAAATTTTAGCCTGTCGGAGACTAAAGCTGACGTCATCATCAGTGATTAATAGAATATCTCATTGGAGACTAAGAATATCTCGTCAGAGACTAACAATATTTCGTCAGAGACTAGGAATATCTCGTCAGAGACTAACAACATCTCATTAGAGATTAACAACATCTCATTAGAAATTAACATTAGAGCTTGCTTATGCTACGATGGAAGACCTATCATGCTCAAACTCAGCTTATGGTGTCTTATGAAGATGCAAAAGAATAAGAACTTAGCATAAATCTTTGATGCTATGCACAAAAGAAACTAAAAAGGGTTCCAGATTCTTACCTCTTTGTTCTTAAGGGTGAAATCAAAGTTGTTCTGAAAATAATTTCCGAAAGAAGAACTTGGAAATTTATGGAGACGATAAGTTTAAACGAAACTCTGAAAAGAGAAATTTTGGTAAAAGAGTTAAAATTTCATCTCAAATGAGGTATTTATAGAGTTCAAGAGCAGTAAACTAAGGTTACGCATTGGAATAAAACGATTGGTTAATTTGGACGGTAAAACGGCTGTTCATCATGACTTCTTGACAGCAAACAGCTGTTGTCCTACATGCATGAAAACTTAGCCACCTAAACAGTTTCTAATCAAACACGTAATCACCAATGTTACGTAACCCTCTCCTCTTCCTCCATGCTGTTCAATATAATCTTATATGGGATTTGCTAATCCCCTTTTATACCTTTTCAAGGAACTTAACCTCATCATCATGGATATCACATCATCATAAAAATTTTCATTGTAGATATGAATTTATCATTCATACTTAAAAAGCAATCTTTCATGAAAAAAAAATATAATAATGCAAAATAAAATTATTTCTTATCATAAAATACATTTAAAATTTTCGGGTTCTCACATCGTGAGACTTTTGTTTTCATTAGTTTTATTCAATTTCAAGTATTTATCTGATTTCTGCACTATAAATTGTCTTTGTTATCATTTAATTTATTATGCAATGTGGCCAGTTGTATGGTTTGTTGAATGATATCTTGCTAATTAGAATAGGAAGACCGTTTGACACTGTTCTAACAAAGTAGCAAATTGATCTTACACTAATAAAGGCTTCGAGTAAAATTGGTGAAATTAAATAATCTAGTTTAAATAATTTACGGGTGTCCGATTTTATTGGCTAGGATAGGGATCTTTTCGTTCATAAAGCTGCCTTAGAATAAATCCTATCAGGGTGTCCGGGGGTTGTCTATTTGGTCCAAAGAAGTAATCTATCAGGGTGTCCGTGATTACCGACAAAATAAGAAAAGATTGGTTAAGTAGAGCATTTGCCCTTAGTATAACCCTATCTATTTGAATGAATAAAATTTATCTTTCGTGTTGATGATCGAAGTACTAGGCTAGATTGAAAAGTACCTTGGTTAGGTTTGTCTCTATTGAATTTCTCATATTTAATTTTTCTGCAAGCTTTATTATTTTCAGTTCCCATTTTTATTGTTATTTTTAAAATCCTCCATATTAATTTCAAAAACTTGTTTTTCTAAGCAAATAATTAACTGCACTAGTCCCTGTGGATTCGACCCTGTTCGCCATTATACTACGTAAGTGTAGGTGGATAGGTATTATTATTTTTGGTGGGTTGACACCCTATCAAATTTTGGCGCCATTGCCGGGGACTTAGTGTATAAGGTTTATTATTTGCGATCTAACCGTTTCTTTAGTGTTTGTATGTTGCGGCGATCTTCTTCTGCAGGTGAACTTTTGTTTGACTCTGAAGTTGAGAGAATAGCAAGGCGAAACATTAAGGCAACGAGACTGTGCAAACAACAAGAGGAAGCTTCTGCCTAGAAATTGACCAAAAAATTTGAGAGATTGTCCATTTCCGAATCATGTTCAGACAAAGAAGAAGAGGAAATTTTTGAGATGGGTGATACAAATCCTGAAACTTTGCGGGACATGCTTGCACCTCTAGTGAATCAGCAGCCATTGTGTATTCAGTACCAAAATGTTGAAGAAGGTTTCGAACTGAAACCCGACTTGATTCAACTTTTGCCGAAATTCCATGGGATGCAAAGTGAAGACCCAAATCGGCATTTGAAGGAATTTCATGTGGCTTGTTCTGGCTTTCAACTACGCGGAGTATCTGAAGAGCAAACCAAACTGCACGCCTTTCCTTTCTCACTGGAGTCCAATGCCAAAGAATGGCTACCTTCCTTCTGGTTCAATCAATACTTGACCTGAAATGGCAAGACTGTTTTTGGAGCGATTCTTCCCTACATCTTGAGCTGCCAATCTGCGCCGGGAAATCTGTAGCATCCGACAAAAAGATGCAGAATCACTCTATGAGTATTGGGAGAGGTTCAAGAAACTTTGTGCTAGCTGCCCACAACATGGCATTACCGATCAGTTGTTGATCCAATATTTTTACGAGGGGTTGCTACCACTTAAAGGAAGAGTAATTGATGCTGCTAGCAGTGGTGCTTTGGTTAGTAAAACACCTCAAGCAGCAAGAGATCTTATTTCTGCCATGGCTGCCAATTCTCAACAGTTTAGTGGCCGATCCGATACGCCAACAAGAGGCATACATGAGGTGAAATCATCCAATCTTGAATCTAAACTTGATAGAATTGCCGAACTATTGGAGAAAAATATTATTGGAAATGCAAGTGTTGTTAATCGGGTTCAACAAGTCCCAGTTTGTGGTATTTGTTGTTTTCAAGGACACCAAACTGATGCATGCCCGACTTTACAAGATGATTCCAGCAATGAAGTTGTACATGCAATGGGTAATTACAATGCCCAACCTCAAAGGAAGTATGATCCCTTTTCAAATTCATATAATCCAGGCTGGAGGGATCACCCAAATCTACATTATGGCAACAACTAGCAACCACCACAGCAGCCCCCAAGAATGAATTATGGGGAGGAAATCACCAACTTGAAAGAGATGATGGCCAAGTTCATGGCAAGCCAAGAAAAACGTGATGAGCAGTTTGGGGAATTAAAGAATCAGTTTAGTCAAATGGTGACAACATTGAACAAAGTGGAGAATCGTGGAAAAGAATCAGTTAGTGCCATTACATTGCAAAGTGGCAAAGAATTTGAAGCTCCAGCACCTAAAGAACCAGTACGACATAGGGATGTCGTATCTAAGGAAGCAGAAAAATCAGTCCCAAGTGACGAAATTATACAAGCCAATCCTGAGAAACCGCCATTCCCACATAGATTGGCGAGGAAAAAGAAGGCCACCGATGACACTGAAATTTTTGAAACCCTCAAAAAGGTGAAAATCAATATCCCACTTCTCACTACCATCAAACACATTCCAAGGTATTGCAAATTCTTGAAGGAACTTTGTACTGGCATGAATAAGATGCGTGTCAATGAGAGGGTTCACATAGGAGAAAACGTATCAGCTATTTTGAGAGGAAAGCTGCCCACAAAAGAAAGGGATCCAGGTATGTTTACTATCCCATGCAAAATAGGTAATGTAGGCATAGAGCAAGCGATGTATGATTTAGGAGCATCAATTAATTTAATGCCTTTATCTATTTATTCTGCTTTGAATGTGGATCCTTTGAAACAAAATGGGGTAGTTTTAACTTTGGCTGATAGGTCTAGTGTTTTTCCCGAGGGAGTATTGGAAGATGTTTTAGTTCAAGTAAATGATTTGGTATTCCCAGCTGATTTTTATGTTTTGAATATGGAAAATGGAACATCAACCAATGGTGAGATTATATTATTAGGACGCCCCTTCTTGAAAACAGCACGAGCAAAAATAGATGTTCATGAAGGGACTCTAACGATGGAATTTGATGGTGTTTTGATTAAATTTAATATCAATAAAACAATGAAGCACCTAATTGATTATGCATTTGCATTTTTTTTTTACCATTCTGACCCAAACACCTAAAAGTATTTGGAGTTTTGTGGCTGTGATTACTTACAGGTGGCATTAACCGAGGACCTTACTCCTTCAAAATTGTCAAAGTGGGAGCATGAATGGCAACTGCCAGAGGGTCTGATCCAAACAACTTAGAACCTCAACGCACTGGACCCTTTGCAGGACAACAAACTGCAGTTTCAATCGCCAGAAGCGATACGACATGGCCATGTCGTAATGCCCAGACAAAAGATTTTTCCTTCCATCGACAAACCACCTGAACTAAAAGTGAAGCTACTGCCCTCACACCTCAAATATGCATTCCTGGGAGCTGGTGAGACACTGTCATTGATAATTTCAAATGAATTAAGTGAGGAAGAGGAGGAAAGCTTGGTCCAAGTTCTTAAAGAAAATAAGGAGGCAATTTGGTGGACCATTGCGGACATTAAAGGCATCAGTCCAATGATTTGCATGCATCGAATATTGCTGGAAGGCGATTGTAAGCCCAGCAGACAGCCACAAAGAAGGCTCAATTCTCCGATGATGGAAGTAGTGAAGAAGGAGATTTTAAAGTTGTTGGATGCTGATATATGATTTACGCAATTTCTGATAGCAAATAGGTGAGCCCAACACAAGTAGTTCCAAAAAAGACTGGAATTATAGTTGTGAAGAATGAAAAAGGGGAACTAATTCCAACAAGAGTTCAAAATGGGTGGCATGTGTGTATTGATTATCGGAAACTTAACGCGGCCACAAGAAAAGACCACTTCCCATTGCCCTTTATCGACCAAATGTTGGACAAGCTAGCTGGCCGAACCCATTATTGCTGTTTGGATGGGTATTCGGGTTTCCACCAAATCCCAGTTGCGTCAGAAGATCAAGAAAAGACGACTTTTACATGCCCCTTTGGCACTTTTGCGTACAAACGCATGCCTTTCAGGTTGTGTAACGCGCCAGCTACCTTCTAAAGATGTATGGTAAGTGTTAGGAATTATAGCATTTGATGATGATGTATAACACTTAGAATTGTTAAAATTTTGTGAATGTACAAGTACCTGCAGTAATGTACTATGAGAATCTACTATCAAGAAACTGTAGGAAAGCATCAGAAACTACAATGAATACACTTGGAGAGTTCAACAAATGTCAAAGTTGATCAAGCAAAATTAGCCTGTCTAAGACTAAGTTTTTGAACTGTCTGAGACTATGTTTTTGAACTGTCGGAGACTAAGTTTTTGAACTGTCGGAGACTAAGTTTTTGAACTGTCGGAGACTAAGCTTGTGACTGTCGGAGACTAAGTTTTTGAACTATCAAAGACTAAGTTTTTGAACTATCGGAGACTAAGTTTCGGTCTATCAGAGACTAAGTGTTTGTTCATCAGAGACTAATGTTGAAGCAACCAGAGACTATCCATCAGAGAATAAATTTCCACTGAGATAAGGGATGACATATGGCTAAAGACGGTGGAAATAAGATAAGGATGGTTGTCCAATAAGGAGAGATTGGCTACCAAGGAAGCTTCAACGAAATAAGTTATACACACACACACATCAAGTTGCAAGTATGAAACCTGCAACGCCGCAAGCATGAAACCTGCAAAATAGCAAGTTGAAATACTGCAGAGACAACTTATAACAACTTGAAGTAAGAAGTTCATTGAAGCTAGACTAATTATGTCCAGAGAAGCCCACAAAGATAATATATATATTGCTGATATCTTATCTTGGAAACTCCAAGAAGAAAAATGGAAGCTGGTGCAGTGAATATACACCAGAAAAATCACATAAACAGACTGACATCTAAGGGAGGCTGAATAATGAAGAAAGTTGTGTGACAGAGCTGCAAGTACCAATAAACTACAGAGATATTTTTGGTAAATAGCTCAGAATAGAAGCTTGGAGTATATGGAAGCTGTGTCTATAAATAGACATAGAGCAGTTGAGGTAAGATATCTGAGAACTCTGAGTTTAACAACAAGAATACATCTTATCTCAGATCACATATCTCTCAGAACAACACTTTCATACATATTTAGAGAGTTAGCAGCTGTAATTAGGTTTACAGAAAGAGAAGCTAGAAATCATATTCTAGTAAGCAGCTGTTGTTTTCAACAGAATTGTTAGAAGCTAGTCATTCAAACCAGTGAGCTTTTGTAATATTTCATTATGTTATAAAAGTTCAGAAACACTTGTGATATATTTTATTCTTTCTTTTCCGCAACTTATTATACAGTATATTCACTAAACTCACAAAAGAGGAAAGAATTTTGTGGTTTGTATTCAACCCCCCCCCCCCCCTACAAACCATCTTGTGGGACAAACAGTAAGCATCTTTTCTGATTATGTAGAGAACAACATTGAGGTTTTTATGGATGATTTTACAGTTTATGGTGATTCCTTTGTCTTGTTTGGAAAATTTACGAAAAGTTTTAAAGAGATGCATAGAAACTAACCTTGTATTGAATTATGAGAAATGCCACTTTATGGTTAGTCAAGGTTTGATTTTGGGACATATAGTTTCGGCTAGGGGCATTGAAGTGGACAAAGCTAAGATCGACATTATTAGTTCATTGCCTTACCCCACAAATGTGTGGGAAGTTCGATCTTTTCTGGGGCATCCAAGTTTTTATTGCAGGTTTATTAAAGACTTTGCCAAGATAGCTCATCCAATGAGTTATCTACTTCAAAAAAAGGATGCCTTTGAATTTGGTGATGAGTGCAAGAAGGCTTTTGACACTTTGAAGGAGAAATTGGTGACTGCCCCGATTATCAAACCACCAAATTGGGAGCTGCCCTTCGAAATAATGTGTGACGCAAGCAACTTTGCAGTTGGCGCAGTTGGCGCGGTCTTTGGCCAATGAATGTGGCGTGATCCCCATGTCATCTATTATGCATCCAAGACGTTAGATAAGGCCCAACGAAATTACACCACCACAAAGAAAGAATTATTTGTTGTGGTGTTTGCGCTGGAAAAATTTAGATCATATCTCTTAGGTACTAACGTCATAGTTTATTCGGATCATGCCGCCTTGAAACACTTGATGAAAAAGAAGGATGCAAAACCAAGGTTGATTCGTTGGGTTTTGTTACTGCAAGAGTTTCAAATTGAGATCAGAGATAAGAAAGGAGCTGAAAATCTAGTTCCTGATCACCTCAGCAGAATAACAAATATAACAGATGATGGAAAAGTCGTTTTTGCAGAGTTCCCTGATGAACAACTGTTTCAAGTCAATACGACATGGCCATGTCGTAACCCCTGGTTCGCTGACCTGATGAACTTTTTAACAAAGAACGGGTTCCCTGAAGGTTATACTCGAGCCTAGCGACACAAACTGTGACGACCTGAAAAATTTGTTTATCTATAAATAATTTATTCACTCATATTTGTTTTCTTATTAACTTGTATAGTTAATATTATGATTTTGGATGTCTGAATATGTGGAAACATCAAAGCATTATGACTTTTAGATGTTTGATATGAGGACAAGCAATTTATGTTTATATTTTATTGGTGGTATTTGTGCTTTACGGATACAAGTGTAAAGACTAGTAAAGTTTATTCAGAATAGCTTGAATGGCTTATGTAGGAATGACTACCTCATAAGTACGTAGGTTAAGTTGATTAATAAGCTGCTTGTGTGTCATTAGTGGATAAAGTTTATGTGCATGAACGACAGCAACTGCTTATTACATGTATCAATTGTTAAGAATCATGATGAGTAACTGTTTTATTAACCAATGATTTTATCTCAAAGCTTAATCTCAGCCTGCTATAAATACCTCATTCGGAGGTAACATTTCAATCTCTTTTCTAAAGATTTTCTCTCCTAAAGTTCTTCTTTAAACCTACCATCTTCATACAATTTCAAGTTCTTTGTTCTGAGCTATTACTTCCAGACAAGTTTTGTATTTCTCCCGTTAAGTTAAGAGGTAAGAATTTTATGATCTCCTCTGCTTTTCGTTTTTACGTTCTATCCGAAAGTATTCACTGTGTATGCCAAGTCTTTAGGAAAGAATAAGGCTTTCAAAGATTATGTTGTTTTGAGTTAATGAAAGGACGATTATGCATCTTAGATTGAGTTTGTTCTTCACTAGATATCGTTCTTGATCATGGAAGACTTTCTTTTTATCAGAGACAAGTTCTATGATCAGTCTCTGATGAATTAACATTAATCTTCGACGATGTCACCCTTAGTCCCCGATGGGTTAAGATGACGTCATCAGTCTCTGATAAGTTAATGATAATCTCTAATGACGTCACCCTTAGTCCCCGATAGGTTAAGATGACGTCATCAGTCTCTGATAAGTTAATGATAATCTCTGATGACGTCACCCTTAGTCTCCGATGGGTTAAGATGACGTCATCAGTCTCTTATGAGGAGGAAGCCTGGAGGACAGAGGAGCTGGTCCTATAAATAGATACCCTAGAAAAAAAAGGAAAAAGAGGAAAAGAGAAGAAAAAAAGGGAGAATAGATAGAAAGAACAAAGAACACATACACAAGAACACATAGAAGGAAAAGAGAAAGGGACACACAAGAAGAGATAGAAAGAGGGAGAAGTGAACTGTGAGGGAGCTTCAAATTCTTTTTCTTAGAATTTTGCTAAGGGAAAAACCCTATTTGCTTACACAAACTATGGCATCCCCGGAGAATCCCCTGAGCCGGGCCTCGGGCACTGTCAACAATTTGGGTGACAGCCCCAAGATCCCCAGGTTGGAACCCCCGGGCCCCGCCAGAACACAAAGATAACTCCACATAAAAGTGACAAAAACATCATGCCAAGCATTTGCATAATCGCATTAGAAATACATTCCCAAAAACATCATAATAACATCTTAGGGTTCACATCTTCTTACAAAACCTCAAAGCTTGGAAATAAATAAGCTGCAGTGGAAATTAACTTTAGATGGCCCATCTAACCTTACAACCTAAACATTTCTATGATGGCCTTCAGTTTCACTTTCCCTTTAAAAGCCATCCATAGGAGAGAAATTAAGAAGCCCTCACTATGCCATTTTCTCTTTTCCTTTATTAGGCGACTCGGCTTTCTTGACATAACCTGAAAAACATTTCATAGCTTTCCATATGAGTGTTTACGCTCAACAAGTATATATTCATAAGCAAGAAGAACAGATATTTCAAAAGCTTTAATATTCATTGAGGATAAGCGAAGCAATGCCAAACCTCCTGATAAACCAATAAACATGTAACATTCAGGGTTCCTGAGTGATATCAAAGGAATAACCCTCTTTAAAAAAAAAAATTTTGATTCACCCTCTTTTCATCAAAAATGCATCACTAGACCAGACTGATCATTATCTGACTTTCTTTAACAATCAAATTTCATCCCAGTTGGTCAGCCTGGTTGTTTGATTCCATCATTTGACATACGTAGTCACTTGTAGAAAACATTGGTCTGCGAGGGTCTGATTACGATGCCTCGGTCTCTCATTCCCTATCATCATTGGCCAGAATACCAGGTGAAAGCATTCAACAGCCCCTTAACTTCCCATATGGATATATCTTCTTGAAAACATTTTCTTGTTTTAAAAACCTTGGCGTGTTCAACTATTAATAGTAGCGACTGCCAATAACCTTGGCGTGCTCAACAATTAAAAGCAGCCACTGCCAATCACGTAACTATATATCGATACAGGCCATGCTCGGGTGTGCATACAAGTTCACGACCTGCAACACCCTTACATCATCTTCATCATCTTTTGGTGTACTAGCAATTTTAAACAACTAGCAATCACCCAAAAACATATAGCTCAATAATCAACATCTTTTCATGTACATCGGATCAATGATCGTACGCTACTTAATCATCAAAGAGATCATCTTCTTGCATAGGCATTAACATCATTCATTTACGTAAATCAAAATAATGATTCTACGTAATCAGTAAGAAAGGAAGTGGAATGAGTATATACTTACCTTGGTCCTTAGCTAAAATTCACTATACTGGTTGCAAAAGAATTCTATAAAACATCATTGTTGGTATATAACATGAGAAATCCATACTTAGAAAGATGACTATTTAGAATAGAGAATGGTTATCAGGGCACAAAGTTGCCCGTCAGGGAAAATTTTACTCGTCAGGGGATGGTTCACCCGTTAGGGGATACATTACCTATCAGGGGATGTATGCCTGTCAAGGGATAATTCATCCATCAGGGAATATTTTACCCATCAGGGGATGTTCTTGTTCATCGCCAAACTCATCGGGTGCCAACTTGTTCAGTGCCGAGCTCCTCAAGTAATCGCTGAACTCATCAATAGATGATTTGTCAAGCGCCAAACTCCTCGGTGGATAAATGTTCAACGCCATACTCACTTGTTCAGCGCCAACCCAGTCGGAGACAAAACATAGATGCTCATCAGAGACTAACATCAGTAGTCATCAGAGACTAAGTTTTACCCATCGGAGACTATGGGTGACATCATCGGAGATTAACGTTAACTCATCAGAGACTGATGACGTCATCTTAACCTATCAGAGACTAAAGGTGACGTCATCAGAGATTAATGTTAACTTACCAGAGACTGATGACGTCATCTTAACCCATCGAGGACTAAGGCTGATGTCATCAGAGATTAACGTTAACTCATCAGAGACTGATATTATCTCGTCAGAGACTAACATTATCTCATCAGAGACTGATCATAGAACTTGTCTCTGATAAAAGGAAGTCCTCCATGATCATGAACGATATCTAGTGAAAAATAAACTCAATCTAATATGCATAATCATCCTTTCATTAACTCAAAACACCATACTCTTAACAACTTTATTCGTTCCTAAAGACTTAGCATACCTAGTGACTACTTTCGGATACAACGTAAAATGAAAAACAGAGAAGAACATAAAATTCTTACCTCTTAACTTGACGGGAGAAATACAAAGCTTGTCTAGAAGTAATCGCCCAGAAAAGAGAACTTGAAATTATATGGGGATGGTAGGTTTAAAGAAGAACTTTAGGAGAGAGAATTTTTAGAAAAGAGATTGAAATGTTACCTCCAAATGAGGTATTTATAGTTAGCTGAGATTAAGCTTTGAGATAAAATCATTGGTTAATAAAACGGCTACTCATCATGATTCTTAACAGCTAATACATGTAACAAGCAGCTGTTGTCCTTCATACACATAAGCTAGTCATTTAAGCAGCTTACTTGTTTTCCCAGTGAGATGCCGAGAACTTGTAGAAGGGGGGGTTGAATACAAGTTCTTTTAATCTCTTTTCAAATTTCTTGTTCTTTAAGAAATTAAACTTTCTTGCGGAATATAAAGAACTAAAACTCAAAACAATTTATAAACAATTGCTATATTGATTTCACAACTGATTACAAATTCTAACAACCATAATAAATATGATCATTGTGACGACCCCATAATCCCATACCGGACTAGGGCATCATCATAAGAAGGTAAAGATAACCATTCATCCATTCCCAAATAAATACTGAATAAAAACAGCATTTAAGAGTTATTACAACCCAAGAATTAAGTAATTACAGCGGAAGCTATTACATCATTTCCTAATAACAAAATAAATCTCATCGACTCTTCAAACGTCTTCCTTCTTTCCTTCATTCATTCCTTTCTTTCCTTCATCAGTTCTATCAAAAAGATAAACACTTAGCAGCTTATCATCTTTGCTTTCCCCTTGTCAGAGGGTTCAGCTTTAGCTTTCTGTCCTGCAAATCATTAACATTCAACATGGGTGAGCGTTTTACGCCCAGCAAGTATATACACGTAGAGGCAAATATGAATAATTCAACGAATTTCATCTGGAATCAAAGGAGAGAAATTCAAATTCTGTTTGTGAGGCTTGGTGAAGCAATACCAAGTCCTCGGAAACCTTCAAAATCTTTGAGGATTCACTGATGATATACAACTTGTGATCCCCCCTTGAAGAAAGTCAGGTATACACCTGATCATAACATTCTCAAATATCCAACGGGGGCTACACCCGTGGATCTGCTAACCATACAGTACACAGCTGGCCAGGCTGGACCGCATGATCCCTCTGAGTGACTACGTAGTCAAATAACATTTCCTCTTGGTCAGGTGAAGAACACATCAGCACCTTTCCTTTCCTCTTGCCAACCATGTGGCATAACCCCCATAAGGGGCATCATTCACATTCTCGTTGCATAGACATAAGATTGAAAACATAGCTGAAATTCAAAGCTCATTTATATCCATGCATCATCATTCATATCATGCTAGCAGAATCAAAAGCATAGCATGCTCATGCATCAGAACAATGAAAGTATAAATCCAACCTTCTACGCATATCGAAACAAATGATAATGCGTTAAACTGAAATAAGCATGAGATTGTGAATATACTTGCCTCAGTCCTTTGCTCACTACCAAATTTAATTTACTCGCGAGTGGAAAATTCTGTAAGAATATACATATCACAAAAATGAATTTATTATCTGGGTTTAAAATATGAGGGAGAAATGCACATGTGATGTCCTTAACTTTTAACGTCTCAATCTGATATAAAACTATTGAGGTTAAGAAATCAATTCAAACATCTTAAAATAATTTAAGAAAATAGCATTTTATAGTTTTTAAAACAAACTGCGCATCAGGGAAGTACTATGCTTTAACTCACTGGAGACTAGTAACCCATCGGGGATTATCAGTCCTTCGGGGATTATTAACCCATCGGGGATTATTAACCCATCGGGGATTATCAACCCATCGGGGATTATCAACCCATCGGGGATTATCAACCCATCGGGGATTAACCCATCGGGGATTATCAACCCATCGGGGATTATCAACCCATCGGGGATTATCAACCCATCGGGGATTAACTCATCAGGGATTAACTCATCAGGGATTAACTCATCGGGGATTAATCGGGGATTAACTCATCAGGGATTAACTCATCAGGGATT